>JANAVB010017998.1:1147656-1160156 GCA_029216955.1 Iris pallida
GAATAGTATAGCAAATATAACTGAAAGACAGAGAAGCAATGTGAATATAAAGTATGCACTAGCTATGTGTACATGTGCAATTGGACGTTATCAACATGTGGGGACTAATATGTAATCAGGCATATAAAATATGCTATCAGTCACGCAATAATCAGGCATGTCTAATGACAATGCTATCAGTCACGCAATAATCAGGCATGTCTGACGACAATGCTATCAGTCACGCACGAAATGGACTCAGGCATACAGAGTATGCTATCAGGCAAGATTTGTCCAATATTAGTCCATCACATGTCTCTAGAACGTCCCCCACCCGACACGAGAAACAATGCAAGCAAGCAATCAATCGAGAACAAGTGAAATAAATGACACGATAACAAGAGTGAGTGCAATGCATGCAATGATGGTAATACTGAGTACATGTACTTGCCTCGATTCCGGGGTTTTTGTCCGAGTCTTCTAAATCACCTAAAATAGGAATAAATAATATTTAGACAATAACCTTAAGGATTTCAACTAATGGATTATATTACTATAACACTATAAATGACTACTCTAATCTATTCCTAATATATAATTACTAGTGACACGACATTCATTAGTCTTCTAACAAATCCAAATGATCCCAACAATTAAGACTACTCCCTATACTTATACATTACCAGAACCATGCTAAACTAACCACAATTCTATAATTATTGAAACATTGGACTTACTCATAAAGATATGCTAAGCTAATCCAACCTTGGCTATGACTTGGTCCAATTGGTCCCATTCGAACCACACCCACTGTGTCACATGACCTAACTAACATTCTGTTCAAATGATGCCAGTCAACAATCCATTCAATACGTATCAAACAGTTACTGTACAAGCCTAGCCTTATCCTAATTCAAATATAACGGCTACTATCAATAATCGGATCCAACCTACTTCTCTGTGTCAACATGATACAGACACGAACATGTCCAACCTGAAACCGATACTACACAGTCGTCCCAGGTCTCGCAGAGCAATGAATGAGCACAGAATTTTACCTGAGTGTTAGCCGTTACCAAACGAGCCTTCCTCGAGTCCGACACAGTCCTCTTGAGTCAAAAAACTGATAGTAGAGTCCACACGAGCATTCCATCAAACAGGTCATGCGCGAGAATAAAAAGAGTAATCGTGAGTTCAATTTGAATGGTTCCGACTCCAAATTTGGAGAAATGATCAGAAAACTTACTGCAATCAATCCAGGATCCCAAGAAACAAGAATCGGAAACAATCCGATCATTAAGAACCAAAAATTCAAATTAAGAAATCCCTCCACATCTCACCAAAACATAGGACAGAATTTGAATGTCAAAAAAAATTCAAGAAGATGATTACTCACCAATCCTTCCCGTGTCCATCTGAACTCGACACGACAATCGGATGGACACAATAATGGATCGATCGACTGCTTGAAATCGAACGAAAGACTCCACCAGTCCGCTCACGGCGAGGAACGATCGACAACACCATGCTCGTGTGCGACTCGATGGCAAGGAGCAGTCTCCATGGCTACCGGCAAGAGGAAAGGATGGACGACATCGCCGGCTGACCTTCATCTCCGGACGAGCTCGAAGTCGCCATGGCCATGGCTGCGATCTCCGGCGTCCAAAGAGGAAGGATGGAGGGAATATTTCGACATGGCTTCGCCGCTCTGGTGAATGATAGAGAAGAAGGGAACTGGGGTCTTATTTATAGGCGGTGGTCGAGCGGGCAGGCGGTTGCGTGGGCAGCGGGCAGCGGCGAAGCGGTTGGGCGGGCAGCGACAGAGTGGTGGAGACAGTTAGGCCGTTGGAGAGAGAAGCTTCTGGAGGGGGCTGGAGTCTTCTTGGCGTCGCCGTCGTCGTCACCGTCGTCGTCGTCGAGCAGCTGTTAACAGAGAGTTGTGGAGGGAATGGAAAGAATTGGGGAGAAGAATGGGATTTTGAATGAATGGATTGAGAGAAGGTGGTTTAAACCAACGACTACTGGATTAATGGGTTGCGGGTTGTGGGTTGGATCCGCGCCCAAAGCTAGCAGGCCGGGCTGTTGGGCTCTGGTTAAACGTAATTAAATAGCTGAGTATGGCTGAATAATATAGGAACTAAGGAAAAATGAATGGGTCAGTTGGCCCATTCAAATGGGTGAATAGAACCTAAGGAAAATTAAAATAAAGATTAGGAATAATGGAAATAATTTGGAAATAGTTAATTAGAATATTCAAATCATTAACTAAAATAGTTAAAAGGATTTAAAAATAGAATATTCAAATCATTAACTAGGAATTAATCAAAAGAAATATAGGAAAAATATTCATTTAAAGGTTTTAAGAGAAAATTAGTATAGAGAATTACCCAATTACTAATTAAAGAAGTTATGGCTAATAAATACTTGAAATAATACATAACAATTTAATGAAAAAAATCATAGAATATAATAGGAACAATTATTTATTCTAATATCAGAGAAGTGGAGTTACACTAAGGTTATACCATCTTGGTCCTACCAAAACACCAATCCAGATCACACAACAATCAATTTAATTAATATTTTAAATGAATTCAAAATAATGCACAATGACTAAAATACCCCTAATTAGAAGAAGTGAGTGTGACAGGTAATTAGGTTTCTAATGTCATGGTTAGTCTCTAATCATGGTTAGCTAAGGTTAAACCGACTACTAACACAACACCAATTAAAATATTATAAATTAATCCAAAAAATAAAAATAACATAATTACCAAAATATTCTTATTTTAGAAAACTGATGGTTACAAATCTACCCTCCTTAAAATAATTTTGTCCTCGAAATTAAAGTGGTCGTACTCCTTCTAGGTCAAACCCCCAACAATCATAGTCTTAAGAAAACTTATCTAAATCATGCAGTTGGAAAGATATCATACAGGGTTATGGCAGGTAATATCAGTCTGAGGTCTCATCATCTAGCCATTATAGTCATACTAGATCAAAAGTAGTCATAAGGTATCAAAACATACAAACAATATGGAAAGGTACAGTAATCATCAAGACAGAATAAGGTATAGGTCAAGACTCACCTCTACTAGGTCTGACAGCTGGAACTCTCTCCTGGAGATAGGCCTTGACTAGGGACAGGTGCAGTAGGACAATGTAGCATCCTGTGTCCAGCTGACCCACATAATAGGCACAATCCTAGTCTCTTCCTACAGTCCTTCCATACGTGCCCAGGCTTCTTACATAAGGCACAGGTAGGCACTCGCTCCACTGGCCTCTGCTGGACAGGAATCTGAACTGGATAGGCTGGTCTAGGCTGGAAGCCGGGGTACTCCTTAGGCTCTGGGTATATATTGCTCCTCGCCCTCTTGGGGCTAGGCTCTCCCCTCGATTGCATGTAATCCCACAACAGTTGGATAATGAGACTCTGCTCTCTCATAAGCTCAGTCTAAAGTCTCTGTACCTCCCACACATCCTGAAGAAGTATGTAAATCTGAGCCCTATCAGGAATGGCATGGGGTACCACTCTAGGAGGCAAAGGGAGGTCCTAAGTATTCGGCTGAACTGCAGCCCTCTCCTGAAGGATAGGAGATGGTGGAAAACTCTCCGGTGAATCTGCTAACACCTCCTGAGCAATGGAAGGGGAAAGTACAATCTCGGTCTCATCCAGAACTACAACTGTGCACTGGGGACAGACTCTGGTCATGGGTGCCATACTGGAAAAGGTAAGGAAAAAAATAAATCATCAGGCTATAAGACAGTCTATCATCCTATATGAAAACTGGTAATTATCAAAAAAAAAACTAAAAATTAACTATAAAGCGCTACTATTCTAAAGATGATCAAAATTGAAAGTTTAAAGCACGACTGTCAATAGCATTGAAATCCAATCACGATATATATAAACGAAAATTTAGTCTCGACATGATCTAAGTTGATCAATCTCTGGATAAATCAAGATTTGGGCAAGATGGGGAACAAGGTCATCGAAGTCTGAGCACGAGCATCCAAGGATGGAGATCTAGGTCACAATTAAGTTTAATTCAATTGAGTATGACCCAAGATATTAATATGATAAGAAAAGATGACCAAAGTCGATTGGTCGTGATCAAGGGAGTTAGGATTCAATGATATTGAAAACTTTTAAAGGATAATTCAAAGATATAGAATAAGTCAATTTCCTCATTTTGATAGGGAAAACAAAAGACAAGATTTCATAGGAAAGTCAAGTTAATCATCTTTCTCTGATACCATCAAGCTTATCTAATCATCGTTTGCCAATCATATCTTTATCTCGTAAGTCCAAATATGAAAATCAATCTTTATATGACTAAATACTCTCTAGGTTACATTCACAAGCAAACAATTACACACACACACACACACACACACACACACACACACACACACACACACACACACACACACACACACATATATATATATATATATATATATATATATATATATATATATATATATATATATATATATATACTTTTTTTTATAATAAAAATATTATAGAAGGAAGCAACTGCCAAAAGGACGCTGGGAGATGGCCCAAAGCGTCTACAAAAGTAAGTCAAACGGCCTAAAAAAAGATCGAACAAATATAAACCAAAACCGCCCATGGCGTCAACAGAATTGGCACTGGGGAAGACCCAACCGCCTACAGAAGTCCAAAAAGGCCGCCGGGCCCCAAAAGTCCACGAGAGAGCCCAACGCCTAGCCATAGTCGATCGGTCCATCAGCCTCGAGTGCATGTCTGATCCCGATAGGAATGTCTCTGGTGCGGAAGAAAATCTGCGTTTCTTTGGTCTCCTTGGCTAAAGAACTCAGAGCTTGTGTCGCGCCATTTTCGGAGCTAGAAACCTAGGTGAATCTTATGTTATTAGTTAACAATCTAAGTTTTCTGATTTTATAAGTCAGCGCCCATGGAGGTTTGAATTTGGAATTCAACATGTTGGAAACTTGAATGAAGAGGTTTCCAAAAAATTGATCACTGTATCGTGCCTTTGGCAAAGCTGTAGGCCAAAAGACAAAGCGTCGATGTCTGGTTCCGAGGTTGTGTCCGTCGTGCTGAAATAGGAAAAAGCCAGGATCATGCCCCCCCCCCCCCCCCCCCGAGTCACACGCAATGCCTCCTCCAACCGATCCGCCGTGCCCACCGTAATGGCCAAAGAAATTGAGCTTTATGCCGGAGCTCGGCGGAGTCCAGCCACGCTGGATGGTCCCACGAGTCTCGTCCCTTCTATCCGCGGTTCCCGGCATGTTGTGCAAGTCATGAGCAGCAGCCACCCCGTTTAGCAACGCTCCCACCCGGCAAATGATGTCTCGGCTATTCCGTACTCCTTCGTTAAAAAGGATGTCGTTTCTTTGCTTCCATATCTTCCACAAGCCAGCCGCGAAGATGATATTCCTGCAAACACCCGAATAGTTATCCTAAGAAACATCAAGTAACCATACCTCCGCGAGTTTGTTAATGTTGTCCGGTGTAGCCGAGATCTGAAAATTCCGAGCGAAGTGAGTCCAGGTAGCAGTGGCGATCTCACTATGAACCAGCAGATGATCGATGGTCTCCTCCATGTGATTGTTGCAACAAACGCACCGAGACGCAAGCTTGATACCCATGGATTTCAGTCTAGCGTCGACAGGGATCGCGTTCCGACAAAGTCGCCAAAGAAAAGCGTCGATCCGGGGTGGTATGTATTTATTCCAGAAGAAGATGCTCCATTTGAATTTTTCGCAGGACACTTTGTACTGGTTCCAAAAGGATTTCGTGGTGAAAACACCTTGTTCCGTGAGTGTCCAGCATATAGTATACGGTTCGTCGGCGAGCGAGATGTTGTCAAGAGCCTTGCGAGCCTCCGTGGGAAGTAAGTGCCGAGCGTCTACCAAGTTTCCGGACCTAGACTGAATGAGGGGGTTGTTGAGCACTTGTCTGATGTTCGGATTGTGAGCAATATCAGGCGGACACAGCACCTGGTTCCCACTCCAATTAGTGTCCCACAATGGAATATTTCCCCGGCCGATGATCCATTGGCAGTGCGGCGTGACCTTAGGGAGATTCATCATCATATTGCGCCACAGCGGCGACGACGATTTCGGCATGGTATAATTAGGAGATAGAAGGTCGCCATACTTACGCGTCATGTAGTGAGCCCAGACGGACTCTCCCTTTATCAAGGCCCAGGTTCTCTTGGCGTGGAGAGCCCCCATAACCTGAATGAGCGGTCGTATGCCGAGCACCCCTTCATCTATGGGGATGCAGACATGCGTCCACGCAACCCAGCGTCTTCGTTTCTTCTCCTTCGAGTTCCAAAGGAACTCAGCCATAAAGCGCTCGATAGTTTTGAAGTAATTACCTGGTGGTTTCATGATAGAAAGAGCATGTATAGGTAGTGAGGTAAGAACGCTTTTGACAAGAGTAATTTTACCGCCGAAAGAGAGAAGGCGCCCTTTCCAGCCGGATATACGCTTTATAATTTTGTCGGTGAGAGCGTCGAAATACTCCGGTTTAGCTCTTCCTTTGAAAAGAGGGATACCAAGATACGTAATTGGTAGGTAAGTAATAGACAGCCCAGAGCCCGCCTGTGTGATCATGTGAGGTTTCTTGGAAATGATCAAGGAGGACTTCTCCATGTTAATGACCTGCCCGAACACCGTCGAGTAATCCCGAAGAGTTGCCAATAGAGCGTCCACACTTTTCATTCCTCCGTTGATAAATATAAGACTGTCATCTGCATAAAATAAATGAGACAAGTGGAGACTATTTCTTCTACCACTGAAATGTTTAATATGACCATGAAGACATAAGTTAGAAATTTTCTTGCTAAGCGTGTCGTGGGCAATAATAAACAAAGCCGGGAAGATCGGGTCGCCTTGCCTCAGGCCCCTTGCCGATCGGAAAAAACCCCCCGATCTCCGATCGATGTAGACCGAGTACCAACAATTGCAAATCAAACGGAAAATCATGTCAATCCAAACCTCGTCAAAACCCAATTATCGGAGAGTGGCCAACAGGAAGCTCCAATGCACTCGATTGTAGGCTTTAGACATGTCGAGTTTTATAGCCACGTTTCCGCCTATGACATCATTGTCGATGGTTTCAACGATTTCCTGCGCTAAGCTGATATTTTCGTGAATGCATCTTCCTTTAACGAAGCCTGATTGCTCCCTGGAAATAATAAAAGGAAGCACAACGGCAAGCCTATCCACCAATAATTTTGAAATAATCTTATGAGAAAAATTACTAAGGCTAATAGGTCTGAAGTCGCTACAAGAAGTGGGTTTAGCAACTTTCGGGAAAAGAATTAAATTAGCCGCCGTAATACCTTGAGTTAGTTCCATCCCGCGAAAAAAATCCAAGATAGCCGCCATCAGGTCGTGTTTGATGATGAGCCAGCACTTGGAGTAGAAAACGCCGGTGAACCCATCCGGCCCTGGAGCGCTTTGTGGATTCAGCGCATTAAGAGCATCATTAATAGTTGGGACTCTCCAATGCAATTTGGAGCCCAAAATTTCAAAAAAAAAAGGTAAATGTAGAATGAGTTTGGTTTGTATGAGAATAGTAGGAAATGATAAAGTGAGCTCCGGTCCCAAAAAATTGTGTGGTCAAAAATTAATGTATGAAAAAAATAATATAAAGTTTAGAATCTAGAAAGTTTGGCTCCAAATTGGAACTTACTATTCTACAAAACGAGTTTCTACAATCTAGAATCTAGAAATTGGGAGGCCCAACCCTTAGCACCCATGGATGGGTTGGAACCGAAATTGTAGAAATTGGGACTAGGAATGAGACTTATTATTCTACAAAATGAGCTCCTACATTCTAAATCTAGAATCTAGAAAATGGGATGGGCCTTACTAATGATGCTCTAATGGTCGCCAGAACTTCCTCCTCGGAAGGCAGCGCGCACAGCTCCCTGTTGTGATCCGGAGTGATGAGTTTCGGCGTGCACGTAAGGAAATTCTCCGATCTGTTAGCTTGCTTACTCTGGAAGAAAGTAGAGAAATGAAGAGTCGCTTTGTCCAGCACCTCCTGGTCTTCCAGAACCGTACCCTCCTCGTCGAACATAGTAATTTTATTCTTGTTGGCACGATCTTTGATCATAGCATGATAAAAACTGGTGTTTCTATCCCCCTCTTTAATCGAGCTCACCCTTGCTTGATCTTGTAACATTTGCTCCTCTAAGCCGCATACGTTAATCAGCTCCCCTTTGGTCTCCCGAAGCGCCGAACAAGTAATATCATTCCAACCTTCCCGAAGGGAGTCTTCCAGCATAACAATCTTGGACGTTAGGTTGTTTTTTTTTTAATCCGAATATCGCCAAAAACGTCCCAATTCCATTTCCTAAGAGCCGTGCGTAATCTTTTGAGTTTACTGTGCAGGATTTGCATAGGTTGGCCGTGACATTCCACATTCCAATTAAGCTCCACAAATCCCATAAAGGTTTGGTGCGTGGTCCACATTCGCTGGAAACGAAAAGGGGTCGGTATGTTGCGAACCGTCGATGGTTGGATGAGGAGAGGCGCATGATCGGAGTTGATTCTAGGGAGATGAAGAACAGTAATCGGCTGCACATTAAGCATAAAATTAGTATCATATAAAATACGATCTAACCTTTCCCAAGTGCTCGGGTAGTTGATCAAGTCGTTGCACCAGGTGAAGTTAGACCCCCGCGTCGATCAGCGCCTCATTAGCAATGAAGCGATTGAAGTCCGCGACCGCCGTATGATTAATGCCATGCGGCCCAACTTTCTTAGAGGCAGCTGTAACGACGTTGAAGTCGCCCGCAATAATCCATGGTAACTCGTTAATGTTGCTGTTAGGAGATAAGGCCGCCCACAGCTCACGTCTAGTGGTCATGTTGCAACTCGCATAGACGGCAGTAAACAGAAGCTTCTGCCCCATGTTGGAGTCATAAATCTCACAGGATATGTACTGCTCGTGTATGACAGTACCCGCCAGCCCAATCATGTTATTCCACATTATCCAGATATACTTGTTAATATCGCCGCCGTGCATATAGTTCTCCATATGAAGCTCTCTAGCCAGCTCCGGCAAATGATTGTTTCTCGTCTTTGGTTCCAGAATGATGATGAGCTCTGGCTGGTGTTTATTGTTAAGGGACTTAAGGGAAATTCTGGTGTTTTAATTTCTAATACCCCGAGCATTCCAAATAATGGTTTTAAACATTAATGGGATTTGGGTAGTTGGGTGGTGGCCTCTGTTTGCTTTCTAGTTAGTCTTGGGGTAGAGATATCGTTGATGGTGCTATTCTTCTTCTTGCTACTAGTGGAAATCGGTTTGGCCGCACTGTCGGCTTTGGGAGCTCTCCCGATGATTTCCTTATTCTTCCCCGTTATCTCCACATTTTCTGCTGGACTAGTGATGTTGATGCTGTCAGTGTTTTCCGTTTGTGGCCTGGATCTCTCTTCCAAATCTTTAGCTTTCTGCGCTTTCTTGGCTGGAATAATATTGTTGAGGTTCCTTTGATTAATGTCTAGCGTCTCCCTATCCTTGTTAATCTCAGCTTCACTTCTCTCTTTTTCTTTCATCTGCAGCGCCCTTGCTTCCCCGGGTTTGTTGTCCGTCTTATCCGCTACAAGTTTTTTGTTTTTGGCTTTAAACTTTCTTATGAGTTCTAATTCATCATGATAGGTGTCCTCCGAATCTGGGGATTGGGCGCCCAACTTGAATTTCTGTGTCTCGATCACCGTATCTTGAATGCTGTGCCGGTCTTGCTTTTGAACGAAAGACGAGTTGTTGGATGTCTCCGGCCTGTGTTCATTTTGCACCAAACCGACGCTGCTGTTGTCTTCGGCTTTTTCCGGTTCGCCGTCCGCTTGACCGCTAGGTTCCTTACTGCTGGTATCCTGCTCGCGTACAGCCGAGTAATTAGGATCCGCCATACTGCCGTCATCACTATCGTTTCCGTTCTCCCCGTGTTCTGTGTCATTTTCTATGTTATCTCCTATCTCCATTTGATTGTACTCGGGTTTGTCTTGAGTATCCGCGTTGTCCGAAACCTGAATGGGCGCCCCACTAGTCTCCCCCTCTTGAAACTCCCTGCTAGCCATAGGCCCCTCTTGAGTATCCCTGCTAGCCTCGGCCTTGTCCGCCACTTGAATCGAAGCATCACAATTCTCCCCATCCTGAGTATTCTTGCTAGATTCCGGCTCTCCTATTTCCTCTGTTATCAAAGATTGGAATTTATTAGAAATTTTAATAGGTGACGTACCTTTGTTGGTGGCCTTATTGGCCTGAGTCTTGCCGTTATTCGAATCTCCGGGAGTAGAAAAGTGAGTATGTGTGTTTGGCATGCCCAGGATAGACTCGATGACCTCCATAATAGTCGGTTGTGGCTGCTGCTTTGGAGGAATCTTTTCATGGTCATTCGTCGCTCTTGCCCGCGGCTTCTTTCGTAGCTCCGGGTTAGCTCTAAAGCAATGCTTGATATTGTGACCCCGTAGAAGGCAGCGTTTACAATATAAAACGTTGTTGTCATATGACACTTGTTGGATGAAGACCTTGTTTCCCACCGAGATGTTAATATTGTTCGGTAGCTCTTTTGCAATGTCCAGTTCCATACAAATCTTAACATAATTAGCTTTGGAAAAATTTCTTGTTTCCTCCGACATAAGTAAGGAATTTACCGAAGGTATTAGCCACTCTTTTGATTGCGGATGGGACGAACAATATCAAAGGAAGATTGGGGAATGTTACCCAAACTGAGGCAATTGAAGATTCTTCATTAATATTGAACTCAGATGACCATTTCAGCACTTTGATTGGATATCCTTCCATTTTCTGCAGATTTTTAGTCCATACAATCTTATGATCCTCGGCGCAAGATAGGTGAAGTATAATATGTCTGGCGTCCATCGGATCTACTACGGAATAACATTCGGATAGCCGCCACCTCGCGACACACTCTTGGACCCGAGATATCTTAGGACAGCCCGCCGTAAATTTGAATACTATGGTAAATTGGAATGGCGACGCGAGAGAAACACCCTCCTGAGAAGAAAAATGGACGTTGATGTCCTGGCCTTCTTCCTCAAACTGACTGGACGACTCGGCCAGATGAACATCTTGAATAATGTCGCATGAGTCCTTCACTCTATTTGGACGAAGCTTGTCTGCAAAAGATACTTTAGGAATATTTGGTGCATTACTGGACTGCTCCTTCAGAGAGATGATGTTGGACAATCTAGCTGTGCCATCCACCAAACACTTGGAGGGCAGCTCAGGGTAATCTTCAACAGCCCCATGTGCCACCTTGGGCTGTCCAGTGACTAAAGCCATGTCAGCAGTCAAAACATTCGGCTGATCAACCATAAGAGCATCTCCAACCCTATTGTCTTGTTTTGTGTTGTGAATCCTATGTGGCATGAGGGACAAGACAATGTCTTGTATAGGTGGCAAGGTTATATTCACAAATGACAATGGGTTTAAAAAGTCATCTCCAATGCAAAAGTATTGAGAAGACAATACAAATAATTTTTTACAACTTCCAAGACAACTTTTACTCTTCTACTTCTTTTTTATAAATATTTTTATTCACAAATGATGATGTGGACATAAAGACATTGTGAAGTGCATTGTCTAGATCTAGACAACCAACTTCACATTGTCTTTGCCATGTCATTGCCATGTCAACTCCACACTTTATTTCACATTTGCATTGGAGAAGTACTTTTGGAAAAAATGGTTGTCATTCCTATGTGGCAACCATTTTTTTCAAACTCACAATAGGGTTGGAGATGCTCTAAGAGCATCTCCAACCCTATTGTCTTGTTAAGTGTCGTGAGTCTTAGGTGGCTCCTATGTGACATGAGCCACAAGACAATGTCTTGTTTATGTGGCAAAATTATATCTCAAAAGACAATGAGATAGAAAAACTCTCTCCAATGCAAAAGTATTGAGAAGACAATAAAAAGTATTGTTTCCAACTTCCAAGACAACTTTTAAGACAACTACTCATCTTCTTCTTTTTTTTAATATTTTTTATTCATAATTGGTGACATGGAAGAGAAGACATTGTCAAGCGCATTGTCTAGAACAAGACAATCAATTTCACAATGTCTTCTTTAATTTTTGTCACATAAGCTTCACAATTGACTTGACAATTGCATTGGAGAAGAACTTTTGAATAAAATTTTGTCACGCCTATATGGCAACAACTTTTTTCCAAAGTCACAATAGGGTTGGAGATGCTCTAATCTCTGGCCGAAAGTCAGAAGAAGAATGACCATTGATAGCCCCAGCCACGTGTCCTTCTCCAGACAAGCCAACAGACAGCTGGCCAACGGTCACAAGAGACTCCCGATTCCCGAGACACGTAACCCCAGGATGGTTCACGTGGACCAAAGCAGCCGCCGGAGGAGAGCTGCCCACCGCCGACGAAGTAATTGCCGGAGAGAAAACCGGCCACGAACTGGCACGACGAAGACCTATCACCGAGGTGGGGACCTGCACTCCACCTGCGGGAGAGCCACCAGAGGACGTC
>JANAVB010017998.1:1162656-1482656 GCA_029216955.1 Iris pallida
GTATGAAGGCCGTGTCAGCGGCACTTTTTAGTCGCGTGCACAGTGCGGGCTGAACAGTGCATGTGAGATTTCTCCGCACACATTTCACAAAACGACGTGAAATTTTACGGGCATGTGGACAGTGGTTGCCTCCACGTGCTCATAAAATTTCATGCGAAACGGAGACATGTGCATCGAGTTACGACGCTCGGACAGCAGAACATGCACGGGGCCGTGCACGGACCTCGTGCACGCTTGTCCGTGTCCGATTTGGACACTAAAATCGTGTCGATTTCAGATCCGTCTTCACGAAAGTTGTTACAAATAATATTATCGAGGGATTCGTGAAAACAGAATCGAAAAATAACACTTTCAGTTCTAAGTGGCATTTCGTCGAACACGTGTTCCATAGGACCGACACGTGTCCGATACGGCTATCAAACAAACTCACAATCCTAACAAACTTCATGCACAGGTCTGGAGTACCTATATGGATGCTAAAATGTAGGAATTTCAGAAGGAACAATAGTAGAACAAGGTTTACCTATTGAGAGTTGGAATCTCAATGAAAGTGAATCCTCGAGCGCTTAGACGACCGATTTCTCCTGAGAAAATACCTCCAAATCCTTGCTAGCAATGCTCCAGCAATTTCTTCTCCTCCCCACGGTCCTAACGCAATTCGTTTGGCGCAAATCGGATGCCGGATGAGAAAGTTAGGGTTTTGAAGAAAAGGAGAAATTAGGGTTGAACTTGTGGAGGCTATGTGATTTCTACACAAATGATAGGGGAGGGGGCCTGCTGTGCTTGGCCGGCCATGTATGGGAGGTATTAGGGTTAGGGTTAAGTCATGGGCCGAGCACTCTTAAGTTGCTAAAATGGCCCATTGACAAAAGGCTTAATGAAAAATAGCTAAAAATGAATTAAAAATTCTAAAAAAATAGATAATAATTCTAAATTAAATCTAAAAAGCCAATAATAAATATAATTATATTATTAGGCTTCTAATTAAGGTTGACTAAGGTTATATCATCTTGGTCCTACCAAAATACCAATCCAAATCACACAACAATCAATTTAATTAATATTTTAAATAAATTCAAAATAATGCACAATGACTAAAATACCCCTAATTAGAATAAGTGAGTGTGACAGGTAATTAGGTTTCTAATGTCATGGTTAGCTAAGGTTAAACCGACTACTAACACAACACCAATTAAAATATTATAAATTAATCCAAAAAATAAAAATCATATAATTACCAAAATACCCTTATTTTAGAAAAGTTGTGGTTACATTCGTAGCCTTGTAATCAATATTTCTTGCTTCCAAGTGTTGTGGGGATCCATGTTGGATCGGAAGAAGTTTGTAGAGGGTATACTCCTTTATTTCATTAGAGAAGGCTTTTCAAGGGTTGGACTCCGATCGTCCTGTGGTTTTTTTCCGCAAGGGTTTTCCACATCAAAAATTCTCTGTGTCTGCGTGGATTGTGTTTTGGTGTTTTGGTTCGTGCGTTGTATTGCTCGGTTCTCTTGCATGTACTCTCTACTTTAGGGAAATGTCTCCGCGCTTCTTTCTCAACATTATCGACGCTAGATTGTCTTGATTTATCGAACATAATTTGACTCTCTACTGCATTCAGAGGTAAAAAATAATTTAGATTTTTATTTATTTTTAACTTATGTTCCTTTATTGACTTTACAATATCTCAAATAGGTTGCATTATCGATGTCAGATTGTCTCGATTTATCGGACATAATTTGACTCTCTAAAGCATTCAGAGGTAAAAATAATTTTAGATTTCTATTTGTTTTAACTTATGTTCTTTTATTACTTTATAATATCTCAAATAGGTTACATGGATGTCGTATATTATACGTTTTGATGCTCCTGACATTCAGAAACCTGATAGTCGAGTTTCAGATACAAAATCGAAGAATTATCCAGCACCAGAGAATGACCCAGCACAGGGACGTATACCCGGCCTAAGACGCACTATAAAGAGAAGTTATGTGCGTTGGGTGAGGCATGGACATAGCTGACTAAGTAGATGTGAAATATATATATTTCATTATCAACTTGAATATTTCTATTTATCATGTGAGTACATTTTATCAACTTGAAAGTCTATTTCATTTTCAACTGCAACAGTTACTGTCTTGGTTGAGTAGTACATTTTCTGATGTCGTGTCCAAGTCCATGACAATTACTGCAACGTAAATCTCTTGTAGATTCATTGTTCGACGAGATGCGATTCTTCTTTGTTCTTCCAGCTTTGTGTCTAAAATCTAGTACTCCAATTGGTCATCGCACCAAACTATTTTCAAGCTCGTTGGACACTCAAATTGGTTCTAAATGCGTCTCATACACACTTTTCAACTTGTCAGTAGAAAATATTGAAGAATAAAAATTATCAATACTATAATTGGAAGACTTACAGGCATAACATGCATGTACACATGGTGTAAGCATATGATACCAACTCAAACATGAATAATAGCTCCCATTCCAGCATACTACATACGCCTTACTTGTTTTACAATCTAACATTTCAAATAGACAACTAGCAATGCGTAAAATTTGCAAGTAATGATTTTGTCTATTTAAGCTTGTCATAGTTTTCATCATTCTCGGATAAAACTCTATTTCTTATTTTTGAGCATGGTGTTTGTTCTTCTTTTGAAGCTATGTAATCTTTGCTCTAGTGCCTCAAGTAGCGTTGTTATTGGTTTATCACATAGGTTCTTAACCCAGTTATTGAAATATTCTGTCAGACTAGAAGTATGAATATCTAATCTAGGACGAGGAGAATAAGCAGCAATCCAATGTTCAAATTTGCGATTTTGATCATTCACTCTAGCGAGCCAGTTAAACATGTCCATGTTTTCGGTTTTAATGATTTCAAACCAATCAGCAGCATCTATTTTGTTGTACGATCTAGCTAAAGAATCTAGCATTTGATGGAATTTGTTAATCTTGGTATCAGATTTTAATTTCTGTTTAAAATACTGAATACAAAAAAGTGGTGATTCTGGAAAAATAGCATGCATAACAGTTATCAATCTCTTTTGTTTATCAGATATAAATAAAAATATACTCCAATCACCTAAATATCTTTCAAAAGAAATTCTTAAACTGTTTAAAAACCATGTCCAGAAATTAGTGTTTTTACCTTCAACAACTGTATAAGCAATTGGATATAGTTGATAGTTAGGATTATGAGCACAATCAATAAATAATATATCTTGATATCTAGATGAAGGAAATGTAACACCAATACTAATAACTGGTAAACAATCGCTTGGAAAAATCGTCAATACATGATTTGAAATAAATAAAAATTCTTTCAAAGCGATTGCCTTCAGTAGTCTTCATACAACCTCTGCTATCTGGATTTGTCTCGATAATTCTTAAATCATACTCTTTAAGACTAACATACGCATCGACATAACTACCATTTATTTTAGGTAATACCATCTCTCGGGTTCTACAAGCTTTGGCATAAGAAATTTGTATCTGATGTTCTCTACGTATCCTTTACAACTTGTGATAGATTGTATGACTGATTATTCCTAATTGTACAATAATCTTATTTTTGATCCACTTAGCAGTAGCTGATGGATGAGATACTATTGCCAGTCCTCCTAAACAAGAATGTCAACTTTCTAATGTACGAATTTCAAACATTTCTTCTATATACTCTCTAATTACAAGCTGTTTGATCACAAGTATAGATAATTTTTTTCGAATTGTTCAAACCACTAATTGAACACGTAAAATATGCTCAATTGTAATATTACTTATAAAAGTTCTAAATTCAGGACGACTAGCAAGCGGTTGCCCGACAAATAATTCATGTGTGATATTATTATTGACATCATCTTCAAAATTATCACCTAAATTTTCAATTAAATCATCATTATTTTTCATAGTTTGAAAATTATTATTACAAGCTACATCTAATTCATGTTCTTCTTCGTGTACTGGAAGTTGTCGAGAAGAAGTCGCACCCCCTTGATAATTATAAATACTTTGACTTGAAAAAATTTTAAGTGTTGGTGCTACTTTAGTAACAAAAATACTTATAAAAGACGATTGCAAATTAATTTCAAGAATAAATTGCCATGCTTGTTCACAATCGAATAATAAACAATGAGAAACATAAATATGTCTTAATATAAATTCATATTGAATAGAAAAACTGTCAATAATCTGAGTAGGTAAACTATCTAATGTAATACTACTTTGGTTATAAGAATTTGGGTAAAAGCCTCCTTCATAGGATAACTCATTTAGTGCACCGCCATGTGAGAATGATATTCTGAGACTTTGATCCATATTGAAAAAATATAGGGCTTCTAAACTGCAGAATTGCGGAATCGAGAGTTTCTGAGTAGAGAAATTGCGAAAAGTAGAGAAAGTTTGAAGTGAGAATTGGTGAATGGAGAATTCAAAGAGTTTATATTCACTGTCAATGGTAGGAAATATGACCGTTGTAAAAAATCAACGGTGGAAAATATGATCGTTGTAAAAAAATAAAATCAAAATAATTCTGGGCGCCATCTAAGATGGTGCCTGTAACACCTACTTTTCTAAAATGAGGATAATTTTGAACTTTTGTAAAAGTTTATTATTTAATAACATGATTTATGATTTATGAGAATTTTTAATTAATTTAATACTATTTAAAATTGATGAATTATAATTTTGAAGTGTTAGCTAGTGAACTCTAGAACTGTTGAGCCTAGAGAATAACCATGACCATGGGGACCTAACCATGTGATTAGAATGACTATTTACAACTTTTTAGGCTAAGGATATTTTGGTCATTTTGTGACTTTTGAATTATTTAGGATTTTAATTAATTGGTGAATTTTAGATTATTTTAATAATATTTAAATTAATGTATTGTAATTTAGGTCATTTTTCATATTTTAATATTTTGGGAATTTTATATTTTAATATTAATTTTACGGAATTTGTTTAGTCGGGTTTGAGTTTCGTTTCGTTCCGACTTATGTTAGTGACCCGGGTAGCTTAGACTGTAGACGGGATCCCAAGATTAGTTAGTTATGGCCCACAATCTCCACTAATTAAGTTATTGAGTTTAGACTAATCCCACTTGTTAGATTGGTTAAGTTAGAGGCTTAAATTTAACACTTTTGATCCCAAACTTGAACCTAACTTAAAATTAACCAAGAGGATTAGTTGAGGCCTTATTGGGCTTTCCTCCAAGACCCAAATAGGATTTAATGGCAGCCAGTATAGCTAGGTTAGCCTCCCTTCCTTTCATTTCATTCCATCTTGCCTCTTTTCCTTCACAAAGTGTTCTTCCCCAAATTAAAGAGCTTTCCTCTTTGATTTGATCTCCAAATCCTTACATCCCTCTACCAAAACTTCCATCCAACCTTCTCATACTACCAAGGGAGGGTGCTAGCAAAGATTTGGAGCAAAGTGCAAGAAGGAGTGTCCTTTTTGGAAGATCTTCGTGTCGGAGCCGTGTCCTTGGGAGTATCATTGGAATTTCACTCCCAATAGGTAAAACCAACCCTCTAAATTGATTTCCTTTGCATATTACTTAGTTTTGAATCCATAGGATCCACCCCCATGCATGTACCCTATTTAGATTCAAATTTGAGGCCATTTAGAGCTCTCTTGAGGATTTTAGATATGTGTCTTGTGTCCTAATAGATCCCAAATTAGGATATCTCATGTATATGTATGTATGATAATAGTTTAAATAGATATTTAAATTCAGTTTTAGAATGGTTAAAGAGTGGATTGATCTTAGTTAGGATGGTTAGAATGAGTTTCATTTGGATATCTATGTTGGTATCCAAGTATCTTGGCCTACATGTGTTTCTTTTATCCAAAACAACTCAAATTCGTCATAATATTCATCCACGTTTTTATTAACCAAAGCAACTTAGAAATGTCATAACTTTTAGCTTAAAAATCCGATTAATCTTCCATTTTTTAAAAGAACCGTATCGAAGTTAGCTTTCCAAATATATATATTTTAATAAGCCAAAATTATTCTGGAACTTTCTGTAAAACTATTTGAGTGTCAGTTGTCCGAAAGACAAATGCGTTTCGGTATTTTCGCGATTCCGGAAGCTTCCGGACACGAAAATGTGATCCATTTGAAGTTTCGGAAAGCTAACATGAAGGGCTATGACATACTTTAATCCTAGAATTTAGTGAAAGTCCAATTAATACAGTATTGGTTTTAAGTAGAAGAGTGACTATACGACATGTATTTTGTGTAACCTATGAGCCTATGTAGTATGGATATTAAATGAATGTAGAGTATGTAAAGCATGATATGTTAGATGAATAAAATGATATATATATGATATGTATCCTCTTTACATAAATGTATATATATGGTTGAATGCAAGCATGTAGGAATGCAATCAATGTAATGTATGTAAGCAATGCATAAATGCATGATTGAAAGAATGATATATAATGTATGCATGAAAGTATATAATTATTGCTAGATATGAATGCAAGGTATACACGTAATGATAGATATGAATGCATAATGTATACATAATGTAATGCAATATATAATGATAGCATGTATGGTAATGTAGAATATATGATGCAAGCATGTATATGTCCGATGTTTTCCCTTTTTCTTACATTTTTCCTTCCTTCCCTTTCCATTTCAGTTTTTTTCTCTTTTTTTCCCTCTTCTATTTTTATATGTTGTATACAATGTATATAATGTATAGATGCATGTAAGTATGTAATATGCATGAATGACATGTATGTAATAAAAATAAGTATATGTATGCAACTTAATGATATGTGAATGGATACAATACCTGAACTGAAGTATGTATGTATATGGGATATGAATGAATGATATATATATATGTGTTAAGGTAATGTATTGTATGTATTCACATATATTTTGAGTTAAATATATGAGTTTGTATGCATATATTATATGTATGCATGTATACAGGAATGAATGTAATATAATGTAGAGTATGCATATATGATATGTATGTAGGCATGCATGCAATGTATGTATGTATACATGATATGTATGTATGCATGTATGCATGTATACAGTATAAGTATGTATGTATGCATTTCTATAAACTGAGTTAACATATAACCTTTTACACACATGCAATCATATACCCTTTGACACTATGTATCCCATGTCACATACACCTATCTATCACTAAATCTGAGAACATTAACACATATTCTTTCACACACATGCCAAACACACACACACACTCACTCACTTACTCTTTTACCTATCCTTCTATATATATATATATATATATATATATATATAGATATATATATATATATATATATATATATAATATATATATATATATATATATATATATATATATATATATATATATATAGCTTTCCTATATATATATGTATATGCCTATATATATAGCTTTCCTATATATATATATATATATATATATATATATATATATATATATATATATATATATATATATATATATATAGCTTTCCTATATATATCTATGTATATGAATATGTGAATGTGAATAATATATATACATTATATGACTAAGTTTGTGTGCCTTGTTAGCTTATGGTTTAATTTTGTGCTTGGTTTAGCAAGTGACTTAGGCTATGAGTTAGTAGCTATCTTGGATACTTGATTTGCATAGACTTAGTTTGTTTAGACCTAGAATTGACTAACCTATACTAGTTGACCATTGTTGCCCCAACCCTAGCTAGTTTGACCATAGTTGACTAGAGTTGACCTAGTTTGACTTTATAGTTGACCAGAGTTGACCAAGAGTTGACTTTGACCTAGATTGACTTAGACTCATATAGATTGTATTATAATTTCAATTACCATATAAATTGAACTCTTTATCACCTGTGTTGCTCTAACTATGACTCTGTGACTCCAGTTGGCCATCTTTTTGTATCAGCTGTTCAGGGTATCAGGTGAGTACATTCTCTGACTGTTTCATACTTGATAGGATTTACATTTATGCTCTAGATTACTTTACTTGATGCTGTCACGTTGTTAACACGGATTGGTACTATATGGATCCCTTCATGAGATGTTATCCCCCTCGGTAGCATCGGGTTACAGTATGTCATGTGCATTTTACTTTCATCATGTACTCCGGTGTTTTCACCATTCGTGTGCACTCTTGTGATTTATGTACTCTCATGTTCACAGATCCCCCATGTATACATTCATGTACACCCATTTATGGGCCTTCATGTGATATCATGTGCAATAACATAACCTGTCTGGATCCTTGTGTATTGATTGGGGTATGGGGGGGTATAAATGGTCATGTGAATAATTCTAAAGTAGTGTAGTCATGTACAAACTCTCATATTTATTATCAAGCCATTCACATGTCTATCTTGTACTCTGCATCGCTAGCCACTGTTAGTTCTTTACTTATAGTAGATATTTCTTTACAGTCATCTCTTTTACTTTATATATTTTCCAGCGTTTCATGTATCTTACTCTATAGCATATTTACATATCATGTCATATTATAAACTGCGTGAGATGTATTATGCTCGCTCCCGTCCTGACTGGACTAGTTGATAAATTTTACAGATAGCTTGGAGGTTACCTGCTAGCCTAGAGGGGACACAGTAGAGGTTGGAGGAGATGGCTAGAGTTTTTTTATTTTATTTTTAGTTGTCTTGAGTTGTATTTATTTTATGCCTGTTTGAGTTTGTGTTGATAACACCGAGATTTATTTTTCTCTATTGTACTTCTCTTGTGGATTCATAGTTATCTTATCATGCTACTTCTAGTTTTGGTGATTGAGTTGTATCCTGCTGTGATTGCCTCCGTACGGAGAGTATATCATATTGTATTTAGTTTTAATTGTGACCTAGAACAGCATTTTACTGCCGACATTGTGGCGTAGGCTGGACGTACCCATTTTTCGTGCCCTACACTGGGTGCGGGTCATGACACGATTTTAGTGGCAGCCCATGCAGGTCGAGATTCGCATTGTGCGAAGTCGTGGTAGTACGACGATTAGTTGTAGTGCTGCGCACCTGCGATTAGAGATAAGGAATAGGTGTTAGAATGAGAGGATACTCAATCACTGTTAGAATTTCTTAAGAGATTCCTAGGACGTCCCTTGAGAATCTTATTTTAACTTCGATTTGAAATCCCTTGATTTGATTCACCCTTACTTCCTGTTATTGAATTTAATTTTTGATGGATTATTGTTGAATTTTGAATCATGATGTTAGTTGTTGAATTTGAGTTTGTATATATATATATATATATATATATATATATATATATATATATATATATATATATATATATATACACACACATCTTTTTGGAATTAAGGTATAACCTGATAACATACTTGATAAGGACAGTGAGAAAGGTAAAAGTCTACTTTATTTATGGAGTTTAGAATTTATCGCAGTCATATTTGCTAGCATGACAAGGACGTAGAGCCTGATTTAGATATACTAATCCTAGTTATGAAATCTAGATTTTCTTGCTGTCATACCGGGTGGCGTGGTAAGAATTTTAGATAACATGACTATAGGGTGTATACCTTCGTTATGGACTTTATTATTTTTTGTAGCTATGCTTACTGGCGTGGCAAAATTCTGACAACATGATTTCAGGAAGACGTGTATGGTATCAGATTTTATCTTAAATGGGTTCATTTCTTTTTAACAGTTGATGAAGAACAGATTTTATCATTATTTTTTTCTTGCCATTATTTCTTGTATTACCATTTAAAAAAATAAAAATAAAACTGTCCTGATTATATCAATCACCTGTCTCGTATCTAATTCTATCAGCTATACTTTGAAACCCTTGAATCTCTATATCTTTTCACCTTCGAAAGGTCGAGAAAGTAACGTAAATCATCTAACTCGGAAAAGACTTGATTTGTTATCTTGTGATAATCTTGCTAGGGGTATAATATGATGGACCTTGATATATGTTTGGGATAGAGATGCGACTGAATTTGAGGATAAAATCAAGAGAGTTATATTATCAATTTAGGAACAATCATACTTAGAGAAATCTTTGGGTATGAATAATTCATAGATGTATTTCATAATTGATGAGGATATTCGAGGTCAACTTAGTTTCGAGAACTTAGATAAATTTTGGTTATTGATTCATGAGACGTTACACTTTAAGGCTATGATGTTAAATTTAGGGAATTTAGTAAAAGAGAAGAGATTTTAACTATATGCAATGATGATACGAAATTGAATAAGATATTGTAAGAAATGGCTAGAAACAGAAAGAACGCAAAGATTTTGAGTTATATAAAATATAGAGATTTTATAAAAAAATTTAAATTTGAGGAGAATAATATTAAAGGTGTATGTTGAAGGAAATATGAAGGTTGAATTTATAATAAAGAATAAGTTTTGTAAGACCTAGTGGATTTAGATTTAAATAATACTAGGAGAGTAAATTGAATAAGTTCAAGGATTACATAAAATTTGATTTAGAGGCTTCGGATCCAATTTAGGACAAGGTAAAAGAATTTAGATTTATGACGATTAAGTGGTCAGTTTTGATTCCTAGTAAGAAGGGTATGCTTCATGAATAATGTTTCGGAACTTAGAAATTTAGCCTATGGTGATCATGGCAAGGTCAAATCTTTATGACGGAAGGATATAATTTTGATGGTAGTCATATAAAGGTTGATTTTTATATTGGGACTTGTGAGATAAAAATATGATCGGCAAATGATAAACTTGATAGCATCAGAGAGAGATGATTAACTTGACTTTCCTATGAAATCTTTTCTCTTGTTTTCCCTTTAAAAGGAGAAATTTGACTTATTCCATATCTTTGAATCAACCGTTAAAAGTTTTCAATATCATTGAATCCTAGCTCCCTTAATCACGACCAATTGACTTTGATCATCTTTTCTTATCATATTAATATCTTGGGTCGTACTCAATTGAATTAAATTTAATTGTGACCTGAATCTCCATCCTTGTATGCTTGTGCTCAGACTTCGATGACCTTGTCCTCCATATTGCCCAAATCTTGATTACCCAGAATTTATCAACTTAGAACGTATCGAGACTAAATTTTCTTAATATATATTGTGATTGAAAAATAAACACGGAAAGTGCAAAGCATCACAGTTAGGTGAATGGATGAAAAAGAGGTCAATCTTCTTTACACTTGACTATTGTAAACACTCGCATATCCACCACACACTCGACGTTATGCACATGGAAAAAATGTTTGTGAGAGCATATATGGTACTTTGCTTAACACTCATGGAAAGACAAAGGATGGAGTCAATGCTCGTCTTGATCTTGTGGACGAGGATCTAATTAAGGACAGAATTAAAACCTGATTTTGAAAAGAAACGTACTTATTTGTCGCGTTCTTGTTATACATTGACAAAGGATGAAAAGAAGATATTTTGTCAAATATTGTTAGACATAAAGGTTCCTGAAGGTTACTCTTCCAATATCAGAAATTTTGTCTCAATGCAAGGTTTGAAGCTTTATGGTCTCGAATCCCATGATTGTCATGCACTAATGCAACAACTACTACGTGTGATAATTCTTCAATTTTGCCTAAGACGATTAGAGTTGCTATTACTCGGTTTTGCTTATTCTTCAATGCAATTTGCAAGAAAGTGATGGATGTGAATAAGCTAAACGATAGTCAAAATGATCTCGTGGTCATGTTATGCATATTGAAAAAAGTACTTTCCACCGTCTTTCTTTGACATTATGGTCCATTTAACTCTCCATCTTGTTGCACAAGTCAGGATATGTGGACCTGTTTTTCTGACATGGATGTATCCATTTGAAATGTGCATGAAACCCTTGAAAGGTTATGTGCGCAATCATAACCATCCCGAAGGATGCATTGCAGAATGTTGCATTGCAGAAGAAGTAATAGTTTTATAGCGAGTATCTATCATATATTGAGACAGTAGGAAATCCACTTGCAAGGAAGGGCAACGTTAAAGATGGCAAACATTTGCCCGGAGGTCACATCATTGCAGTTGATCGTGAAGAATGGCAACAAGCCAATTTATATGTTTTAGAGAATACAGATAAAATTCAACCTTATATTGAGTAAGCATCTTTATCATGAATTTTCTATTTATTCATTGTATGAAAATTGTTAGAAAATTGTATGATAAGTTGTTATGATATCTTGGCAGTAAGCATATGGAGTGGTTACAATTACAACATCCCCTTAAATCTAAAAATAAAAAGTAGTTGCAGTACAAACACAATCAAACATTTATCCATTGGTTATAGGAGAAGGTAGAAGTTATAGCAATATTATTGTAGTTATACTCTACTTATTCAGATGTTAAGTTCGATTTTAATAAATCTAAACCTCTGCAAGTTGGCGATGCATTTAATAAAAAAGAAGACATTTCACAAACTGTGAAGTGGATAGCACAAGGGCCTAGCCACCATGTGCTTAAATGTTCTGTCTACGTTATTAATGGTTGTCGCTATCACATGAAGGATCATGACAACACTCGAGTTATCCAAAATAGTGGAGTTAGTCTTGTAGCTACGATAATGCAGATTGCATGTTCGAAAGATAAGAATCCTATAGTATGGGACATGTATTTCTATGGAGTTATCACACAGAAATATGGGAGCTTGATTATTACAGTTTTAATATTCCAGTATTTAAGTGCGATTGGGTCGAGAATAAGGGTGTTAAGGTTGATGAACTTGGTTTCACATTGTTGGACCTTAATCGAGTTGGGTATAAATCAGATTATTTTATTTTAGCTTCGTAGGCCAAGCAAGTATTTTATGTAAAAGACCAACTTGATCTTCAATGGTCTGTTGTTTTGTCCATGGGTCAAAAAGACTATCTACACAAAGAGGATGATGAAGATGTGGACAAGTTGTTGGAACATCATCCCTTTGCTAATGCATCATTGAATACTGATATATTATTTGATGTTGGGGATGATGATAATATGTGTTATAAAAAAGTAGGTTATGAATGGGATTGGGTTGATAAGTAAATGTTGGACACATGTTTCTTATCATATTTGACATTAATGAATTCTGTTTTGAATCCACTTATTTCGTTTGACATATATAGTGTGATCCAGTTTACTTATTTCTTTGACATATATAATTTGATCCAACATGCTAGCATATTATTTCATAGTCCTTTTTCGACCACCTTGCAGACATCAAGCATGCCTAATATGACACATTCCAACAATAACAAAAAGATGACATCAAAAGAGGTATGCATCATAATAAAACAGTTATAGCAGGTTTTTGTAGTATTTTTTATAAAGCATACTTGTAATATAATCCTTTGACAATAATATCCGTGTTCAAGAGGACATCAAAAGAGGTATGATACATGCTTGTTGACTGCCTGTAGCAAATAATAAGCCTATAAACTGAGCACAAACTATATGTTGCACTGCAACCTGCAGCACCTCAACTCTTGCCTGCAGGTTCTACATTAAATGATGCAATTAGCACTGTTGTGCTGCTAATGAAACTGCAATGTAACTTGCATATTTCTACGCAACTATAATGCAACTGCAATGTAACTTACATATTTCTATCTCCTCTTATACTACTGCTAATACTGATATTGCACAAGTATCCTACTGCATAAGTATCAATCTTTATAGTTCACTGTAAACTGCTATATGTACACATGTGCTCTTATACTACTGCTAATACTGATATTGCATAAGTATCAGTCCCTATAGTTCACTGTAAACTGTAAACTATAAACTGTAAGCTGCACAAGTATCAGTCCTTTATAGTCACTGTAAACTGCACAAGTTCCCCTATCACTACCTCTCCTACTGCACAAGTATCAGTCCTTATATCCTTATAGTTCATTGTAACTGTAAATTGCTACTCTCTTACTGACACGACCCGCACCCTGATTAGGGGCACGAGAACATGGGTACGTCCAACCTACGCCGCTGTGTCGGCGGTAGAACGCTGTATATGTCATCTATAACATCTAACATCTAACAACAAGAAAATATAACCTTTTATCTCCGCACGGAGGTATAATATAACATCTCAACTATATCTCTCAATCACAAGTCTAAGCAAGATAGAGCACGATATGGAATCAGATAAAATAAAGAAACTAAATATAAATAGTAGAGTTATCTCAACACACAGTAGATGTCCAACACAAATAAATACAAATCATGAATATAAATAAGTCTCAACTAACAATCGAAACAATCTAATACAAACTGAAAGCTATAAGTACTAGACTAAACTAGGCACCCTCTACTGAGCTAGATGCTCCTCAGGCTCCTGAATGTCACCCTCATATGCCCCATAGAAGGTAGGGTAGTCACCATCATCATCTGTAATATTTTGTCAACATATCCAGTCAGGATTGGAACGAGCACATATACTCTAGCAGTTCAAGATAAATGATTAGCGCTATGAGTATGAAATAATAATGAGATTCTTGATGATCAAGTTATAGAGGTAATGTATAATGAAAAGACAAGTGTATAAGATCATATGAGAACAGGCAGATATGTAAAAATGAGTAAACCTGTCATGCAAGATATGTTGTAGACAACTCAGACAAACTGTGTTAAGACCAGTGATTTGAAATACCAAGTTTGACATGTGAACGGATAAAAAGGGATATCCGGCAACCATACACGTACGTGTGTGGCCGCTATTATTCACGTAAGACCAATGGGATAGAATGGGTATGTTCACATGTCTCCTAGGTATTCCCCCGCCCGACTAGTACACATGGAATCCAGGTTCTTCGACACGCATTTCATTAGTCACGATGGATGCATTAGTCATGATTACATTATTCAAGATAGGCATGAAACCACGTATCTCCAGTTAAGAAATCCATAAAATACCAATCCGTGAGTCTATCGTGTCAGAATCAAGATAGAACACTAGCATAACATGCATCACAGAATATATCAAATAAAGAGAAGTATCAGAGAATGTGCTCGCCTGTCGTCCAGAGCAATGAATGTGAACCGAGCCTCAAGGTGGAGTCACAATAACCTAGATATGAGTTACATGTGTTAATTGGTGTTTAAAAAGAGTTAAATATGAATATTCAAGGTGAAACATGGTTTCTAGGTCAATTCTAGGTCACACTAGTCAACTGATAGTCAACCTAGCCAAACTGGTCAATCTAGTCAATGTCTAGTTAAAGCTGGTTAATTAGCTAATCTAGTTTATACTCTATAAAATGTATCTTACATTAATATCTATAGTATCCTAGCCATATAGCTATTTGACTCTATTACGACAAAACCAAGATATCCTAAATTCTAACATACTTGAGCCTATACCCTTGGTGCTTCGTGTATCCATATCCCACTATAATAGGTTATACTTTACCTAGCCTTAACTACTTAGATAGGTATCTAGTCACCTTACCTAAAATACATTCAAATGGGCTACCGTCTACCGATCTCTAACATAGTCTAAAACTTATAGGTAATATCTTACCTTAGATTAGATAATCCATTACCTATACTAGATAGGTAATGTCATTTACCTACTTGGATTAGGTACTAACTTGATATATATACATATATGTATGTATTTACAAAGCCCTCACGTGCTGGAGGAAAAGGTACTGTCATTTACCTACTTGGGTTAGGTACTAACTTGATATATATACATATATGTATGTATTTACAAAGCCCTCACGTGCTGGAGGAAAAGGAACAATATATATATATATATATATATATATATATATATATATATATATATATATATATATATATAGCCCACTTTAAAGTAGGTAGACCTCAATTCTTCCTAGCCCCTAACCTAACTCAAGATGTGAATCAAGAGTTTCACATCAAAGCTAATAGTGGCCTAAGGCTAAACCAACCTACCAAGTGGCAGGATCCCCTGCTGCTGCCCTAAGACAAGGGTCTGCAGAAGGATCACAAGCTGCCACAGGCTGCTCATGCATTTGTTGCTGCTGCCTGGGATAGTGCTGCAACTACCAAGGCATGGCAAGGCCAAGCAAAGCTCTGAAATGCAAGGCCAGGCCTGGCTGCTTGCATTTCATGCTGCAATGCCTGCCGATGCTTGCATTTGCAAGACTAACAAGGCTCTGCCATAATTTAGTTGGTAATTTACATTACCAAGATAACACACACACACACATACACTCACTCACAATTTTAAGTAGACATTGACCTACCTCTCAAATTCCAAATCCTAACTGATACAAACAATATCCTAACTCATATTCCCTCACACTCACCTATCCTATACTAAACATTCTAACCTCATATTGTATCTGACACTAACTGATTTAGGCACTTCACCCTCCCACTCTCACAAATCTCTAACACACTAGGATACTAACGGAACACCCAAGTCGGTCCCTCACTGGACTGACACACAGGATCCACCTCTTTTTCTCACTACCCTGTCCCCTGCTCATACCTTACTGCTCCTGGCAGTGACTACCTGCTTGTAGGGGCACTAAGCTCCCATTCCCTGCCTGCTCTCTATAAAGAATCGAACAAGAGGAGTCTCTGCCTGACCATTGCCTACTACCAAGGAGGCACTGGCCTAATGGTCAATGGCTCGAATAGGGAAATCCCTTCACAGATTTTCTGTAGGGACTCTGCCTTCCGTCACCCATTATCTCATGCCAAGTATAGTTGGACCCAATCATATGGCACTAACCCTCTGCCACAGACACTCAAGACACCACTGCTACTCACTACTGATACTAACTCTGATACATTCCTTATATTTAACTCACAATACACTGTTACACGATGAAGGGACAAGACTAAATCAAGGTATTCCATATACTGATACCTGTAGGAAGAAACTCCACACTCCAAAGCATCACATATCTGATACCACCAGTCTAATATCGACTGAACACATGATGTGGCTGCTAAATGGATGTTAAGGTGAACAACGAGATGGGTAGTATAAGGAATGAACGAATTTGTCCACCACTAAATCAATGGACTGCACAAGGATATATTGGATTTAACATTTAAGGATTGATCAATTGGTATGCAGGACTGATACCCAAAATAGGGTATGGTCAGAACACTAAGGTTCAGTGGAGGACTGAACTCGAAGGGATCATATGAGGATTGGTCATATTCAGTTTGGGGATTGAAATGGTGAACGACAGATGCATGGGGGTTAACATGGACTGCTCATGAAATATGAATAAGAGAATTGGATATAAACCAAATGGTACAAGTCCAAGGAGGAATGAACAAATTTAATACTAAAGGACTGTCATATTAACAGGGCAGTATGAGCCTATACAAGTCATCCCAATGACTGATAACACGTTAGGTAAAGACAATATGGGGGATGGAGTGAGCAGTCTAGAGTACAAGGACTGAACCATAAGATATGGGTTAATTGGATAAACATCCTAGAGGACAAGAGCTGGCCTGCTAATGAAAGGGATTGTACTTAATAATGTGACTGAACACTTAATGTGAGCAATGCAACTTAATACTAAAGAGAGGTAGGACATGGACTAATACATCTAATCATGCCTGAACTTAAATTGAAGATGGACAGAACAGTAAGAATATATAGACTGATACATGCTCCAAGGGACTGAACACATGTGGAGGTGCGAACACTCAAATGGAATGAAACATGGATTGATGGGCTGATACCCAATAGCTGATACAAATGTGAATCCTAAAAGATGGTCAGCATCATATGTCCAATAGTGACAAGACATCCTATAGGGACTCAAATTTGTTAAATGGGTGCATTCAGTTCAGAGACTGAACTAAGCTTCATGTATTGGCCATTTGTATAACTATAGGACACCAAAAGCAGTGAACTGACATTAACTATAATATAACTATAGGATACATTAACAATAGTTCACTCTCTCTCTAAAATATCCTAACTGATACACTGGCTCATAGCCTATGGCCTAAGCCCCCACCTGTTCTCTGCTGCTAAGGCCATGCCATTCACTGGCATATGGTCAAAGTTGCTCGAACAGGGAGTTTTTCCCCTTGCACACAGGAGTGAAACTCCCCTTTTATACTTCTAAAGTTGTTCTCTAACTTGTACACATTAGTTCCTATAACTTAACAGTCCTAGGTAGTCTCCCGTACACCACCTACCACCATTCAGTGGCCTGCCCGATCCAAATTCTCTCTCACAAAGTCCCAAACAATGCACTCACAAGGCACACCATCAACCACATGCTCAAATCTGGAATACTATCAATTATAAAATATATACATATATATATGAACTCACATATACTTCTCCTATGAGCAACCAAGTTATACATAGATATAAAACTGAAAATAGGAAATAAATGGCCATTGTGACATTCTAGCAAAGATCTAGGGGTCCAAATTCGTAGCCCTACACAAATGGACACAAAACTATGGATAACCATCATAATAGGGCTCCTTAGGACCTCAATATACTTCCTATTAGTCATGGGTAGGGTCTCATATATGAATACATAAAATTTGACCATAGAAATGCAAGTTTAGAGGGTTATACCTATGTAGGAAGAAGCCCTCACAAATCTTCATAAAATTTGGGGAAGATGGATTGAGAAGGAGCCTTCAAATCCTTGCTAGAGCCTTCTCCTAGCCTCCTTGAGCACCCCCAAGCTTTTGTCCAACCAATGGAGGAAAGAGGAGAAAATGTGTGGAAATCCTAAAAATGAATAGTGGCTGCCATTGGGGGTTTGAGGGGATTAAATAGGCTCTAGACTAGCCCTAATCCTTTCATTACACTTAGTATTAAGTTGGCCCTTAAGTAGACTAAGTGGTTTGGCTCTAATTAAGGCTTGTGTTCAACCTAACCATGAATAGAGTCTAAATAATCCAACTAATTGGTCAAGTCAAATTAAATAGGGTCCACCCTGACTAATGATTAGTTAGACTACTAATAACTACAACCATCATATTAAAAAAATATACTACATTTGTGAAATGACAGAAACACCCTTGTCCTAGAAAAGTGATAGTGACAAATCTCCCCCCTTAGAAAATTTTGTCTTCGAAATTAAGATGCTCGTACTTCTTCTAGGTTAAACCCCCAACAATCAAGGTCAAGAAAACTATATCTAATACATGCAAATTATGGTCCTACTGGTCATGATATCACAGTCTTGATCAGGGTCACTATACTATCTAGCACATCACAAAGTATCCTGACAGGTACTAATGGAATCATACAACAAGAAGGAAAAGAAGGACGAAAAAGACAGACCTGCTATCCCATCACCTGCAGCATCGGTCTCCTCGACCGTCAATGCAAAAGCCCTGCCTCTCTGGTGCTGGGCATGATGCGGTGCCACAGATGGCCTATCTCCACCTCTTTGTCCTTGTGCTCCGCCAGATGGAGGTACATTTGGGCAATCCCTCATCTGGTGTGCAGTTGACCCACAAAATAGACACACCTTCAGTCTCTCCCTGCAGAAGTTCTATGAATGACCAGGCTTCTTACAATAGTTGCAAAGAGAAGCCCGGTCTCCATGTCTCTGCTGCTGAACCTGAGATTCAGTTCGCTGATGGTACTCCTTCTGAACGTAGGACGCTTAGCCGGTCCCGCACTACTGCTAGTACCACCCATGACGTCACCGGCCCTCTTGGGCCTAAGACCGTAGTCCTTCTCTGCTATCTGAGCATCCATCAAAATCTGTTCAAAAGTCGCATCGCGACGCCCAGATGTTCGAGAGCGAACTGCGTGGATCGGGCCCCTCCTAAACTTGCGGGCCTTCTCCCCCTTATCCTAAACCATCCCTGGAGCGAATCGACTCAGGCGAAAGAACTCCACCGCATACTCGTCCACAGACGAGCTTTCCTGTACCAGTCTGTCACGACCCGCACCCGCTTTTCGGACGCGAGATCGTGAGGAAGCCAGCTATGCATCAAGCGGACTCCAGCCCGACTCGAATACGTAAACGCCGTCAAGGCTATGGTATACTGCCAAATTATGGCAATTAAATCTATATCTCAATCCACAATAATGTACAAAATAAGAATGAACAAGTATGGGTCGTGGTCTGCAGCCCACTAGCATATATGTCCGATAAGACTAAAGAAAATAACAAGAGTCTAAACTGAATCAAGAAACAGGATATCTCAAGAAAATGAAGAAAAGCACGAGCGGATAATAAACACAATAACGATACCTGAAACCCGCAAGCGTATCCTCACATCTGCCATCCAGAACTACTAGCTAACTCCATGCAATCGCTAAACCTGAAGAGATCATCAGGTCCTCAGAGGACATAGCATGATACATAATATACATGCCTATGTAGCAGTTTATCATGCAATAAAGAAAATACAGGAAATAAACGAGGAAAGACTAATCAGCACGAAAACACGACTATACACGACTGAAAGAACCACTACACCTAAACGAACTGCTGGAGAAGAACAAGAGAACACGATATCACGATGTCAATGGATAACCAATCGAATACTCAAACCCTCGCCCCTAGTGTGGAATCGCAGGTTTAAAAAACTACTAGCCCTCGTCCCTAGTGTGGACTCGCAGGCTAGCATCACCCTCGTCCCTAGTGTGGACTCGCAGGTGTGAACCGTATACTACTAACCCTCGTCCCTAGTGTGGACTTGCAGGATAGCATCACCCTCGTCCCTAGTGTGGACTCGCATGTGTGGACCAATAACTACTAACCCTCGTCCCTAGTGTGGACTCGCAGGCTAGCCTCAGCTACTAACCCTCGCCCCTAATGTGAGCTCGCAGGTTAGCTTAACTACTAACCCTCGCCCCTAATGTAGACTCGCAGGTTAGCTTCAAGATTTTAAGACAAGGTGGTAAAGCAGTTCTGATATGACTTATTCATCCTATGATACTATACGACTCAGTCCAAGTACAAGTGATGACACGACACGACTCAATCACGATACACGAGAAAACCAATCCACGGTAAACTACAAAGTTAACTATAAATAAGGCTATATATACACTAGCAAGCATGATATACAAATCACATATAAATAATCAATTAGTAAAACTGTATAATAATATAAATATGCATGTAAACAAACAGTAGAGGGAGGCAAGGTATCTTGCCTGGAGGTTGCACGCAGATCCAATAACAATCTAGTCCACTGCTAAGCCATAAAGTCCAAATCATCACAACTGTCTCCGAAAGCTGAAACAGACAATGCCAACAGTCTCAGAATAGTCAAATTAGCTAGAATTACCTATCCTTAAGTCCAATTCTGGACACAGAGGCAAAACGGTAATTTTGGGCAAAAATGATGTCCGCCGTTGGACCCGCTTTGCACCGAAAAGCGTGCCAAAGTCAATGGTCTCTAAAGTCGTCAATCTATATGTCAACAGGTTTGGTTTTTTGATATGAACCCAACTGTATGTCCAGTTTTGGATTCCGGTAGGCCATGCACAAAATTACCCGTTGAGTCAGACCGTAGGGCCCGCAAAACGGCAATCCGATCAACTGTCTCAGAATCGGACCAAACTTGGCATACAGGACCAGAGAAATGATACGGTCCTGTTGGCGCAAGTTTCGTCTCGATCTGACGAGCGTGCACAAAGTAATTGGGAAACTTGCACAGAGGCCGATACGGTGAATTTTGACGGATACGCATCAAATTCGTCGCGCACACGCGACTAATTTGAATTCCGTCAAAGCCCACACGACCACAAAGCCGATACGCAGCTTTCAATGCTTTCGGTTCGTGACCACGTCGCCTGGATTGGCGGGACGCACGTCGTGTGGATGAATTTTCTAGTTTTTCGAAAACTGTTTTTCGTATTTTTTTCGATCTTCAAATTGATTTATCCTAGCATCTACTGATTAATAAAATAATTTAAAAATAGGGTTTGAAAGCTGGTTAGGTTGTCTAAAAATGTGTTCAATTGGATTTCGAAAACTAATAATATCTGGCTCGAAAATACCCTTCTAAAATAGGGTGTCGGGCCGTTCTTAGGTTCGATTTTTGGACAGGTTTGTCTCGACTTTGTGTCGAGTTCACAGGGTGATCGTGCTGTCTCATTCGAATCCCCTTGATGGAAATTTGAGAGGGTCATATTGGGTTTACGTAGGATTTTATAGAATTGAATTTCGTTAGACGATCAGAAAGAAAACATACCGCGAAGTGGGCCACTTCTACCGAAATTGCTGTTGCTCGCCCCTGGCTGTTTCGCACGCTCCGGCGAATTTGGCCGGCAGTGGCCGCGTGTGCGGCGGCGCCCAGTGTTGGGGGAGGGTCGCCAATGGTGGGGGTCGGTGCTGGTGATCATATGATTAGGGTTACCTTTATTTTTCTCGATCTCGGCCACTGTTATTTATTGGTATATAACTCTCAGTTTGCTGAGAGTCTCGGGTTAGGCCTGTGGGTTCATGTGGGGGTTTCGGGCTGGGAAGCCTCGGCTGGCTGGGAACTCTCCTTTGCGCGTGATTGGAAGGGCTCAGATGTTGCTGGGTCGAGTTCGAACCCAGGGGAGGGCTGGGCTGACTGAGTACATCTGTTTGGTTTTGATTTGTTTTTTTTTCCTTTATTCATTTCTTTTTCTATTTAACCACCAATACGTATATATATATATATATATATATATATATATATATATATATATATATATATATATATATATATATACGCATACACATATACACTTATTATATTATATATTGGTATACACACACATATATATATATATATATATATATATATATATATATATATATATATATATATATATTAGTATACACACACATACGCATACATACTATATGTATATTTATATATACACACATATATATATTATACTCACATACATATTCTTATATATATATATATATATATATATATATATATATATATATATATATATATATATATATATTTTTTCTTTATATATATATATACACACATACATTTATATATATATTCATTTATATATAAAATATATATATATATATATATATATATATATAAAATATATATATATATATATATATATATATATATATATATATATATATATATATATATATATATATATATTTATATATATATATATATATATATATATATATATATATATATATATATATATATATATATATATATATATATATATATATATATATATATATATATATATATATATATATATATATATTCATTTATATATTTTATACACATGTATGTATGTATATATATATATATATATATATATATATATATATATATATATATATATATATATATATATATATATATATATATATATATATATATATATTCATACATTTATATATATTCATTTATATATTTTATACACATGTATGTATACAATCATATATGTATTTATATATATATATATATACACGTACACACATATCTTTATATATTTATGCCTACATACACAGGTGCACCTACGTATATATATTCATAACCTAGTGTCTTATTCATAGAAATATGTATACACATATATATCTACATATCATATATATAATAACATATTAATAAACCTAAAACGTTATCATTTAACAACGACAAAGTAAAAAATCCTACTAATAATTAAAATAGCCCCAAAAGTCGTTTCTGATGGATACTACTTATCTGGCTCCAGAAGATCCTACAAATTTTGTAAACATTATTTAATAATGATAATACCTATAATCTTCCTATAACAATATTTAGAAAATAATTGACAATTCCTAAAAATATATATACGAAAATATTTGCATTTACCAACATGTCTACAAGGTCGTATTTGGTCCAACTACGTGCCTAACTGGGCGTGGATTTGACTTGGGCTTATTCTGGACAGGTTCGGTACAACCGGGTTCTCGAAACTCAATAATATAATTAAATAATAAATAAAACTTCGGTACGGGTTAAGTCGTAACTTGGCTTGGTTTTCCTAGTTAGGTCGTCACTATGACTCGGCCTTCTCTACTAGGGCTATTACACTAGTCAAAGCACGCCACTTCACTATCCGTGCCATGATTCCTAGTCGTATTGTGCTCCAAAACTCAACCATGTCTAAAATTATCTACCGTAATAATTAACTAAATAATTATTTATAAAAAAATTCGAAAATTACTATTTAAATCAAATAAATAAATAAAAAAATATTTCAAATATTTCCGGAAAGGGAAGCTACAAATCTACTCACCTTAAAAATAATTTCGTCCTTGAAATTCTAATTCATGATTATTCCTTAAAATTCAAAGTCCTTAATCTCCTCAAATTTAATTTCTCAAAATTATTCTATGACCTTCTCTAGCCATTTTATAACTCTAAATACGTGGGGACTTCTACCCACCTTTGGTCACACTACTCCTCAAAATACGGTCACTAAAGTCTTATGACATTCTAACTAGTCGCTAATAATTCTACCGACAGATATCTAGGCATATGGCAACTAAAATCCTTCATATCTATAAACAACCAAAACTCAATAATCATACAATATTATACTATAATTTAAGAGTTTCTGGTAAATCCTAGTCAGCACGATCATTCGTCACCCCAAAATAAAAGGGACGAGAATCAATGGCACAGAAAGCAAGAAAGTATAATCGAGAGCCAATATGGAGTTTTCAAGGACGTAGAAAATTTCTAGGAGAATTTTCAAGGCAGTGTGGATTGATATTTCTAAGGTTTAGTCATAATCGCAGGCTCGTACCAGTACAGTTACGTAACCGATATGATATGCTCTGACCTGCATGGACCACCACAAAAATTTGTCACGACCCGCACCCGCTTTTCGGACGCGAGCTCGTGAGCAAGCCAGCTACGCATCAAGCGGACTCCAGCCCAACTCGAATACATAAACGCTATCAAGGCTTTGGTATACTGCCAAATCATGGCAATTAAATCTATATCTCAATCCACAATAATGTACGAAATAAGAATGAACAAGTATGGGTCGTGGTCTGCAGCCCACTAGCATATATGTCCGATATGACTCTAAAAAAAATAACAAGAGTCTAAACCGAATCAAGAAACAGGATATCTTAAGATAATGAAGAAAAGCACGAGCGGATAATAAACACAATAACGATACCTGAAACCCGCAAGCGTATCCTCACATCTGACATCCAGAACTACTAGCTAACACCATGCAATCGCTAAACCTGAAGAGATCACCAGGTCCTCAGAGGACATAGCAAGATACATAATATACATGCCTATGTAGCAGTTTATCATGCAATAAAGAAAATACAGGAAATAAACGAGAAAAGACTAATCAGCACAAAAACACGACTATACACGACTGAAAGAACCACTACACCTAAACGAACTGCTGGAGAAGAACAAGAGAACACGATATCACGATGTCAATGGATAACCAATCGAATACTCAAACCCTCGCCCCTAGTATGGACTCGCAGGTTTAAACAAGTACCAGCCCTCGTCCCTAGTGTGGACTCGCAGGCTAGCATCACCCTTGTCTCTAGTGTGGACTCGCAGGTGTGAACCGTATACTACTAACCCTCGTCCCTAGTATGGACTCGCAGGATAGCATCACCCTCGTCCCTAGTGTGGACTCGCAGGTGTGGACCAATAACTACTAACCCTCATCCCTAGTATGGACTCGCAAGCTAGCCTCAGCTACTAACCCTCGCCTCTAGTGTGAGCTTGCAGGTTAGCTTAACTGTCACGCCCCGATCCCGGAGGATCGAAAACTAGCCACTGGCGTGATGCCGTACAAGTTTAGATTGCACTTGTACAAGGCAAAACCTTTACAGTTCCTGGTATTTCTCAGAAAACATCTAGAATATAGCAAAATCAAGCAGATATATTGAAGTCACACAAGATATGAAGAATATATCTTTTTATTGATAATCATAATAGATTACAAGACTTGCAGCGGAATACAGAGTTTACAATTGATTATAATTGAATAGCCAACTGAATGTATACACTTGCCCTTTAGGCTACAACTGAATATACCGATTTCTTTATAATGACTTGCCAATTTGGCTACAATCTCACTGGTACAACTGAGTTCCACTATTCCGTATATTATGTCCCGTATAGCAGAAGACATCGTCTTGAAAGAAGAGCTTCTGCACACCTATCCGATTCATCGATGCCAAGCACTGATTCACATGATTTCCCCCAAGTAAACACCTGTAATATTGTCCACAACGTGGGTCAGTACATCGTCAATGTACTGGCGAGCGGTGCTGGCCCAACTCACCTAAGAAAACAACACTAAGTAATCATGTTACAGAACATTATTAACAGTGGTCTTTCTCGTTGCCTTAGGATAAATTTCATGTTATAGCCGACAAGAAGTAAAGCATGCAAATCTCATAGCCAACATAATTTAAAGCATACTGTTATCACCCTTTGGTGATTCTTACCCACGGTCGTGTAGTCATCCATGTACATTTATAATACTTACTCTACCTGCACAAGACATTGTTAGGAACAATATCATGATTCAATATAAATATCACCGTTCAGGTGATTCTTACCAACAGCCGACATCCTTCCCTATATTTGAGTAATAACTTACTCTGCCTACATAAGACATCATTAGCACAGGACCTATCTATATGAAGGTCACTGGCGACACGCCATCTTGGACCGACTTACAGGTATACAGCGCCCTTGCCAGTGTAGGTAGCTAGCCCCACTGCAAGTCATGTATACCGTGCTACTACTTCAGCACTGCTACTACTTCAGCATTGGTTTCCCCTAGGACGAACCGGGTTCCATGGCCCAGGAATACCGTTCGAAAAACCACCTTGTCGACAAGTTGTCCATGACCATGCAACTATATGCAACTTATCTAAGAAAAAAAACATATAATGCATGATAAGGAAAACTAAGTAATTCAGCCACCATTCTCATTCATATTGCCATCTTGCCATATAGCTATCTTGCCATCTTTCCAGGGTCTTGGCACAACCAACATTCTACATCGGCGACGGGATAATAGAATGTTGTTACCCAATCCCTTTTGCCACATCTTTGATACCATACATCTTTCTAACAAAACTCAGTGTACTCACAACCCAATTCCTGGGACTTAGCATCTGTTTATCATATATTCATTCGAATGCAAATCAAGCATACTCACAGCCCAGTTCTTGGGTCTTAACATCTGTTTTGTCATCTATTCATTGAGCCAAAGCTCAATATACTCACCGTCCATGTATTTGGGACTTTGCCTTCACCTGTCATGTAATTCATCGCAACATCGTTCAAGCATACAATTCATTTAGCAACACAGCTTACATTCAGATGATTATTATCTTTCATTATCTTTCCAAATTATATGCAAGGTGTTATTGAGCAACACAATAAGAAACATAGCACACTATCCTTTATTTTAAGCGTGAAGCTAAAGGATCTTTGAAGGGTTCAACACTACTCACATTCATAGGACGATTTCCGCCACGATCGCATAGCCTTCCAAGCGATCCTTCACATATTTCCAAGTCCAACAAGGCTTCATCGAACCAACCATCCATCATAAGGCATCTTGCGGGTCGGGGCACTATAATATATACCACTCAGAAAAAGTTTCGTCCTCGAAACTTAAAACAAAACTCATCCCCAAAACTTCAACCGACTTTTCATGAAACATCTCAACGATCAACTTGCACTATTTAATATTTCTCCACAATCTCTCGATTGATTTCAAGTGATATACAGTCTCGTTACAGCATTCCAATTGATTCAAAATAGTTTACCATCCTTTTTGACCTTTCCTCCAACACTCATGCAATCCTTAGCACATGATAATCCTCCCCGTGGCTTCGTTTGAATTCAGCATACCACTTAGTTGGAATCATACATATATTTTAGGCGTCCCCGAAATACATGCACTTCAGCCAAGTTCAGTGATAGAGAAAGCGAACGAGCTACGATGCAACTTCCTTTCCGAACATCAGTAATTCTTTTTGAGCATCTCGTAAAATCCCACTTTGTTTATTCAATATCCCAGCCAACTAATAACACAATAGATGTTACCAATTCCAACTCGAGCAATTTTCCACAATTGATTCCAACGTTTTCCAAAGTATTTCAACTTAGATGTATCAAGTATTCCTTTCAGGTTCATTGTCATCCATGCCACCAAAGTTGATAAATCCTATTGCCACATTTCATTTCGATACCCCGACTCTCGTCGGTCAAATCTTGTACTCATCATCGTTCGTATTCATACACTTTGTTTGTAACTTATAAATTTCTCGATCATGATCCATCTTCCAAATCGTACCATCCTTCAAATTGTACCACCATTCCACTCTAGCAACATTTTTCGTTGTACTCAAACATTTCTCGTATTGATCAAGCCAACATATTATCCCTTCGCACAAGCAACTCTTATATTCCAGCAACATTAATCCTGAGGGTCATTCCTATTCACCTTCACTCTCGCCGATCTCGGCTACATGCACTATCCAATTCCGTTGTTACACTTATTCTTAATTCTGATTCGATCAATGAATTATTCCAACTTGTCTCAAGGCATTACCATCAATTTTCGCAATTCAATATAAATCAACCAATCCAAACAACTTTAGCAATTTTTAGCATTCTAACAAAGGCAACCAAATTTTGAAACAAACATGATCCGTCATCCCATCCAATATTATAACATCAAAATTTTCAATCTTTATTCCATTCCAAAGTTTACTTTCTGACACATCTCACTCATTCCGACTATACTCACGCAATATCAATAGGAACATCCTACGGTTTTCCAGCAGTCAACTTAGCATTCAGTCAAGTCTCTACGGCCAGCTATTCTAAGCTAAACCAAACATTCAGCTAGCTCATATGAGATGAGTAGCTATCAGGGACATGCTTATCTCTTATCTTAGAGGCAACCAATTCTCATCAAAGGGGCAACTCTATGGTCTGACCAACTTAGGGACATAGGACACCACTCCAATCTTATGAACTTATTTCCAACACGGACAACTGAAGAACATAGCCAACCAATCCAAAACTTAAGCAACCAACCAACATTCTAGGCAACCAATCGACACTCTAGTCAACCAACCGACAATCTAGGCAACTAACCAACAATCTAGGCAACCAGCCAACAATCTAGGCAGCCAACCAATATTCTAGGGTCAAGTCTTTCTACCCGTACTCATACTCGGGCCATACCCGACGGAGTCTCATTCTAGACTTACCCGCAACCAACCAATTCTACCTGATATTTCTATCCAATAATTCTATCCCACAACTCTATGGGTCCATCTCGAAGCTATCATATAAAACTCCTCAATCGAATATCCAAGCTTTCAATTCCCACTTGCATAGACATAGCATCACTTGTTCAATCCGACTTGTATCCTTATATCGTAGTCAATTTGTCTATTCAATCGGGTCAACTATTCTGAATCATCATCCGACATTGCTATCTCAATAGTTTATTACTTATGATCTCTTCGCAATATATTTGTTTCCCACATTTTTAGATCATCGATACGGTCTGTACTCCTTAACCAATAACATAGGCAACTATAAAATCGTATTTCTTCCGAGGCATCATTTATAAATTTTCTAGCACCAACACGGTCATCTCTTAGCAATTCACGTTAACCATCAATATTTGTTTTGCATCATCTCCTTTTTATTCCATAAGAAGATTTTATTATTCATGCACCGATCTAATCTCTATAGCACCAATCATCTCGCATTCGTACATCGGTCATCTTAGTGGATATAACATAACTCATTAGCTAAGTCATAATCCAACAATTCTATATTTCATCCAAACTTGTTATTCAAGCGACAACATCATCTACCGACAGTGTCTATTATATATCGCTGCACCTCGATACTTATTTGTATTCCAGCCATTCGACTCTCGTAAGGAACATCTATTCTTTCATGCATCAAGAAACAAGTACTCATTCTCTATGCCTCAAAATAGTCAAGGACCGTAACTTGTTAATTCGGGACATCAATTTCTCTCAAGCACACTGCACCACGTGCTAAGATCATCTATTCCTCAATCCCATTCTCAATCTTTTCGATCGATGCAACTCTCTGTATCTTCTAAAACATTCGCAACATCCCAATAAGCGTCTAATATCACCATCAATTTCGTCGATATCCAGCATGTAATTTCTTTTACTCAATTCCAACATCGTTCAATATTCGGTCCATAGTTATTCTCGCAAAATCTTTCGATAGCAACACCACACTATTGTTACCAAGCCTACAATCCTTTTTACCCAACTGATCCAAGTCTTCGCCTGAATCTGAAATTCGTTTCCTTCCTAACTAAGGCATTCATTTCATATTCTCAATTCTCCTATTACCCAACATAATGCTAACCGACAAGGTCTAGCGATGGTTCATCCAAATACATCAAAAATCTCGCAACGGGTCATCCGAACTTAGCAATCAAGGAACACGCCTAGCCGTCATGTATCAATCGTAAGCTCAGCTACGATTCGATACCACCCAATACCTTATAGGTAAAGCAATCACAAAATTATAAACACATCAAGGGTCAAGGGACATCCTATCATGACGAGGGTATATGCAATATACCACTCAGAGCTCAAGCCATTCCCAACCCTTGTTAGCAATTCGGCAAACGGAAAAAATTCGGGACAACAAAAGTTCGAATATAAATCGGCACAATATAAGTAAAATACGGTATAAAAATCGGACAAAAAATCGTCTAACGAAAAACATTCGGATTAGATTTAATTCATGTTTAGTACATTTTATATAAACAAATTCGGCACTAAAAATTCGGCATATATATATGGCCCACCCACCTCTACTCCTTCATAAACAAGGGTTTAGTGTGAGAATAATATGAGGTTGGGGAACATTATATAAAGAAAAGAAAGTGAAAGTAGGATGGAAAACCTAAAGGTTTTTTTTTTATTGTTGCAAGCAACATGTGCGAAGATTCTTAGGTTTCTTTTTTTGGTTACAGCTGTGAGATTTTTTTTCTTTTCTTTTGATAATTGTGCCAGTCTTAATATTTAATAGCAGCAAAAGTCAAGAAAGTGAAAACTGTTGGATTTCTCAGTCAAGTTTTTATGGCCGAATGTTTTAAAAATTCGTACGGTATGTGTTTAAAACTCCACAAGCTTAAAATTCGCGTACAAGTTCGAATTTTTCAAACGTACGTAAGTATTATACGTTTATGTAAGATACGGAAAAATTCGCATATAATACGCATTTTATTCGGGTGATTGCTAACAAGGTTCCCAACACAATATTCCCACGCATCAAACCAACATCCAATATGGACTATCCATCCTGCAGTAGTTGTGCTGACCACAAATATCGACTCAAGATTCTGTCGATTCCCATTCACTGAAATCCATGCACATTCTGTTCCAACATACCAAGCCATCACCCACGGTCGACTGCTGCATAACAATCGACTTCAATGAATCCCACACATAAAACATCCAGCATGCATCATAAACTTTATTATCGCATCGCATCGATGTTATTCTTTTTGGTATTTTTTAGAAATTCAACAAAGCAAACATATTACAGCCCACATATTTAGACTTATTGTATTGAACACCCAGTGAGAGGTTAGAATGATCAACGGACTTTCAGTCAAGGGAACAACTTAGAATAGTTTGGAAGCAACACGGAATAATCGCAGAAGCACTATGAATCATCATAGAGGCAACTTTGATTTCATCGCGGAAGCAACTTTCAGTATTCGCGGAAGCAACTTTGATTCACCGCGGAAGCAACTTTTGAATAATCGCGGAAGCAATCTTTGAATCATCGCGGAAGCATCCTAGAATCATCTTAGTAGCAACAATGATTTGAAACTAATCGAATAAGAATCCAAGGACGTAAAGCCGTGCTCTGATACCATTATGTCACGTCCGGATCCCGGAGGATCGAAAACTAGCCACTGGGCGTGATGCCGTACAAGTCTAGATTGCACTTGTACAAGGTAAAACTATTACAGTTCCTGGTATTTCTCAGAAAACATCTAGAACGCAGCAAAACCAAGCAGATATATTGTAGTCACACAAGATATGAAGAATGTATCTCTTTATTAATAATCATAATGGATTACAAGACTTGCAGCGGAATACAGAGTTTACAATTGATTACAATTGAATAGCCAACTGAATGTATACACTTGCCCTTTAGGCTACAACTGAATATACCGACTTCTTTACAATGACTTGCTAATTTGGCTACAATCTCACTGGTACAACTGAGTTCCACTGTTCCATATATTATGTCCCGTATAGCAGAAGACATCGTCTTGAAAGAAGAGCTTCTGCACACCCATCCGATTCATCGATGCCAAGCACTGATTCATAGGATTTCTCCCAAGCAAACACCTGTAATATTGCCTACAACGTGGGTCAGTACATCATCAATGTACTGGCGAGCGGTGCTGGCCCAAATCACATAAGAAGGCAACACTAAGTAATCATGTTACAGAACATTATTAACAGTGGTCTTTCTCGTTGCCTTAGGGTCAATTTCATGTTATGGCCGACAAGAAGTAAAACATGCAAATCTCATAGCCAACATAATTTAAAGCAAACTTTTATCACCCTTTGGTGATTCTTACCCACGGTCGTGTAGCCATCCCTGTATATTTATAATACTTACTCTACCTGCACAAGACATTGTTAGGAACAATATCATGATTCAATATAAATATCACCATTCAGGTGATTCTTACCAACAGCCGACATCCTTCCCTGTATTTGAGTAATAACTTACTCTGCCTGCATAAGACATCATTGGCACAGGACCTATCTATATGAAGGTCACTGGCGACACGCCATCTTGGACCGACTTACAGGTATACAGCGCCCTTGCCAGTGCAGGTAGCTAGCCCCACTGCAAGTCCTGTATACCGTGGTACTACTTCAGCACTGCTACTACTTCAGTATTGGTTTCCCCCAGGACGAACCGGGTTCCATGGCCCAGGAATACCGTTCGAGAAACAACCTTGTCGACAAGTTGTCCATGACCATGCAACTATATGCAACTTATCTAAGAAGAAAACATATAATGCATGATAAGAAAAACTAAGTAATTCAGCCACCATTCTCATTCATATTGCCATCTTGCCATCTAGCTATCTTGCCATCTTTCCAGGGTCTTGGCGCAACCAACATTCTACATCGGCGACGGGATAATAGAATGTTGTTACCCAATCCCTTTTGCCACATCTTTGATACCATACATCTTTCCAACCAAACTCAGTATACTTACCGCCCAATTCCTGGGACTTAGCATATGTTTATCATATATTCATTCGAATGCAAATCAAGCATACTCACAGCCCAGTTCTTGGGTCTTAACATTTGTTTTGCCATCTATTCATTGAGCCAAAGCTCAATATACTCACCGTCCAAGTATTTAGGACTTTGCCTTCACCTGTCATGTAATTTATCGCAACATCGTTCAAGCATACAATTTATTTAGCAACACAACTTACATTCAGGTGATTATTATCTTTCATTATCTTTCCAAATTCTATGCAAGGTGTTATTGAGCAACACAATAAGAAACATATCACACTATCCTTTATTTTAAGCGTGAAGCTAAAAGATCTTTGAAGGGTTCAACACTACTCACATTCATAGGACGATTCCTGCCACGATCGCATAGCCTTCCAAGCGATCCTTCGCATATTCTCAAGTCCAACAAGGCTTCATTGAACCAACCATCCATCATAAGGCATCTTGCGGGTCGGGGTACTATATTAACTACTAACCCTCGCCCCTAATGTGGACTCGCAGGTTAGCTTAACTACTAACCCTCGCCCCTAATGTGGACTCGCATGTTAGCTTCAAGATTTCAAGACAAGCTGGTAAAGCAGTTCCGATATGACTTATTCATCCTATGACACTATGCGACTCAGTCCAAGTACAAGTGATGACACGACACGACCCAATCACGATACACGAGAAAATCAATCCACGGTAAACTACAAAGTTAACTATAAACAAGGCTATATATACACTAGCAGGCATGATATACAAATCACATATAAATAATCAACTAGTAAAACTGTATAATAATATAAATATGCATGTAAATAAACTGTAGAGGGATGCAAAGTATCTTGCCTGGAGGTTGCACGCAGATCCAATAACAATCTAGTCTACTGCTAAGCCATAAAGTCCAAATCATTACAACTGTCTCCGAAAGCAGAAACAAACAATGCCAACTGTCTTAGAATAGTCAAATTAGCTAGGATTGCCTGTCCTTAAGTCTAATTCTGGATACAGGGACACAACGGTAATTTTAGGCAAAAACAATGTCCATCGTTGGACCCGCTTTGCACCGAAAAGTGTGCCAGAGTTAATGGTCTCTAAAGTCGTCAAACTACATGTCAACAGGTTCGATTTTCCGATACGAACCCAACCGTATTTCCAGTTTTGGATTCCGGTGGGCCGTGCACAAAATCACCCGTTGAGTCGGACCGTAGGACCCACAAAACGGCAATCCGATCAACTGTCTCAGAATCGGACCAAACTTGGCATACAGGACCAGAGAAATGATACGGTCCTTTTGGCACAAGTTTCGTCTTGATCTGACGAGCGTGCACAAAGTAATTGAGAAACTTGCACAGAGGCCGATACGGTGAATTTTGACGGATACGCATCAAATTCGTCGCGCACACGCGACCAATTTGAATTCCGTCAAAGCCCACACGACCACGAAGCCGATACACAGCTTTTGATGCTTTCGGTTCACGACCACGTCGCCCGGATTGGCGGGACGCACGTCGTGTGGATGAATTTTCTAGTTTTTCAAAAACTGTTTTTCGTATTTTTCTCGATCTTCAAATTGATTTATCCTAGCATCTACTGATTAATAAAATAATATAAAAATAGGGTTTGAAAGCTGGTTAGGTTGTCTAAAAACATGTTCAACTGGATTTCGAAAACTAATAATATCTGGCTCGGAAATACCCTTCTAAAACAGGGAGTCGGGCCGTTCTTAGGTTCGATTTTTGGACGATTTTGTCTCGACTTTGTGTCGAGTTCACGGGGTGATCGTGTTGTCTCATTCGAATCCCCTTGATGGGAATTCGAGAGGGTCATATTGGGTTTACGTAGGATTTTACAGAATTGAATTTCGTTAGACGATCGGAAAGAAAACATACCGCGAAGTGGGCCGCTTCTACCGCAGTTGTTGTTGCTCGCCCCTGGCTGTTCCGTGCGCTCCGGCGAATTTGGCCGGCCAGTGGCCACGCGTGCAGCGGCGCCCAGTGATGGGGGAGGGTCGCCAATGGTGGGGGTCGGCGCTGGTGATCATATGATTAGGGTTACCTTTGTTTTTCTCAATCTTGGCCACTGTTATATATTGGTATATAACTCTCGATTTGCTGAGAGTCTCGGGTTAGGCCTGTGGGTTCATGTGGGGGTTTCGGGCTGGGAAGCCTCGGCTGGCTGGGAACTCTCCGTTGCGCGTGATTGGAAGGGCTCAGATGTTGCTGGGTCGAGTTCGAACCCAGGGGAGGGCTGGGCTGACTGAGTACATCTGTTTGATTTTGATTTGTTTTTTTTTCCTTTATTCATTTCTTTTTCTATTTAACCACCAATACGTATATATATATATATATATATATATATATATATATATATATATATATATATATATATATATATATACGCATACACATATACACTTATTATATTATATATTGGTATACACATATATATCTATATTCGTATATACACACATACGCATACATACTATATGTATATTTATATATACACACACACACACATATATATATATATATATATATATATATATATATATATATATATATATATATATATATATATATATATATATTATACTCACATATATATATATATATATATATATATATATATATATATATATATATATATATATATATACATATATTTATTTATATATATATACACATACATTTATATATATTCATTTATATATTTTATACACGTATGTATACAATCATATATGTATTTATATATATATATATATATATATACACGTACACACATATCTTTATATATTTATGCCTACATACGCAGGTGCACCTACGTATATATATTCATAACCTAGTGTCTTATTCATAGAAATATGTATACACATATATATCTACATATCATATATATAAGAACATATTAATAAACCTAAATCGTTATCATTTAATAACGACAAAGTAAAAAATCCTACTAATAATTAAAATAGCCCCAAAAGTCGTTTCTGATGGATACTACTTATCTGGCTCCAAAAGATCCTACAAATTTTGTAAACATTATTTAATAATGATAATACCTATAATTTCCTATAACAATATTTAGAAAATAATTGCCAATTCCTAAAAATATATATACGAAAATATTTGCATTTACCAACATGTCTACAAGGTCGTATTTGGTCCCACTACGTGCCTACCTGGGCGTGGATTTGACTTGGGCTTATTCTGGACAGGTTCGGTACAACCGGGTTCTCGAAACTCAATAATATAATTAAATAATAAATAAAACTTCGGTACGGGTTAAGTCGCAACTTGGCTTGGTTTTCCTAGTTAGGTCGTCACTATGGCTCGGCCTTCCCTACTAGGGCTATTACACTAGTCAAAGCACGTCACTGCACTATCCGTGCCATGATTCCTAGTCGCATTGTGCTCCAAAACTCAACCATGTCTAAAATCATCTACCGTAATAATTAACTAAATAATTATTTATAAAAAAATTCTAAAATCACTATTTAAATCAAATAAATAAAATAAAAAAATATTCCAAACATTTTTGGGAAAGGAAGCTACACGGTCCTACAAACTGGCCCTCCAGCGCGCTAAGTGCTACATCAGGATAGAACTTCTCCTTGAATAGCCTCCGGAAGTTCTCCCAGGTCATCCTTCTGACTGACGCATGAGGATCCGTGTGGTACCATGTCAAGGCGATATCAAAGAACTGACTCACCGCAGCTGACACCCACAGCCTCCTCGGAAGCTCTGTTAGCTCTAAGCTTCGCTCAACGTCCTTTAGCCAGTCATCGGCATAAAGGATACCCTCAGTCCCCTTGAACTCCTGGGAGACCATCTTCTTGAAATCTAACACAGAGCCAGGCCTCGCCTGCTGCTGCTCCTGGGCAGGGGCACCCTATGGCGGAACAGTAGCCACCTTCTCGACTGCTGCCAGTGCCAACTGATGAGCATTCTCCATGCTCTGCCTCAAGACCTCTGTCTGACGCTGCGACGCCTCTGCCTGTGCTCGCTGCGACTCCATCATCTGCTGGAGAAGAGCGAACAGATGTAAAGCGTCTGTCGGCAGTACAGGTGGATGTGTAAGAGTCTCTGGTACGACGATACTAGGCCTCTGAGCTTGAGGTGGATGACCTCCTGGTACTGCTGCTGCTGCTCCTCTCACCTGGGTGGCAGGAGCAGTAGGGGCAGCAGAGACAGTCGTCTAGACCTCTCCTTCCTCCGGAGTAGTAGGCCTCGATGGACCAAACCTCTCCGAGGCAGTACTAGATCCAGCTGCCTGAGCTTGAGTCATCGTCATCCTGAGGATAGATTGAAGCAAGAGATCAATATGGCACAAGATAAGATATTATCAAAGAAGGATAATCAAATTCGAAATGCAAGAAGAGTTTTCATGATAATCGAAAGATCAAAAATTTTTCTAATATATGATTGAGTAACTCTCAATATAGCCTATAAACTATATCCAAACAGCAGGCTCGTAGCAGCACTCTAAGTCGAGCACCACTACAAAATCGCACTAGTTGTGATTCTGACCTGCATGGGCCACCACAAAAATGGGTCACGACCCGCACCATGATTAGGGATACGAGAACGTGGGTACGTCCAGCCTACGCCGCTGTGTCGACGGTAGAACGCTGTATAGGTCATCTATAACATCTAACACCTAACAACAAGGAAATATAACCTGTCATCTCCGCACGGGGGTATAATATAACATCTCAACTATATCTCTCAATCACAAGTCTAAGAAAGATAGAGCACGATATGAAATCAGATAAAAGAAAGAAACTAAATATAAATAGTAGAGTTATCTCAACTCACAGTAGATGTCCAACACAAATAAATACAAATCATGAATATAAATAATTCTCAACTAACAATCGAAATAATCTGATACAAACTGAAAGCTATAAGTACTAGACTAAACTAGGCACCCTCTACTGAGCTAGATGCTCCTCAGGCTCCTGATGTCACCCTCATATGCCCCATAAAAGGTAGGGTAGTCACCATCATCATCTGTAATATTTTGTCAACATATCCAGTCAGGATTGGAACGAGCACATATACTCTAGCAGTTCAAGATAAATCATTAGCGCTATAAGTATGAAATAATAATGAGATTCTTGATGATCAAGTTATAGAGGTAATATATAATGAAAAGACAAGCGTACAAGATCATATGAGAACAGACAGATATGTAAAAATGAGTAAACCTGTCATGCAAGATATGTTGTAGACAACTCAGACAAACTGTGTTAAGACCAGTGATTTGAAATACCAAGTTTGACATGTGAACGACTAAAAAGGGATATCCGGCAACCATACACGTACGTGTGTGGCCGCTATTTATCACCCCCAGTTTTTCAAATTAGGGGTATTTTTGTCATTTTCAAGTTTTAAATTATTTTAGGAATGTTATATAATTTTATATGATTTTTAGGAATTTATTTGAGTCGGTTTGAATTTTATCCAATTCGGACCCAATTTGGAGACCCGGGTAGCCTGGACCCTAGTGGGACCCCCATACTAGCTGGGCTTAGCCCATGTACCATCATAAATAGGCTAGAAAATATTAACCTAATTTCCATGACTTAATTAGTCATTTTAGAGACTTAATTAGTCGTTTAAAATCAAACCGAAATCAAACCGAACCAACCCGATTTCAATTTGAACCAAACTTAGGTTATTGGGTTGTGGGCTATTGGATCCCAACCCAATAGCCCTTGGATGGGGTGGCCGGCCATGGCTTAAGTCCCCCCACCCCCCTTTTTCTTTGTTACTTCTTCACAAAGCAATTCTTCTTCTTCAAATTCTTCCTTTCTTTTTCCAAGTCTTCCTCCCCCCAAGCAAGTTAGGTATGCCATTAAACCCTCCATTAATTCTCCTTTCCATTTTTGACATTTACATTAAGTGTAGAGAATTCAATTCTCTACACTTTGCCCCTATTTTGTAGGTTTTTCTCTAGAGAGTGGTGGGAGAGGGAATGAGAATGGTGGTGTGGTTGTGTGTGTGAGAGTGTGTGTGTGAAATTATATAGGTATATGTGTATTTGTATATATATATATGTATATGTATGTATATATAATATGTATATGTGTGTGTGTATATATGTATATGTGTGTGTGTGTATATATATGTATATATGTGTGTGTGTATAGGTGTAGAGATATATGGATAGATATATATATAATTAGATAGATAGATATATAGATATATATATATATATATAGGTATATATATATATATATATATATATATATATATATATATATATATATATATATATATATATATATAAGAGAGGAGAGGAGGGAGTGAAGTAGGAGGATTAAGAGGAGAAGAAGAAGAGGATTAGCAGCAACAGCAGTGGCTGCTAGCAGCAGGCAGCAGCTGCACTAGCAGTGGCAGCAGCAGCTGCACTAGTATTAGCAGCAGCAGCTGCATTAGCAAGCAGCAGCAGCAGCAGCAGGAGCTGCCCCAGGCAGCTCCTTCCCCCCCTCCCCCTTGTGACCCCCTTGTACACTATAAACCCCCCCCCCATTTAGTATATATGTAGGTATATATATAGATATATATATATGTTGATATAGAGAGGAATAGATAAGAAATTAGATAGAAGAGGAAAGTATTTTGGTAGTTAAGAATGAGAAGAGGAGTTTAGAATTTGAATATAGAGAAGAGGAAAACTAGAGAAGTTAGATCAAGAAGTAGAGAGTAGAAAAGAGGAGTATGAGGAGGAATTAGATTTAGGAAAATAAGGAGAAAAGAAGGAGAAGAGCTAGAATAGAGGGTTAAAGAAGAGGTTGGGTGCGAGGCCAAAAGAGAAGGTTTAGCAGAAATCGAGTTAGGGGGACAAAATTGAGCCCGGAGCGTCGGATCGCGACGAAACTTGACATGGGCCTAGGGTACGTGATTTAGATTTTGCGGGTAAGCTCCCGGGTGGAAATCGGGATCATAGGGCGCCGGTATCGCGCCGTGTCAGCACGTATCTCGAAATACTCGAGATATCTGCAACGGGCCGTATCGTGGACTGGATGTCCGCGTTACCTAAGTATTATGGTAGATAACGAACCTATAGGATAGTACCCTACTACCCTAGGGAGATCGGGTCATAATAACTAGCATAGGTAGGCTAACGGGATTATCGCCGAGGGTAGAATTTTACCCTTAAAAAGGGTAAAATAGGGATTTGGCCCACGGCCAAGATTTGAGTTTCCGAGTCCAAGATGGACTTGGATATGGGTTGTAGGGATTGGTAATAAGTAGATTTAGCCGTCTAAACCTAGTCTTGACCCCGGTTGACCACGGTTGACTTTTTAGGCTAAAAGTCAACTATGGGTCAACACTTTACCCAATTTGGTCCCAAATTCCATCTAACTTGGACCGTTGACTAAAAGTCAACTATTAGTCACCAGTGACCTAGAGTTGACCTAGTGTTGACCTCGAGTTGACCAGAGTTGACCCGTTGACCAAAAGTCAACGGTAAGTCAGTTTGACCTAGATTGACTTAGTTTGACGTGTCTTGACCTATTTTGACTCAGTATGACTTAATTTTACTTCCAAACCATTATATTGATACAGTATTCCATCTATAGGTCCTCGAGGCACTGATCTTGGACTCAGTCGACTTATCCATCATAGTACAGGCGAGTACATTCTCTGATAATATTTTTGTTTTATGATATCGTCTTTGTTTCTAGTATTTAGTGCAGATTATCCTTGTTCTCTTGACACATTGTTCACACGGATTGATATTTATCTGGATCCCATCATAAGATGTTATTCCTCCTATATATGGTATACACTGGGCAAGTCTACATTGTTTATTGTTCATTGTATAGATACGATTCCTGCGAAGGCTAGCTACCCTCTCAGAGAATATGTATCATGACGTGTCATGACTGGATCCACTATATTAGTCAGGGATGGGGGTGTTAGCGTAGAGATGTGATCAATACCCCACAGATATTATTGTATCATCATTGTATAGTGTTAATCATACACTCACGTATGATTAGCCAGGCCAAACATTGTATCAAGTTCTAAGCCGATCACATGTTGAAACTAATACTAAACTCACATAGATATAGTTCCAGATTCTTGTACATGATTTATACTGTTTTTCCCTGTTCTTATATTCAGATTACAGTCTTGATATGCCTTACCATGATTCATGTACACATTATTTATCTCGTAGATTCTCTCTATTTACTGCTACATTTTCAATATCGTCTAACTAGAACTGTTATGGAGATTTGTGCTCGTTCCATCCTGACTGGATATGTTGACAAAATTTTACAGATAGTGGCGAGGAGGATTGTCCTACCTACTACGGTCCGGTTGACGTAGTGGGCGTAGACTTGGAGACCTTGGTTCAGCAGGGCTTAGCTCCGCCCGACGAGCCTTTATCTTAGTTTAGTTAGGTTAGACATTTTGGACTGGACCTTGTCTCCAGCTTGCTACTTGTTATTTTATTATATTCTGGGATTGTATTAGAGACTGGGACTTAGACTTGTATATTATTTGTGATGGACTTGACAGGTTATATTTTATCGTCGTGTTGTCTTTATCTTTCAGTCTTTACTTATCATCTTAGAGTTGTGATTGAGCACTTATATATATTCACTGCTTGTCCTCCGTTCGGAGTTGACCATATTCTCGACAGGTTTTGTTATATATATAACTGTTGTCAGACTAGAAAATCTACAGCGTTCTACGCCGATTTTTCGGTGAGGGCTGGGCGTTGTCACGTACACGTGCCCTTATAGCGGGTACGGGTCGTGACACTATTATTCACGTAAGACCAATGGGATAGAATGGGTATGTTCACATGTCTCCTAGGTATTCCCCCGCCCGACTAGTACACATGGAATCCAGGTTCTTCGACACGCATTTCATTAGTCATGATGGATGCATTAGTCATGATTACATTATTCATGATAGGCATGAAACTACATATCTCCAGTCAAGGAATCCATAAAATACCAATCCGTGAGTCCATCGTGTCAGAATCAAGATAGAACACTAGCATAACATGCATCACAAGATATATCAAATATAGAGAACTATCAGAGAATGTGCTCGCCTGTCATCCAGAGCAAGAAATATGAACCGAGCCTCAAGGTGGAGTCACAATAACCTAGATGTGAGTTACATGTGTTAATTGGTGTTTAAAAAGAGTTAAATATGAATATTCATGGTGAAACATGGTTTCTAGGTCAATTCTAGGTCACACTAGTCAACTGATAGTCAACCTAGCCAAACTGGTCAATCTAGTCAATTTCTAGTTAAAGTTGGTTAGGGTTGTAAAATGGACAGGAAAGTCCGTTGTCCGTACAAGTCCAACTCGATAAATGGTTCGACCGTGGACCGTCCGATCTAATTAACGAACAAAATGTGAACAATTTTTTGAGTCCGTTTAAAATTTAGACTCGAATTCGGTCATATAGTTGTCTGGTCCGAAATTTTTGTTTAGGTCCGAAAAATTAAGGAGTTCAACACATTAGCATAATCCCAATGCAAATTTCCTATGCTGACAGCCCACTTGGCCACTCAACGAAGCACCACCAAACACTAAGAAAAGTTTAACAATACAAATTTCCAACACCTGACTCCTCGGTTTCCCCCTTAACTAAATGACAAAAGAGCAATTCCAAATTGGAACACCTCACGTGAGAAAGAGAGAGAAGGCAGCAAGGGCCTGCTTCACGTGCTCTCTCTGGCAGCCCTTTGACTCCTCAACTCCTCCACCCTCTCTCTCTCTCTCTCTCTCTGATGGACACCCTTTCAAAAAGTAGAGAAAAAGTAAGAGAACCAGAGAGAAGAAAGAAAATTACTGCACCATCATCTCCTCCTCCTTCTCTCTTCCGTCTGACTCTTCATGCCTCCGCCACACGTCTCTCTCTTCCATATGCGGCTCCTCCTTGTCATTTGCCGCATGCTGCTTTCAGAACCGTCGGTTCCAAGATCCGCGGCGGCGAGGTCGACGTATCCGTCGGACCGGACACGAACATGGTACAAAATTTTTGGACGGATCTGAACACAAACTTTTTTGTCCGAATTTAACCGAGCCGGACTTGGGTCCGTCCGATTCTATTTTCGGTCCGAACTTGAACACTGGGTTGTCCGGGTCCGTTCGGTACGTTTACACCCCTAAAGCTGGTTAATTAGCTAATCTAGTTTATACTCTATATAATGTATCTTACATTAATATCTATAGTATCCTAGCCATATAGCTATATGACTCTATTAAGACAAAACCAAAACATCATAAATTCTAACATACTTAAGCCTATACCCTTGGTGCTTCATGTATCCATATCCTACTCTAAAAGGTTATACTTTACCTAGCCTTAACTACTTAGATAGGTATCTAGTCACCTTACCTAAAATACATTGAAATGGGCTACCCTCTACCCATCTCTAACATAGTCTAAAACTTATAGAGATTAGATAATCCATTACCTATATATATATATATATATATATATATATATATATATATATATATTAAAACCAAAGCCGGTGGACGACTCCATCCGACCTTGGCCCGGAGGCCGTGGCCACCGCCACCCAGCCACCTCCGTGGGAGGGAGGGCTCGAACCCGGCCCTCACCTCCGGTGCACGGTGGTGTTACCAGTACACCACGACTCGATGTACAAATATATATATATATATATATATATATATATATATATATATATATATATATATATATATATATATATATATATATATATATATATATATATATATATATACACATATAGCCCACTATAAAGTAGGTAGACCTCAATTCTTCCTAGCCCTAACCTAACTCAAGATGTGAATCAAGAGTTTCACATCAAAGCTAATAATGGCCTAAGGCCAAACCAACCTACCAAGTGGCAGGATCCCCAGCTGCTACCCTAAGCCAAGGGTCTGCAGGAGGATCCCAAGCTGCCACAGGCTGCTCATGTATTTGTTGATGCTGCCTGGGCCAGTGCTGCAACTACCAAGGCATGGCAAGGCCAAGCAAAGCTCTGAAATGTAAGGCCAAGCCTGGCTGCTTGCATTTCCTGCTGCAATGCCTGTCGATGCTTGCATTTGCAAGACCAACAAGGCTCTGCCACAATTTAGTTGGTAATTTACATTACCAAGATAACACACACACACACACACACACACACACAGACACACACACACACACACACACTCACAATTTCAAGTAGACATTGACCTACCTCTCAAATCCCAAATCCTAACTGATATGAACAATATCCTAACTCACATTCCCTCATACTCACCTATCCTATACTAAACATTTTAACCTCATATTGTATCTGACACTAACTGATTTAGGCACTTCACCCTCCCACTCTCATAAATCTCTAACACACTAGGATACTAACTGAACACCCAAGTCGGTCCCTCACTGGACTGACACACAGGATCCACCTCTTTTTCTCACTACCCTGTCCCCTGCTCATACCTCACTGCTCCTGGCAGTGACTGCCTGCTTATAGGGGCACTAAGCTCCCATTCCCTGCCTGCTCTCTACAAGTAATCGAACAAGAGGAGTCTCTGCCTGACCATTGCCTACTACCAAGGAGGCACTGGCCTAATGGTCAATGGCTCGAATAGGGAAATCCCTTCACAGATTTCCTGTAGGGACTCTGCCTTCCCTCACCCATTATCTCATGCCAAGTATAGTTGGACCCAATCATATGGCACTAACCCTCTGCCACAGACACTCAAGACACCACTGCCACTTTCTACTGATACTAACTATGATACATTCCTCCTATCTAACTCACTATACACTGTTACACTATGAAGGGAAAGGACTAAATCAAGGTATTCCTTATACTGATACTTGTAGGAAGAAACTCCACACTCCAAAGCATCCCATATATGATACCACCAGTCTAATATCGACTAAACACATGATGTGGCTGCTAAATGGATGTTAAGGTGAACAACGAGATGGGTAGTATAAGGAATGAACGAATTTGTCCACCACTAAATCAATGGATGCACAAGGATACATTGGATTTAACATTTAAGGATTGATCAATTGGTATGCAGGACTGATACCCAAAATAGGGTATGGTCAGAACACTAAGGTTCAGTGGAGGACTGAACTCGAAGGGATCATGTGAGGATTGATCATATTCAGTTTGGGGACTGAAATGGTAAAGGACAGATGCATGGGGGTTAACATGGACTGATCATGAAATATGAATAAGAAATTGGATATAAACCAAATGGTACAAGTCCAAGGAGAACTGAACAAATTTAATACTAAGGGATTGTCATATTAACAGGGCAGTATGAGCCTATACAAGTCATCCCAATGACTGATAACACGTTAGGTAAAGACAATATGGGGGATGGAGTGAGCAGTCTAGAGTACAAGGACTGAACCATAAGATATGGGTTAATTGGATGAACATCCTACAGGACAAGAGCTGGTCTGCTAATGAAAGGGATTGCACTTAATAATGTGACTAAACACTTAATGTGAGCAATGCAACTTAATACTAAAGAGAGGTAGGACAGGGACTAATACATCTAATCATGCCTGAACTTAAATTAAAGATGGACAGAAAAGTAGGAATATATAGACTGATACATGCTCCAAGGGACTGAACACATGTGGAGGTGCGAATACTCAAATGGAATGAAACATGAATTGATGGGCTGATACCCAATAACTGATACAAATGTGAATCCTAAAAGATGGTCAGCATCATATAGTGACAAGACATCCTATAGGGACTAAAATTTGTTAAATGGGTGCATTCAGTTCAGAGACTGAACTAAGCTTCATGTATTGGCCATTTGTATAACTTTAGGATACCAAAAGCAGTGAACTAACATTAACTATAATATAACTATAGGATACATTGACACTAGTTCAATCTCTCTCTCTAAAATATTCTAACTAATACACTGGCTCATAGCCTATGGCCTAAGCCCCCACCTGCTCTCTGCTGCTAAGGCCATGCCATTCACTGGCCTATGGTCAAAGTTGCTCGAACAGAAAGTTTTTCCCCTTGCACACAGGAGCGAAACTCCCATTTTCTACTTCTAAAGTTGTTCTCTAACCTGTACACATTAGTTGCTATAACTTAACAGTCCTAGCTAGTCTCCCACACCACCTGCCACGATTCAGTGCCCTGCCTGATCCAAATTCTCTCTCACAAAGTCCTAAAATAGTGCACTCACAAGGCACACCATCAACCACATGCTCAAATCTAGAATACTATCAATTATAAAATATATACATACATATATATATATATATTATATATATATATATATATATATATATATATATATATATATATATATATATATATATATATATAACTTCTCCTATGAGCAACCAAGTTATACATTTATATAAAACTGAAAACAGGAAATAAATGGTCATTGTGACATTCTAGCAAACACCTAGGAGTCCAAATTCGTAGCCCTACACAAATGGACACAAAATTATGGATAATCATCATAATAGGGTTCCTTACGACCTCAATATACTTCCTATTAGTCATGGGTATGGTCTCCTATATGAATACATGAAATTTGACCATAGAAATGTAAGTTTAGAGGGTTATACCTATGTAGGAAGAAGTCCTCACAAATCTCCACGAAATTTGGGGAAGATGGATTGAGAAGGAGCCTTCAAATCCTTGCTAGACCCTTCTCCTAGCCTCCTTGAGCTCCCCTAAGCTTTTGTCCAACCAATAGAGGAAAGAGGAGGAAATGTCTGGAAACCCTAGAAATGAATAGTGACTGCCTTTGGGGGTTTGAGGGGATTAAATAGGCTCTAGACTAGCCATAATCCTTTCATTACACTTAGTATTAAGTAGGTCCTTAAGTGGGCTAAGTGGTTTGGCTCTAATTAAGGCTTGTGTTCAACCTAACCATGAATAGAGTCTAAATAATCCAACTAATTGGTCAAGTCAAATTAAATGGGGTCTATCCTGACTAATGATTAGTTAGACTACTAATAATTACAACCATCATATTAAAAGAAAAAATATACTATATTTGTGAATTGACAAAAATACCCTTGTCCTAGAAAAATGGTAGTGACACTTACACTACCTATCTTTTCTGATATGGATGGATCCATTTGAAAGGTGCATGAAATTGTTTTGTGTTTTGCTTCCAGTTTCTAAAATAGTTGGAAAGATTTATTTTATCACAGATTTCATATGAAGAGAGCAGTATTTTTGTCACATGCTTGTTTTGGTCACAGGTTATAGAGATGAACCCTCCCCTAGTGGAAGAAGTCCAAAAGCAAAAAAAAGCAACAAGAAGTTCTATAAAAATGGAAAGAACTATCAAGTGAAGAAGTGACGGAATGAAAAAAATTGTCACATTCAATAAGGCCGGACAGCCTATTTGGGAGGCTGGGGCAAAATATGTCAGCTTGATTGGGTTTATTGCACGTTCTATGATACCCATTACTTGTGACGATTGGCAAAAAGTCCTTCAAAAATTTAAAGAAAATACATGGTCCTCGGTGGAGGTAACTTTTAATTATGTAGAAAAAATTATTTGAGTTTATTGATTAGTACTTATTAATTCCAAATTGTAGTAATCTTAATATGCAACAATCTTTTGTCGTCGATCCAAGAGCTAAAAAAGATTTAATACAAACAATGGGTGTTGCATCAAAATCATTCTTGCATACATTAAAAGATTATATTGTTGCAAATATGGACACCTTGCAGTTCTTAAAAATCTTCCTCGAAACTATGATTTTATCAATCAAAATGAATGGTCCAAGTTTGTGACATCTCGTCTTTCTAACGACTTTCAGGTATCGTAGTCTTAAATATGTTTAACTTTGTAACTTCAAAAATTCTTACTTACCATAAAAAAATTACATTATCATTTCAGTTCCGGCGCAAAGAAACAAAGTCGGAGAGGGAAGCAGGTATATAACCATAGGCTATGCCGGTTTAAGAGAAGAAATTATAAGTGATCTAACAATGAGTTTTATATATCTCATTTTTAAGTTATTATTTTATAGAATGTTTATTTTATATAATGAGTTTCCTAAATAACAGAAGAAAGACGGTACATATACTGAGGAGCAAGTAGACCGCTGCCTATTTTGGAAGCTAGTTCGAAAGAAGCTAAAGCGGGATGTAGGCACCAGTTCTACAAACAAAAAATACTAGGGGTGATAATGAAGATGCTGAAGAAGATGATGCTCCATCAGTAGTTTATGATTCAGTCACACAAGTAATGGTGGATAAGATTGTAAGCAAGTCTAAACTGTATTTCATTTAATTCTTTTTGCACAACTTCATATTAAGATGCTAACATAAAAAAAATAAGTTCTGGAGAGTTGTTCATTCCTCAAAATGCAGATGCTTTTGGTTATGTAATAGAGAGGTCCGAGCACAGTGGTCGTGTTATGGCCATGGAAAAATATGTCATCCTAAGATTTTTTTTTTAACACTCCTAAAACTCCGAGTGGTTGGGAGGAGGAGGAAAAAAAAGTTGCTTAATGAGATTGAAAGAAAAAAAAAAGATGATAATTAACTTACTTTCACAAGGTTTCTGTGCTACACCGTTATCCGATACCTGTTCCAACTTTTCAGATAAGGTTGGAACTGTATGAATTCCTCCAATCCCTACTATGAATGCACCGGATTATGCTTCTGAAGGATCGCAGAGGCCAAGGATTATGAACGAGGTTTATTTCATCCCCTTTTTCAATTTTAGATTTTTAATATCTGAAACATGGAAATATAGTATTATAGTTTATTTTCAATATTTGTTCCATTCACATGAATGATTCATATGAAATGAAAAAGTTTATACAACATTCAATTTTTCGTTAGTTTCTCCCTCTCACACACGTACACATAAAATCTCATATTTATACTTACTATATCGAAACTGTCTTTAATATATTATGAATACTGATTTGGTTATAATTATATGTAAAGTAAACAATGAATATTTATTTTTCCAAGATATAGTTGTTATACTTAGTAACCATATGTTCTCCTTCTTCAGTCCCACATCGGATTATGCACGTATGAGGAATGTTGCCCTCCTATAGACATGTACCCAAACTACATCAAGAAACTATCCCATTGAGTTGAGTCTCATAGATAACAATAGCAACAATGAATTTTACTTTGTAAATTTTCATCAATTGAGCAAGGTCTATTTTACCATATTATATTTAAGGAAAAAATCTTCACACTAGTACTTTTAATACGTTTTTGAAGCATCAAGATGAGGAAATTATATGCCAATACGGTAAGTTAATTAAGTACACTTTCTCGTTGTTATTTATGCAAACTACCTTTCAGTAACAGGTCAACTAGTTATTATTAAGCAATTTATACAATAATAAGTTGCTGAAGTGATATCTAGGCAAAAGTGTGCTTAGACTACAGATTTGTATCAGTTGGGTAATGAGCTTATACGGGTAATGAGATTATACATTACTACAATGACATTTAGAATGGACCAATCATGAATCTGCGGGACAGGTAAAGTTAGTCGTTTTAAAGTTTCACAAGACTAGCTAGATATTGGCACAAGGGTAATCTCTGGTTTCTTACTAATATAATTTCTCCAAAAGCATCAGGAAAACTTTATTCTTAGATGCTTTCTTGAGAACCATTATATAGCTTTTATATGGTGAATGTGTATAAAGTTGTTCAGATAAGCTATACTGCAAGAGAAAGACAATATGCCATACCGAATCGATACTGACCGATACTACATACTATACTTAGGTTAATGTTTAAAATGACAATGTTACCTCTTCCTACATATTTGTACATCTAAATTATTAGTACATTATCACTATTTCTCATAAATCCTATAGCAAATGATCAAGTCAAAGTAGGATATATAGTTACAAGAAAAAAAATAAGATGTCTAAGTAGGATAGTTTCTTTATATTTGTTTGAACTTTTCTGATCATACCAGTTCTAACTTTTGTGAAAATGTTGTAAGTGCAAAATCTTCTCTCCAAACTGATCAAGTTATGCATGTTGATGCAACAAAACCTAGTGAGAAGAATAAAAGGTACTACATGTCATTTTTTATTCTTTGAAATCCTAGTCCACTTGGTACTAAAATGGAAGTAATAAAGGGATAAGCAATTTTCTATATGCGTTCTTCTAATAAGGTAGAAGATTTCCAATTGGATGTGGGTTCCGTCGACAATATTGTTGCCAAAGAAATCATTTTGGAATTGTTAGATTATATTTGTTATGTAAATATGGCCCATACCCATAAGCCCAAATGTAGACACTATATATATTGTAACAAACCCTAGCAATGAGAACAAGGCATTATTATTTCCTACATGGTATCAGAGCCTCCAGAAAAACCCTAACCGTCATATTCACCATCCTCGATCCAATCTCTACGCGCCCGACGTGCCTGACGCGTCCGATCCGACGCGCCCGCCGATCCCCTACGCGCCCGCCGCGCCGATCCGACGCCGCACCGACCCGACGGTTTTTTTAGTTTTTTTTTGGGCAACTCCAAAGCAGTTCTTCTTCGGCAACTCCAAAGAAATTTTGCTTTGCTATTGTTAGATTATATTCGGCAACTCCAAAAACTAAAGCACAGTTCCTCTTCGGCTTTAGTTTTTTATTTGGACAACACAGTTCTTCTTTGGCTTTAGTTCAAAGCAAAGCACTGTACTTCGTATCTTCGGCTTTAGTTTTGCAGCAAAGATTTTTTTTAAGTTTTTGTACAAAGTAAAGCAAAGCAAAAATTTCTGTGGACCGAACCCGACTGCAAAGCAACGCAAAATTTCTTCGACTTTAGTATTGGGAATTTTTGTACAAAGCAAAGCAAAAAATTTCTCACCGATCCCGGTGCCCGACTGCACCGGCCGTCCCCTACGCGCCTGACTGCGACAGATTCGTCAGAGTTGTACAAAATTTTGTACACCCGACATTCGCTCGCCCCTACGCGCCAGATCCGGCGCCCATGATCGCGGCCGATTCGCCGTCGACCCCGTCCATCAGCGGTCGATTCGTCGGAGTTGTACAAAATTTTTTGTACACCCGACATCCGCGATGGCAGATGATGCTACGTCCAGCTACTCTGTCGCGACTGGCGGTGGTGGTGCACACAACCCAAATTATCCTAATTCGAAGGATCCATATTTTCTGAGTTCTGCTGATCAACCAGGAAATATCATTACTCCTATTGTTTTTCGTGGACCGAACTATGCTGAGTGGTCTCGGTCGATTCGTCTCTCCCTGATCTCTAGGCGAAAGATCACTTTTCTGGAAGGTATTGAAGTCAAACCTGTTAATGATGCTAGCAAATTGCTTGATTGGCGATGCGTGCAAGCACTATTGGTTCAATGGGTTCTTAATACCTTTGATCCGTCTCTGAAGAAATCTTTGCTGTACTTTGAGGAGGTTTCTCCTTTGTGGAACTTGTTGGAGAAAAGATTTGTTGTTAGCAATGGCACTCGGAAGCAACAAATTAAGGTGGCGTTGGCTGAGTGCAAACAAACGGCTTCGATGTCTGTGGAAACCTACTTTGGAAATTTACAGTCTTTGTGGGATGAACAAGCTGCTTATTTTCCATTGCCTACATGTACCTGTGGTGAACTTGCTGCAAAGCTACAGGCTATGAGGGATGAAGACCACTTTCAGGACTTCATATATGGTTTGAATGCTGAGTTGTATGGTCATACCCGATCTAATCTTCTGGCTCAGGATCCTCAGCCAAGTTTAGATCGGGCATACCAGGCAGTCCGTACGGAGGAGGATATACGAAAATCTCAAGTCCAATCCGCTGCTGAGGAGGTGTTGGCACTGACTATCAAGACTTCACCTCGTCTTTCTACAACTTCTAATATTAGAACCTCAGATTCCAGGGACAAATCAGGTATGATCTGTACTCATTACAAGAAAACAGGTCATGATATTACAACTTGCTTTGCCAAGATTGGCTATCCAGAGTGGTGGAAGACTCGTCCTCGGCGTGAGGGCAGACGTGGTGCTGGTGGTGGCAGAGGCCCGACACCACCGCAGAGACGTGATGGGGGACATGGTGCTGGTGGCGCAGGGGTTGTTCATCATATCGTCGCTGCTGGTCTTGGTGTCCCTGCGGGTCTTGTTGGGAGTTCGACGGATATGATGTATGGAGGGTATCCTTCACCACTCTCAGGTAAATAATGGCAGAAACTGATGAGCTTGCTGGATAACGACAATTCTTCCAACTCTGATCGTCTGATGGACAAAAATTCTTCTGTCCCTTGGATATTCGATACTGGGGCTACTCTTCATGCGACAGGCTCTCGTGATTGTTTAGTTGATTGCTTTGAGGGCCCTGTCTGTCCTGTGATTTTGCCTGATGGAAGCACTATTGAGGCTGTTCTGAGAGGCAAAGTTTTTTTGACTGCTTCGTTGGTGTTGACAGATGTTCTTTATGTTCCGACATTGACTTGCAATTTGATCTCTGTCTCCCAATTAATTGGTGCCAAAAATTATGATATGTTATTTACTCCTGATTTGTGTTTTATTCAGGACCGAAGTACGAGGATGGTGATTGGAGCAGGTGAACAAAGGGGTGGACTTTACTTCTTGGGGGAGGTTCCAGCTTCTTTGGCTTCTGTAATCCTGGCATGTAAAGAGAGTGATTCCGAGGTATGGCATAGTAGACTGGGGCATCCTTCAGATAAAGTAATGCAGACTTTACCTTTTCTCTCAGGTAGTAGTATGTTTTCTCATAAGGCTTGTGATATTTGTCATCAAGCTAAACAGACTCGTGATGCTTTTCCTGAGAGTAGTAGTCGTGCTTTGAGATGCTTTGAGCTTATACACTGTGATCTGTGGGGACCATATCGTGTTCCGTCATCTAATGGGGCACGATATTTTTTGACTTTGGTGGATGATTTCTCTATAGCTGTTTGGGTTATTTTATTGACGGATAAGTGTGTTGTTTATTCTATGTTTCTTAAATTCATTGTTATGGTGAAGCGTCAGTTTGGGGCTGATATACGTCGTGTGCGGAGTGACAATGGCACTGAATTTAATTGTTTACGAGATTATTTTTCATCTCAAGGTATATTGTTCCAAACATCCTGTGTTGGAACACCTCAGCAGAATGCAAGGGTGGAAAGAAAACATCGACATATTTTAAATGTAGCCAGGGCATTGAGATTTTAGGGTTCTCTTTCCGTGGATTTTTGGGGGGAATGTGTTCTGGCTGCATGTTATTTGATAAATAGAACACCTTCTAGTATTTTGCATTTTAAGTCTCCTTATGAAGTTTTATATGGTTCGGCTCCTTCGTATGATCATCTACGTATTTTTGGTTGTCTGTGCTATGCGTATGATTTGAAATCTCGACATGATAAATTTGCTAGCAGGAGCAGAAAATGTATCTTTGTTGGGTATCCACTTGATAAAAAGGGATGGAAACTGTATGATTTGGAGACTGGTGAATTTTTTGTGTCCTGTGATGTTATTTTTTATGAAAAAGAATTTCCTGGGTGTGGCTCTGCTAGCGAGACGTCTTCTACGATACGCCATACATCTGTTGAAATACCGGGAGACGATATAGAGGTTCTTGGGATGGTGCCGGCTACGGTGCCTGAGGCCGGCGTGGTTGCTGGTGGCACGGCACCGAGTAGCGAGGATGCACAGGTAGCTGTAGAAGTATTGACAGGCGAATCTGCTGGGGGTAATGCGGATTCTACTGATGATACAGGGGATACAGTATTGCCAGAGGTGCCCGACGAGGTAGTATTGGGAAGAGGAATGAGAAAAAAATTACAGCCAGTGCGATTACAGGATTTTGTGACGAATGATGTTCGAAGTAAAAGTCCCCCCTTCATCACAGTTCATCTGTTCTCGTCACTTCTTCAGGTACTTCGTATCCTCTAACACAATTTCTAAGTTATGACATATTTACTGCTGGACACAGAGATTTTTTTATAGCCATCACTGCAGGTGTTGAGCCTACTTCATATCGCCAGGCCTCGCGAGATTCAGGCTGGCGTGCGGCTATGCAAACTGAAATACAGGCTCTGGAAGATAATGGGACATGGAGTCTTATCGATTTGCCTCCTGGGAAGAAAGCATTGGGAAGTCGATGGGTGTATAAAATCAAGTACAAATCTGACGAAAGTGTTGAGCGCTTAAAAGCTTGGCTGGTTGTGTTCGATAATCATCAGGTTGAGGGGATCGACTATTCAGAGACATTTGCCCCGATAGCTAAGATGCCTACAGTTCGGACGTTCTTAGCTGTTGCAGCTGTGAGAGGCTGGACTTTGCACCAGATGGATGTGCACAATACTTTTCTTCATGGGGATCTGACAGAAGAAGTATATATGAAGTTGCCGCCAAGTTTTTCGCATAGTGAACCAAATAAAGTGTGTCGCCTGCGTAAATCTCTATATGGATTGAAACAGGCACCGCGTTGTTGGTTTGCTAAGCTTGCTGCTTCTCTAATATCCTATGGATTTGTTCAATCTCATTCCGATTATTCCCTTTTCTCTCTTTTTAAAGGAAAGGTAGAGTTGCATGTTCTGATCTATGTGGATGATATGATTATGTCTGGTAATGACTCAGGTGCTTTAGATGCTTTCAAAAAGTACCTTAGTTCTTGCTTTCATATGAAGGACCTTGATGTGTTGAAGTACTTTCTTGGTATAGAGGTGGCTCGGAGTGCAGAAGGAATTTCCTTGTGTCAAAGGAAGTATGCTTTGGATATCATTTCAGAATACGGCTTGATGGGGTCTCGACCTGCTGGCTTTCCCATGGAGCCCAATCACAAGCTGGCAGAATCGACTAGTCCAAAGATGGAGGATGCAGAGCCTTATCGGAGGCTGGTTGGGAGGTTGATTTATCTATCTTTTACTCGCCCTGACTTAGCTTATGCTGTGCATATCTTGTCTCAATTCTTACAGGAGCATCGACAAGATCATTGGCATGCTGCTTTGAGAGTTGTCAGATATCTCAAACATGCACCGGGACAGGGTATTCTTTTGAAAGCTGATTGTGATCTCCGTCTTTCTGGTTGGTGTGATTCCGACTGGGCAAGTTGTCCCTTGACTCGTCGCTCTGTTACGGGCTGGTTGGTGTTTCTGGGGTGTCTCCTATTTCTTGGAAGACCAAAAAGCAACCAACTGTTTCCCGATCTTCCGCTGAAGCTGAATACCGATCTCTTGCTGCGCTTGTTTGTGAGTTGAAATGGTTGAAGGAGTTATTGGTGTGTTTGGGCGTTCGCCAGGAGTCTGCTATGTCGGTGTATTGTGACAGTCAGTCAGCCCTGTACCTGGCTCAGAACCCGGTATTTCATGAGCGCAGTAAGCATATTGAGGTGGATTTGTATTTTGTTCGTGATGCTATTCGAGATGGCACCGTAATAGCCTCGCATGTTCCTACTTCTTCTCAATTGGCTGACATCTTCACCAAGCCCCTTGGAAAGCAAGTGTTTGATTCTTTCCTTCCCAAGTTGGGCATTTGTGACTTGCATGCTCCAACTTGAGGGGGGGGCGTTAGATTATATTTGTTATGTAAATATGGCCCATACCCATAAGCCCAAATGTAGACACTATATATATTGTAACAAACCCTAGCAATGAGAACAAGGCATTATTATTTCCTACAGGAATACAAGTCCCCACAATGTTATTGTGTCCATCGAATTGGTATTGGTTGAGGATGCGTTGCTTCCTATTCCACCTCAAGATATCCATCTGACTAAGGATAAGGATGCTATTGGATATCACAAATTTTGGCCAAACGATTTAGTTCTTCATGGTACTCTAATTAGAGAGAGAGAGAGAGAGTCAATATTTATTTAAAAGTTTCTCTTGTATAAATACCATATTAGTTCTGTCTTATACATTTTTACTGTGAAATTGTGTTATATTTTAGGCATCCACGGTGGACAAGGAAGCTATCAATGAGCAAAGGAATATGCCAACTAAAGTTAAAACTCCTACAAGGACTTCCACTAGAATTACAAGGTCGTTCAAAAATCCCTCCGGAATGGACTGCTTTACTAAACTGGTACAACGCTTGATAATTGAAAAGACTTCAATTTCGGTACCATTTCCTATCAAATTGTTTGGCAGCCCAACAGTTGCATGCCTTGTCGAAGAGGATTTCAAAAAATTTATTAAAATGTGTACCCTATCAGTTAATTGAATCGAAATATACATAAGGTACTTGAATACTTTGCTTTTGAAATTTTTGTTAAAACATTAATAAGTTGATTTAAATAATCTGCAAACTATATATATATGTTGTTGTACATTGGTTTGCAAGACCTAAACCTTGTTAATGATATTAGCTTCACTAATCCGAGACTAGTCTCCTCGTTTGGTGTAAAAGACTTTTATGCAACGCAGGATGCAGGAGTATAGAATATTTGTAACAGTTTGATATCTCAAAAATAAAGTCGACTTGTTTTCCTGCCATACAATCCTAGGTAATACATTTTTTACTTATTTTTCTTCTACAAGTTCTTACTAACTCGATAACTTGTATATATATTGGTGTTATATGGTGTTACAGTTTTTATTAGGTTTGACCTGTTACTAACAAGGGCATATTATCTGTACTCTTTGAGGAGTTACATGCATGATGACCTTAAGTACATTGTAACAAGGTATGCATGAATATTTGTACCATATTTTATGGATGGCACAAATACAGTTAAGGTACTAATTAGATGCTTTAATAATGACTATTTGTTATGAAACCCTTATCTATTCACCATTATGTCATGAGTTACACATGACCCTTGGGATCATGTAACTCATGACCCTTGGGTTGCCCCTTATCCCTATATATATGGATCTTGCCATATGATGAATGAGAGGAATAAAAATACTATTCTACGATATATCGTCTCCCTTCAAACACGTTATCAGCACGATTGCTGAAGCAAGGAAAATCGACGTCCAGATATCGACGTCATCCTTCCTCCTTCCCTAGCCGATCCGACGTACCGTTAATTTTTTTACCTTCTTCCATCGTACGGTAAGAAAGGTAAATTTATTTTTGAAAAAATTCATCTTATTCATGAGATGTACTACTTTCTGAATCATGTAAGTACTTGCTCATGATACAATATTCAATTTGATAGTTTTCTAGATGATATCTAAAATTTCATTCGAGAGTACGATACTTTAGAGAAATGATAAAACCCATTACCATATGCTATAATTAATAGAGCTCCTAAATCGGCATATTCATGTGGTGTGTCTGGACATGTTTAGATTTTCAACAAATGGTTTGCAGTTTATAGCTTTATATTCGTAGTTGGGATCTTATATTTTCAACAAATCGTGTTATCTCTTGAGAACCGTCAAATCACTTAATTCTGATCAAGTGGTTTAATCCATTAGTCGAATGACTGTCCAATTTAGAAGGACTCCACTTGACTGCATTTTGAAATATTGCAATATGTTACAGTAATCATTTTGAAATATTGTATTTCAGTTTATGTGGTTTTGTGTAACATATATAATAGACAAAGGACCAACAAATTCTTTTGAAGCCGTCCACCATTAATGGAGGGTGGACCACACAACTTGCAACAGTAGTGCTTTATGTTGGGTAGGCATTTTTTTTTACACCAAAGAAAGATGGATCAATTCATGGGAAAGATTGGATGTTATTTCCAACTTATAATCTAATTCTGAGACTTTCAAGCATGCATATATGCATGTTGGTACTAAATAGTAGATATCTGTCAAGGATACTAAATAGTAATGCTCTTAGCTTCTTCTTCTTTCCAACTTTCATAGTGTTCATTACAGTAGCATTTTGAGTCCAGCAGGGTCGACTATCTCCTGGAATGGATAAGGACATAATTGCATAAATGAGACTAAACTTTAAATCTCTTGCTACAAGTATATCTTGTTTTAAACTTTAAAGTTCCATTGATTAATGGAAAGGAAAAGTTTAAGGAAATTAACTCAATATTTTTTTTTGGGCATGATTGATCTAAAGATAAAACGAAAAAAAAAAATTTATTTGAGCTGGCACGTGGACCTGAAGTTCCATTTACGTGCCCAGGACTTATTAGCCACCATTTTAACTCCTCTCCCATCGGCTCCGGCCACTGGTAGTGTCAATTTCTTGATAAATGTGAATTTCTTGAAAAATGATATTTATTCTTACATTTGACAAAAAAAATTTACGAAGTCTCTCCGAATAGGCTCACCTATTTGGGTATGATGTCAGAAAGAACTTGGGGCTTGGTTCTTAAGAGGTCCCCGGTGACCCTCCTCCCTCATTTTCCCGCCTGGTCATATTCACGTAGAGCTACTGAAAGGGGTTGACCGAATATTTTTTTTTGCTCAAATTGTATTTATAATTATGCATTTTTGCAAGCAAATTATTGACCTCTCTATATCGGCCCGTCTATCGATATAAGAGAATTTTTCTTAACAAAAATTGTATTTCAAAATCGTTGTTTTAATTACGATGGTTTGTTGTTATTTTTTCATAGATCTATAGATGAAGTGTGAATGCCTTGTGGACAGCGCCTCGATGCACACAATCCTTCGAGAAAAAAGTTATTTTTATAGCTTAAATGATTATGACGGTCCCGTTATTACGATATCAGGACTATCAAACATAATAGAAGGATCTGGTGAAGCAATTATATTGCTCCCAAATAAAACAAGACTAATAATAAAAGATGCACTATTCTCTCCTAAATCAAATAGGAACCTCATAAGTTTCAAGGACATTCGTTTAAACGGATATCACTTAGAAACAAATGAAATAAATGAGGCAGAATATCTGTATGTTACTCGTCTAAAAGATGGTTCAAAAACTATCTTAGAACGATTCAAGGGACTCCCGTCGGGTCTCTATCATACTCATATTCAATCAACAGAAGCTAACATGATTGTGCACCAGAAGTGTCATTCATCGCCAAAATTTAAACTTTGGCATAATAGACTGGGTCACCCAGGATCAGCTATGATGAAACGAATCATAAGCCAATCCAGTAGACACAACCTGCAGAATCTGAAGATTCTTCAGAAGTATGATTACTCGTGTCTACCTTATTTTCAAGGCAAAATTATAACGAGACCATCCCTTTTGAAAGTAGGACTAGAGTCTCCTAGCTTCTTAGAGAGAATTCATGGAGACATTTGCGAACCTATTCACCCCGCAAGTGGTCCATTTAGGTACTTTATGGTACTTATCAATGCATCTACTAAATGGTCTTATGTGTGCCTTTTGTCCACCCGCAACTTAGCTTTTTCTAAGCTATTGGCACAAATAATTAAGTTGCGGGCTCATTTCCCCGATAACCATATCAAAAAATTAAGACTTGATAATGCGGATGAATTTACTTCACAGGTTTTTCAAGACTATTGCCAAGCAACTGGCATCGAAGTTGAACATCCTGTAGCTCATGTTCACACCCAGAACGGGTTAGCAGAATCTCTTATTAAGAGATTACAATGGATTGCTCGTCCATTGTTGATGCAGTCACAGTTAACTGTGGAAGCTTGGGGTCATGCTATATTGCATGCCGCATCACTTATTAGAATACGACCTTCTGGAGGTCATATTCTATCTCCGATGCAGCTCGCTTATGGTTCACCTCCAAATATCTCTCATTTGAGAGTTTTTGGTTGTGCTGTTTACGTCCCCATTGCTCCCCCACAGAGGACCAAAATGGGTCCACAACGTCGATTAGGTATCTATGTTGGGTTTGACTCACCCTCTATAATTAGATACCTAGAACCCCTGACGGGTGACGTATTTAAGGCACGTCTTGATGACTGTGAGTTTGATGAAGGATTATTTTCTAAACTGGGCACACAGTCTAAGAAGCCAGAAGCTTCTAAGACAATTTCTTGGGACACAAAAACTTTGTCTCATTTTGATCCGCGTACAAGTCAATGTGAAGATGAGATCCTGAAGATATTACATCTTCAGAACACTGTACATCTACTTCCGGATACATTTACTGACAACCAGAAGATTGTCAGATCACACGTCCCAGCTGCCAACACGCCAGCTAGGATTGACATTCCCAAAGATGGATGCAATCCGCCGGCAGCAGAAATGGCAATACCTCAATTAAAAAGAGGACGCCCATCAGGTTCGAGAGACAAAGTCCCTCGTAAAAGAAAAAATCTTGGAGAAATTAAGAAGATCCCAACACAGGATGCTGAGCTCAGATCAGCTACCTCTCCCCTCCTAGTTTCCCCTGAAGAGGAACAAACAGAAGAAATATTATTAAATTATGTACGTACTGGAGAGGTACTGAACAGAAAAAGCATAGTCGTCGACGACGATTTTTCGTTCAATATTGTCGTTCACGTCACTGAAAATGACGATGACATCGATCCACGGTCTCTAGCGGAATGTAAATGCAGAGGCGATTGGCCAAAGTGGAACGAGACAATAGGAGTAGAGCTGGACTCACTCTTGAAACGCGAAGTCTTTGGACCAGTAGTCCAAACACCTGAAGGTGTAAAACCTGTGGAATATAAATGGATCTTCACAAGAAAAAGAAATGAATACAACATAGTTGTGCGCTACAAAGCACGCCTTGTAGCACAAGGTTTCTCCCAGAAACCGGGAATAGATTATGAAGAAACATATTCTCCGGTCATGGATGGGAATACCTTCAGATTCCTGATCAGCCTCTCTTCTCTGAAAAGCCTAGAAATACAGCTCATGGACGTTGTGACTGCATATCTTTATGGCAATATAGATAAAGATATCTATATGAAACTCCCTGAAGGATATAAAATTTCACCAGAGAAAACAGATAGACCTCGGGACACCTATTCTGTAAGGTTACAAAGATCATTGTATGGTCTTAAACAATCAGGAAAAATGTGGTATAACAGACTAAGTGAGTTTCTTGCTACGCAAGGATTTACTAATAATAAAGTCTGCCCGTGTATCTTTATAAAAAGATCGGGAACAGGATTTGTTATAGTCGTCGTTTATGTCGACGACTTAAATCTTATTGGATCTCCTGCAGAGATCACTGAGATATCTGAAAGCCTTAAGACAACTTTTGAAATGAAAGACCTAGGCAAAACAAAGTATTGTCTTGGCTTACAGATCGAACACCTAAAGGGTGGTATCCTGTTACACCAATCTACATATACACGAAGATTACTTAAACAATTCCATATGGATAAATGCCATCCCCTTAGTACACCAATGGTCGTTCGATCATTAGACGTAAAGAAGGACCCTTTTCGTCCACTGGAAGAGGGGGAGGAATCATTAGGTCCTGAAGTACCTTACCTAAGTGCCATTGGGGCACTACTCTATCTGGCTAACTGTACGCGTCCTGATATAACATTTTCAGTTAACTTATTAGCCAGATACAGTGCAGCACCCACAAAGCGCCACTGGAATGGAGTGAAGCATCTTCTGCGCTACCTCCAAGGGTCTATAGACCTAGGACTATATTACCCGAATAGTGGGTCTTCCACTTTACTTGGTTATTCAGATACAGGTTATAGATCAGATCCCCACACAGAGAAATCACAAACTGGATTTGTATTTACTTTCGGTGGTACGGCTATCTCCTGGAGGTCCGTCAAACAGACCAGTGTGGCTATCTCATCCAACCATTCTGAACTCCTAGCAATCCATGAAACAAGCAAGGAGTGTGTTTGGCTTTGCTCCGCCATTCAGCACATTTTGGCATCTACTGGCCTGAAGACTGGTGAACTTGAGCCTACTACCCTTTTTGAAGATAATGCAGCATGCATAGCTCAACTTCAGAAAGGATACATAAAGAATGACAAGACGAAGCACATATCCTCTAAATTCTTCTTGACGCACGACCTTCAAGAAAAGGAACAAGTCAAAATACAACAAATTCAATCTTGTAATAACTTAACAGATTTGTTTACCAAAATACTGCCACGATGTACTTTTGTAAAGCTTGTAAGAGGAATAGGGATGAGGCAACTAAAAGACCTGCAAGCCTGAAGCTTGTATAGATCAGGGGGAGTAAAACTATAGGATTGTACTCTTTTTTCTTAGGACTGATGGTTTTTCCCACTGGATTTTCCACAGCCAAGGTTTTAATGAGGCAAACTAAGTTTACTCTGGATCCAACAGTATCCACCCCATTAGCTTATTCCAGTATCCACCCCATTAGCTTATTGAATCCTGAAGTATTTCATAAGTGGATCCAAGGAAATGGATGAATAAGGGGGAGTGTTATGAAACCCTTATCTATTCACCATTATGTCATGAGTTACACATGACCATTGGGATCATGTAACTCATGACCCTTGGGTCATGTAACTCATGACCCTTGGGTTGCCCCTTATCCCTATATATATAGCCCTTGCCATATGATGAATGAGAGGAATAAAAATACTATTCTACGATATATCGTCTCCCTTCAAACACTATTAATATTATCCACTTTAATTTGTATAGTAGACTTCGGATGTTTCATGCTCAAATGGAAAATCAAGTCAAAAAAATTAAATTGAATTGGATAACAATTAAGGTACAATATATTTCTCTCTTGTTAATGTAAATAAAAAACTAACTCGATAACTTGTATATATCTTGGTGTTATATGGTATTACAGTTTTCATTGGATTTTGGTTGTTATTGACCTGTCACTAACGAGGGCATATTATTTGTACTCTTTGAGGAGTTACATGCATGATGACCTTAAGTATATTGTAACAAGGTATGTATGAATATTTGTACCATATTTTATGGATGGCACAAATACAGTTAAGGTACTAATTAGATACTTTAATAATGACTATTAATATTATCCACTTTAATTTGCATAGTGGACTTCGGATGTTTCATGCTCAAATGGAAAATCAAGTCAAAAAATTTAAATTGAATTGGATAACAATTAAGGTACAATATATTTCTCTCTTGTTAATGTAAATGAAAAATAAATACAAGTTTGCAAGGACTTTGCTTGATTTTCTATGATTAGGCGGCAGAACAAGCCGGCTCTGTCGAATGTTGGTACTACGTGATGAGATATATGAAGGAGATCACTTCTGATCGAAGCTTACTTAATCCAAATGTAATATTTTTCTTAATCGACATGTATATTTAGAATATAATACCATGACAGTACAAACAGTTTCATTTTTCTTCATATTTACAAACAGTACAATCAAAAGGGAGAATACAATTTCGAAGAAATTAATGAAGTTCATACGGAGTGGATGAAACATATTTTGCAGTTCCTTAGCTAACAAATCTTTGCAGGTAATTTTAGACTTCATCTACGGTGAATATATGCATTTAATATGTGTGCTGGACCATTTAAATCCGGTATAAATTATCGAATGGGTGAATTCCCTAGACATATAGTAAATGCATACACATGGTTCACTGATACATACATTTAGTACCCTATTACTCCTGTTGTTGCACCCTAATTTTCTTCTGCTGCACACATCTCCCAACAACACACACATACACTTGGATCACTGATACATACAGATTTTTCTAACTTGATACTCTACTAGACACATATACAGTTACACATAGGTAACAAGGTTGTTCTCGAACCTGGACACTACTCCACAATTGAAGTTGGCAGTGATTTGTTGACAAAATTGGTAGAATTTTCAGGTTGTTCTTGTTCATTTCAATCTTCAGTTATTGTTATTATTGTTCTATGTACAGATTTTGAGAAAATCATAGTTTTTTTGCAAATATCCACACATTTATTTGGTTCGTCGAATTTTAAAATCTTGTTCTTAGTTCATGTCCATATGTATATTTGGTTTTAAGAATATCCACACATTTTTAGACTATTTTTGTTCATTTGAATAGTTTTAAGAATAACTTTAATACTATTGGTTGATACCTGTATGTATCAGCTATATCATATAGGTTTTGGCATGTCCGATTTGATACTAATATTACTCATATAAGGAGTGCATTGTATGTATCCACACATTTCCAGGATATCCAATTTGATACTTATATGTATCCAATTTGGCATGTCCAATTTGATACTGTATGTATCCACACATGTCCAGGATATCTTTTGCCATTTGATTGGGACAATGATTGCATTGTTTTAAGAATTGTAATTAAATAGTTGTTTAAGGATATTTTTTCAGTAGTCTGTCATGATCTTGCCTATTTTATTGCAATATAGCTTATTTTATGCAGTATCTTACTGCTCTAAGATTATTACCTATATAATACAAGCTCAAATTGGTTGTTGCTTGCTAGCTGTGCTCTGCTCGTCTGTTGTTTGTGTGCCTTGTCATGGTTCTTTTACACAAATCATCGTCATCAACCATCCTTTCTTGGGATGGCTTTGGAGCATAAGAAAGTTTTCACAAATTTGACATTGGTATGTCGCAACGACTTTGGAAAAATCATGATGAGTACACCATACTGCATACAGAATTTGTCTGTCATGACCTGTGTCATTGCATATACAAGTTACACATTCCAACCTGAACATAGGAACTGCACAAACTGAATCCAAACTCTCCTTATTTTCTCCTTAGTTATACATATACACTAGTATACTGATATTATACTCCTTATTTTCTCCAGGATATTGTTCTCTTGGTTTTTTGTTGGTCAACAAGCTCATTAACATAAATTGGTAACTTGTGCTCTTGTTTTCTCTCAGGAACTACATAAAAAAATAAAGGTGCATGTTGTGAATATGGGAATGCTGTGAATATGGGAGGAATGTGCTCCGGTCGAATTTTCTACTTATTTTGGTTTTATTTGTATAATTATCACAGTTTGGATGTTTAAGATGTATGAAAATTACATACAGATGTTGGATATGTTTTGTGGTTGGACAAGTGTTGGATGTTTGTGGTTGGACGTATATTGGATGTGTAAAAGTTTGTAGTGTATGAACAATACAGTTTTTTAATATGAAAATTGGGTTTTATAATAATTTGATGTATGCATATCTTCTGGATTATTGATATTATGTGTGTGTTCAATTAATAATATATAATTCTTGACAAAATTTTGGCTAGCTTCTCTTGACGGTTGTCAAACGTCAACATTTAGTTCAATCATGCTGCATAAGGACTTTATATTAACGGTTTCTAACCGTGAATAAATGTTTTTCCTGACGGATTTTGCCTGTAAAAAAAGTTTTCTTGACGGCTAATAACCGTCATTTAGGCCGGAGTCAAGAAAAATTTTTACCTACATTGACAGTTTCTCCAAACTGCTATCTTGACGGCTAAAAACAGTGAAGAAAACTATTTCATATGACGGTCAAAAATCGTCAAAAAAGTTCTGTCAGCGACCGTGCAAGAAAAGGAGGGGGGACTTTTCTTGACTCTGACCTACTTGACAGATCCACAACCGTCAAGATAACCCTGTTTTGACGGGGATTAACCGTCAAGAAAGCCATTTTTCTTGTAGTGTGGGGAGCTGCTCGTATAAGTAACATGACATGAGTCTTGATTCCAACATCGAGTTATAGATGATCCCAATTTGCATGGATTTTATGAACATGTAGTTGGTATGATGTGTTATTTTATTTTCTATAGCAGTTATTTTTATGAATTAATTGGACAAGGCTTAATATTTCAGGTTCAATGCATGTGTGGTTGAAGTATATGTTGTAGTCATTTGTATAACTTGCGTATGAGGTTCAGAATTAGAATCGCTAAGATATTTTACTTGTGAATTCATTTTTACTGTTAGTACTATGTTATCTAGGGAAAAAGCTTTTGTTCAGAAACGTCCTTCAATGACAAAATGCTAATCCTATTTTTAGATGAAATCGATGTTTTTCTTTTTTTGGTATTATTGGATAACTTTCGTTTTCTTTAGCGATCCATAATTTTCAATTGAATTAATCAATACCAAAATTGTTAAGTTATTGATATTGGTTTTCATCCATACTTTTGATCCTTCAAAAGTCTGAACATTTGTTTTGTTTTTTCAGCTAACTCAGTGGACAATTGTTCGGTTAGTGAACAAATATTTCGGAGGAGGAAATTGGCAGTTAGAGTTTTTTTTTCCCTTACTATTATCCATACTCCATGATATCTTTATTCAATTTATCTTTTCAATTTTGCAGGGTCTTTTTTGTCCATATTTTTTGTCTTTGCTATAGAATAGTTGTTATTTTTTTGGATAGGTAAGGTGGTTGCGGATTGAATCAACAATGAAATTTTAATGAAACTTGGTGTATTAATATTTTTTGTCTTTATTTTATACTAGTCTACATATACGTATTTTACACGTATTTTAATTAGAATATCATAAGGTTAGATGTCGTCTTTCCGTCTTTTTCAGGTGACTATTATGTGTTTGAGCTTTCTTTTTACAATGTCAAGAGATTCGAAATATGAATTTTATTTTTTTAAATTTTCTATGAGAATAATAACCTTTGAAAAATGGTAAAGACAATTTTTTTTATTACCATTGGTACATGAAGAGTTGTATGAAAAAAAAAACTTAATATCATGCAAACTTTATTGTTTTGACTCTTAAACATAAATGACATGTAACTTGGCATAATAACTTCATGTTTATAAAATACTAAAGGACATTTTAGGAATTCAAAAGTTTCACCACCACGTTTTCCTATTATACAGTAGAATATATATAAAAAAAATTTGAAGCAATGGGTACTTGTGGCGAACTCGCCTCCACTGGGACTGGAACTCCCGACTACTTAAGCCGCATGCATCTCTCTTAACCACTAGACTAGAGGTCAATATATATATATATATATATATATATATATATATATATATATATATATATATATATATATATATAAAGAGGAGTATATTTTTTTGAACTAACCACTACATTACTTTGGTATTATAAGTATATATAAATACAGTATACATAATATATTTTTGAACAAAATAACCCATGGACGAGCCCAAACCCGTTCTAGATTTAGTCTGAATCCAGTTCCGTTGCTATTTGAGTCTCAAACCGTCCTGAATTTAAAATTGAATTTTTTTGAGTTGTACCACACTTGCTCTACCAAAATTTAAGTTGTATCACAACTAATTACCATAATGCGAAATATCCTCCACTTTTGACGAAAATTGTCCTTCAATAACGGTAAACTCCTCCGGCGGCTGCCAACCCCCCTCCCCCCGCGCCGAGGAGCACCCCCCTACTCCCCCCTCCCCCCACCCCACCCGCGCTGTCCGTCGGCGGCCGCCGTTGCTGCTGTCGCTACCGAGGCAGGGAGGGGGGCAGCCAAGAGGGGCCTGGAAGAAGAGAGGATGGTGGGACTCCGGTTGTCTGTGACTGTGGGGGAGCGGAGGCACACGAGAGAGAGGCACGAAGGAAGGGTGCGGGGAAGAAGATGTAAGCATTTCTGTCAGAAAAATGGGCTAAAGAAATTGGCTGTTAGTGAATGATGATTTTCGTCAAAAAAATATATCTTATATTATGATAATTAAGTGGAATGCAACCAAATATTTCTCTTTTAAATTTTAGTCTAAAGTTCGATCCAGTTGGGTCCGGCCTAAGTCCGATCAAATTCGGATATTAGCTGACCCATGATTCACAATAACTAGTACTAACTGACGGGTACGACTCCATAGTGCTGCAGAAGCCAGGGACAAACACAAACCTTTCTTTCATCGGCCGCCGCCACCACCACAACCAAAATTTCTTTTGTGTGTGGCAGATCTAAAATGAGTTATCTTCATTTTCAGAAAGACAAGCAAATTTTACTAGTTGTGTCATTGTCGATTCCACTCTGGCTTCAGACAGTATTTTTTAGACACCCATGTCAGAAAGCTCAAATCAGCAGGTAATTTTTTTTAGTTCTATGATTTTATCAAATCAGTCAATAAAAAAAAATTATGGTTTAAGTTTATTTCTTGGCATCTATCAGACTAACTATCATACCTTGTTCTTCCTACTGTCTACTCTATTAAATAGATTCTTCTAATATACTCGAAGTGATATTAACAATATGGTGTTGGAAGTTTGTTACAATGATTTAACCAAAAAGTAGTCTAGAAAATTTTGTCGTCTTCAATCTAAAGGATGGCTACCTTGTTGCAACTTGATTGTATAGGTGTTGAGTCTGGTGGGCTGTAGAGGTTTGCCTCTTCTGGTCTGATGTCACTTTAGTATGACAAGGTAGAATGATCAGTTTTGTTGCATATTCCACAATGCATGATATGAACAAAACAACATGGACATGTCACTAGTTGTGTTGCATATTCTACAATGTACGGTACTAACAAAACAACTTGGACATGTCATTAATTTTGGAGTTGCCTGATGTACTTTGGAGTATTTGTGTTGTGTCCAACGTGTTTGACATGATACAAGATGGACATCACATTGTTTGTCCTATGTGTGATGCCATAATACAAACAACATAGCACTTCATGAGGTATTGCCCTGTTGGGCCTGCCCACTCACTCGTTGAATGCGATCTGATCGATCCCGTACATCCCATGTGTCTAGGAAAGCAAGAAAGCGATCGGGTGTAAATACAGAAAATTGCATATATAGTATTAAAATTTGATTATATTGCATCATCAGCATAAACTTTAAGGAATTAGCAGTATCAGCCCCAAAACACTGTTCTTCTGATGGGCGTAAACGCTGATTTTTGCTTGGAAAAAAAAAGTGTTCAAAGAATACACTTTTCGGAAGGGCGTAAAATGCACATAATATCCTTCAGAATGACGTATTTTGTGCATTTATTATTTGATTTGCTTAATATATGTCCTTCAGAAGGGCGTAAACTATGCATATTGACGGAATTAATAGTTAGGGTTATATGTTGGGAGAGGGGGAGGGTGTGAAATTTTGTTACGTCTGATTAAAAAGATGGAGAAGAAGAACGAGAAGGAGGCAACATGTGTAACCACCATTTTTCTCAAAATTATAATTTATATTTATTTATTTATTTTTGTCATGATTAAAAAATGTATGTATAGATATTTTGACTTATTAATTAACTTTCTAATTAATGTTTAGGTTAGGGTTAACCTAGGATTATGTCTTTAGAAGTTTTAATCTAGATATTTCCAACTCTAAAAATATTTAGATATCACTTCTAGATATTTTTCATTGAAGAAAATATCTTAAGGGTAAACTTGTAATTTAATCTCCTCCTTTCAACTAAAGATCAAGGTGTCTTAGAGGAGAAGCTAACAAACCTCCACCTCACTACCACACCCTTTGTGGTTGGCCCCTATAAACACATCCCACCCCTTCATTCCACTCTACTTCATCTTCTCAAAATTCCCAAATCCTAATTCATTTCCCACCATTCCAAATCAACCTATTTCCTCTTCAACTTTTACCAAAGTTGGAGTCAATATTTGGGAGCTCAAGTAGAGCTAGCAAGGAGTATAAGCAAATGGTGTGATGTCCAACTTCCTATCATTTGTGTCCATTTTGAGTAGTTGTACTACTGCGAGCCTGCGATAGGATATAGAAAATAGGATATTAGGATAATAGCGTACTCAATCACAATATAGGACTCCTTGAGAGATTTCTAGGAAGACCCCTGAGAATATCACTATAAACTCCATCTTGAAATCTGTTTCTACTTGTATTCGTGTACTCTCCCGTGTTCGTTGTTGAATTTGATTCTTGATGTTCGTGGTTGACTTTGATTTTGTATTATAATAAATTTTATGGACTAAATTAAGGTATATTCTGATGACATATTTGATGAGGATAGTTTTCTTTAGTTATGGAATCTAGAGTTTATCGCAGCCGTACTGGCTGGCATAGCAAAGATATAGAGCCTGATTTTTGATATACTTATCTTAGTTATGAAATTAGAGTTTCTCGTAATCATATCGGTTGGCGTGGTAAGAATTCTAGATAACATGATTATAGATGTATATACCTTAGTTATGGACTCTATCCTTTATTGCAACTATGTTTACTGGTGTGACGAAGATTCTGGATAACATGATTACGGATAGACGTGTATGATTATCAGATTGTATTCTAAATATGTTCTTAATATATCGTCTCTATCATTTAACTCTGTTATCATTGAGTTCTATTCCATCACCTTATTAGCTCAGGATATAGATACCCCTAATTCCTTGTCACTTCCCGTTCCCAGAATACGTATTTTAAATCCATGTACTATTTAAGTGTATTTATTTAAATATTTATCATGTATTGTTCTGTATTTAAATTTCTTTAATTTTCTGCTAATTAATTTCCGGCAATTTTATTTCTGTATTTCACTCCCTGTTTTTATACTCTGCTTCAGCTTTGCTTTAAGATCGGCTTAGATTGATTTATTTTATGTGGTTCATCATGAACCGAACCAAACTCCCACCTACCACCACCCCTTCCATTTAAAGCCCATCCTCTTTTCTCTCTCTTCATTACTTCACCATAACTCTCCTTCTTCTTCCTCTTAAACTCTTCCACCAACCTAGGAGAGCTAGGCAAGTGCCAACTTGTTTCTTGATGGATCCCCATTTTTATTGTTCCATCATCTTCCTTATTTGATTCTAAGTCTCTTTAGTACTTGGCATTTTCAATTTCCATGGCTTATTTGTTGTAGATCTAAGTTTGATGTATTTTTGGATTTCTTAGATTTTGATCTAGTAGACTTTGTTATCTTCAAGTTTTGATGGTTCCATGTTGTAGAGAATTTCGTTCTACCCCATTTTGACCTATGGGAGTTCAGATTTGGGCTTAGAATGAAGGATTTATGGAGCTTGGAAGCAATGGCTTCCCATGGTTCTTCCTCTCGGACAATGAAGAAGAAGAACAGTTCTGGCCACGTAGCAAAGCTTGACCGCATGAGTCTTCATGCGGCAAGTCCCTTGGCCGCATGGGCATTCTAGCCGCATGAGTTCATTCGTTTGAGTCGCATGAGTTCATTCGTTTGAGCCGCATGAGACTGATTTCAATCCCAGCCGCAAGGGCTTAGTCAGCCGCATGAGACTTATATGCCGCATGAGTCCTTAGCTAGCCGCATATGCATTCAGTCCCGCAGCCGCATGACGTTGCATGACCTTTCAGCCGCATATAGGGTTGCACTTATTCTTAGCCGTATGAATTTGGTTTTCCTCAGCCGCATATAGGCTTGTCCCATGTTCAGCCGCATGGGCGCATGACAGTTCGAGCTGCATGGGCGCATGTCATCTCGAGCCGCATGGGCGCATGTCAGTTCGAGCCGCATGGGGTTTGCTATTCTCCAGCCACATAGAATTTTCTCCGGCCGCATGGTCTCATTTTAACCATAGCCGCATGAGACCCCCTTTAGTTCTAGTCACCTAAGGCTTACAGATTTTGGCCGCATGGGACTACTCATTTCCGGCCGCATGAGTTTAAATTTCCTTGGCCGCATGATTTCCTGGCCCCATGAAATCTGATTCTAAATACTTTCTTGGCTGATTCTTGTTCCAATCGACATTGATTGACATTGAATGGCATTGATTGACATTGATTGACATCTATTAACATTAATTAATTGTCTTGGCATTTATTAACAGTGATTATTGTTTGAACATTAAAAATAATATTATTGGTTATCTCGATTAATAATTGATCATGCGTTCCTAGTTGGAACTAAGAGGCTGGCTAGTCGTCTTATTGAAATGAATGAATGAGACACGTTCATATTAATTATGAACTATTATAATCGATTGGCCGATCCCGAATATTAACATACAGGCACACATGCAGGCTTCAATTTATTTATTTGTTTTTCTACCAAAGCAGCATGTGTACTTGATGGTCAAGGCATAATTATTTCGTGGTTAGTTTTGATTGTTGTATTACGCTATGTAAGACCTACAACCTAACCGTACGGGTACCGTTGTAGAGTTGGGCATATCGTACTCCGTACGAAAGTACTCATTATGAATGACCATGATCCACGGCATGGGATTTCACTCAACGTAGAGACTATTAAGTTAAATAAAAATAATGATTGCATGGAGAGAATGGATTCCCGAGTTCTTACATGGCAGCCCTCTTGGGACTAGTAGTGCCCGACAGGCCGGTTGGTCCCCACAGATACTGCAAATCTGCCACACGGACAGGGAGCGGTATCTGGTTATATTATCTATTGTATATTGTATATTGATGATGGGCGTCCCGCTGGGACTCGTCTAATTCATGATTGGTACAATTGATTGACTGGGTAAACTAGCCTTGCTTGTACATAGTAAGAACTGAGGAATCCTTTATTGCATAATTCCAGGATAACTTGGAACTCACAGTAGCAAGCCGTAGTAGTTGCATGGCCGTTTAAATTGATTTGTTTGTGTACTGTACCTACTCTGTTACCTAACTGAGATGATCAGAATGTCAGGGCATGACGGGCCAACTTCTGTCCTTGTTTGGTTGGGAGGTTGGTTCGAAATGTCGTGATGTTATGTGAATCCCAGTGGCAAGCAGAGATCTACTTATCATATTCTCTTATTACTGGTTTTAATTTCTCATATCGTGCTTCCTTGCGGTACTTGCTATTAGAGGTCTAACCTCTCTGGTTTTGCATGGCCAGATTTAGAGCCGGTTCTCGAGGACTCAACTTACCTCTACCTCCAAGATGGTCAATACTAGAGGGATGATCGCAGGAGGACTCGAGTGGGTTTCTTACTTCCCCACTCGTTTTGTTATTTACTTTATACTTTGCCGTTTGGCACCGACATGTTAGTCAGATTGTCTTGTACTTACTTTTACATGATTGTAATTAAGTCAGGCTGCAGCTGATAACAATTGTGTATACTTTTGCTACATCAATCTGGCTATATTTTGTAAAGCCAGATATCAAGAACATTTTGACAGAGCGTTTGGGACGCCTTACTGCTTTATCTTACATGTTCTCTATTTCTGTTCCTTGTTTGAATGATTGAGACAATAGAGGTGAAGTGACTATAGTGAGACTTTCATGTAGTATGCACCCCCTTGTCTGGTTAGACAGTATTGATCGTATTATACGGTATTCATCTACCCGTAATACGTCGCTGGCTGAGTCACTCTCCCGCTCTCCAGTATTCTGGTTCTGGGGCGTGACAAGGTTTTAGTGGTGGCCCATGCAGGTCTGATTTCAGACTTGTGGGGTGTTTTAATTTATAGGATGTCTCAATCACACCTGTTCTCCCTTGATCTCATGATTCGTTACTCTCGACTCTAGCTTGACATTCTGGTATCCTTTGACTTCATTGATCTTTCATGTCCGATCGTTTGATTATTCTCTTGTCCCTTTTCTTAGGGGCACTTCGTCCGCATCTGTCAGAGCTGGACAACAACAACAAGAGCAACATGGACGACCTGACCAGGTCGGTCAGCAACAAGGGCCGGTACAAACTCAAGAGACTATCCAAGAAGAAGTAATAGTGGAAGCAGCAGCTGGGTCGCAGTATCCGGATGTTCCACCACCACCAACAGTTCCATCTACCCCTGCGAAAATGGACACACCGGCTCTTCTGGGGATCATAAGAGGGATGATGGCTACTCAACAACACCAGATGTTAACCCAACAGCGCATGCATGCTCAGTTCCAGGAACAGAACGTACTACTCAACCAAGGATTGCAGACGGCATTGGAAAGAGGGGCAAGGCCAGATTCAGGAGCATCAGCCAGGTTTTACAAGTACAACCCCCGCCGTTTCGAAGGCACGGAGGATGCCATCTCTGCAGATGCATGGCTTAAGGATATTGAGGATATTTTGACAGCCGCTAAGGTACCGGCAGAAGAACGTGTGGATCAGGTGAAGTTATTACTTCAGGATCTCGCACGTGATTGGTGGGAATCAGAGGAGGTAGGCATCAGACGTCCTGTTGCTTGGGACGATTTTACCGCAAGGTTCAAGACGAAGTACTATGAAGTTGTGGCGCAGTTTGAGCTACAACAGAAGTTTATCAACCTCAGACAGGCTGGCAAGACGGTAGATGCTTATGCAGCGGAGTTCTGCAGATTGAGCAGGTTTGCCCCAGAGATGGTAGCAACAGAAAGCCAGAGGGCTATGAGGTTCCAGCAAGGGTTTCACCTTGAGCTCTTGCAATTGATAGAGGGGCACAATTACCAGACTTTTGATGAAGTATTGACGGCGACTCGAAGGCATGAGATAACCGTTCAGAGGATTACGGCCAGGACTGGGGGTCAGAAGAGATCTCACAGTCAGATTGAAGGAGGAGGGGGAGCAGCTCCCCGAACATCAGCACCATCCCTTGGCGTTCGCATTCACGATGTAGCAATGCGAGGGCCAGCACCACCACCAAGGCAACAGGAACAGAAGAAGAATCAGCAACCCCCAGCGGACTGTACTTATTATGGGAAGATGGGGCACACTAGAGATGTGTGTCGGACATTGAACGGGCAGTGTTTGATATGTGGAAATCCAGATCATCGGGTTACCACTTGTCCCATGAATTCGAGGTCAGGAGGACCAGTGCAGCAGTTTCCTGCTCTGCCAGCACCAGGGGCAGGTCAGTATCGAGGACCAGCAGTGGCAGTGAGACCATTGGCCCAGCGTCTGTTAATGCCGTAGGCTCAGATGTTTCGGCAGCAGGGACCGCCGATGCAGCAACACCAGCATAGACCACCCCAGCATCATCAAGGAAGGTGCCAGCAGCAGCACCAGGCTAGGCCACAGCAGGGGAACCAGCAAGGAGGTCGAGGGCAGGCATTCACACTGTCCTTGGAAGAGGCATTAGCATCGGGAGATGTTGTGGCAGGTAACATTTTCGTCGCCTCATATTCCGTAGTAGCATTGTTTGATTCGGGAGCATCGCATTCATTTATATCTGCACAATTTACGACGCATTGCTAGGGAGGTTAAACATACTCACTGGTAATGGGCTCGTAGGAGTTAGTAGAGTCATTCTAGCATGTAGCGTTGTAGTTTGCGGGCATTCCTTACCCGCCCGGTTGATAGAATTTTCTGTTGGAAATTTCGACGTTATCTTAGGCATGGACTGGCTGAAAGACAGTCATACGACAATAGATTGTCGTAGAGGAAGTGTATCTTTTGATATCCCGGGCATGAAGCGATTCACCTTAGTCAGATCAGAGGCAACTCAACAAGAGCAGGGAGTAGTAACGGCAATGGAAGAAGTTCTAGTTCCGAAGGTAGTTGATGAATTTCTAGATGTATTTCTTGAAGAACTTTCAGGACTACCACCAGTTAGAGATATTGAGTTCAGCATAGAATTGGCACCTGGAACTAAACCAATATCAGATCGAGTTTACAGAATGGCAGATTCAGAGCAGGCCAAGGTATATCAGCACATAGAGGAACTGAAGGAGAAGAAGTTCATCCAAGCTAGCATATCACCATGGGCAGCACCAGTGGTACTTGTGGGGAAGAAGGATGGGTCATCCAGATTGTGCATTGATTACAGGAAGCTTAACGCGGCGACAGTAAAGAACAAGTACCCACTACCCAGGATCGACGACTTGTTTGATCAGTTGAGCAAAGCTAGAGTTTTCTCCAAGGTAGATCTTCGTTCAGGGTATCATCAAGTGAGGGTTCGGAAGGAGGATATTCCTAAGACAGCATTCAGGTCGAAGTATGGGCATTATGAATTCTTAGTAATGCCATTTGGTTTGACCAATGCTCCAGCAATATTTATGGATTTGATGAACCGCATCTTTATGCCATACTTAGATCAGTTTATCGTTGTATTTCTTGACGACATTCTCGTATATTCTGCCAGTGAAGAGGAGCATGAAGACCACCTCAGGAAAGTGTTACAGGTTCTGAGAGAGAACCAGTTGTATGCCAAGCTCAGCAAGTGTGAGTTTTGGTCGGATCACATTTCATTTTTGGGTCATATCATATCAGGAGCTGGAGTAGCAGTGGATCCCAAGAAGGTAGAAGCAGTAGAGAGTTGGCCAGTATCCAAGACCGTAGCTGATGTACGGAGTTTTTTAGGATTGGCAGGATATTACAGAAGATTTGTATCAGATTTTGCAAGGCTTTCAGCACCTATGACCCGTTTGATACGGAAGGATGTACCATTCGTCTGGTCGGCAGAATGCCAGGCATTATTTGAGAATCTGAAGCAGAAGTTGATATCAGCGCCTATTCTTACATTGCCAGTTGGACCCGGAGGTTTTACAGTGTATTGTGATGCGTCAGGTAAAGGACTTGGATGTGTCCTCATACAGCATGGGAAGGTAATAGCGTATGCATCCAGGTAACTTCGAGACCACGAGAAGAATTATCCAACTCATGACTTGGAGTTGGCGGCAGTAGTATTTGCTTTGAAGCTATGGAGGCATTACTTATATGGTGATCGAGTAGACATGTACACAGATCATAAAAGTCTGAGTTACATCTTTACTCAGAAGGAGCTGAACATGAGGCAGAGAAGATGGTTGGAGTTGATCAAGGACTATGACGTGGAGCTTCAGTATCATCCAGGCAAGGCTAATGTGGTAGCAGACGCTCTCAGCAGGAGAGACGATACATTTATGTTGACAACACAGAGGCATATCTTAGAAGACCTTCAGAAGATGGGTATCGAAGTTATACTTCCTAGTGATGTAGGAGTTCTAACAAGTTTACAAGTTCAATCTGACTTGGTAGACAGGATCAAGGCAGCTCAGGCACAGGACCCAAGGATTCAGAAGCTTAGGGCAGGATGTGAGTCAGGACTCAGAAAGGAGATGCAAATCCATGAGGATGGCACACTTAGGTTTAGATCGCGTCTATGTGTGCCTAGCGGAGATATCAGACAGGAGGTTATGGCAGAAGCTCACAGCTCTCAGTATTCTATACACCCTGGGGGGACCAAGATGTACCAAGATATCAAGCAGCACTTCTGGTGGAACGGGATAAAGAGGGAGATAGCTAGATTTATTTTCCGTTGTTTGGTATGTCAGCAAGTGAAGGCAGAATAACAGAGGCCAGCAGGGTTATTGCAACTGCTTCCTATCCCAGAATGGAAATGGAAACATATTACAATGGACTTTATGACCGATTTACCGAGATCACCAAGTGGTAAAGATGCTATTTGGGTGATAGTAGATCGGCTTACGAAGGTAGCACACTTTCTTCCTTTCAGAGTAGGGCAATCTACAGAGAAGTTGGCAGAATTATATATGCAACAGATAGTCAGGCAGCATGGAGTCCCTGTCAGTATTGTGTCAGATAGAGATACTCGTTTTAATCACATTTTTGGAAGAGTTTACATCATAGTCTGGGTACCAAGTTAAGGTTCAGCACGGCTTACCATCCACAGACGGACGGGCAATCAGAAAGAACAATTCAGACCCTAGAAGATATGTTGCGAGCTTGCACCCTAGATTTTGGAGGATCTTAGGAGAGCCACCTGCACTTAGTTGAATTTTCTTATAACAACAGTTATCAAGCTAGTATCCAGATGGCGCCATTTGAAGCTCTATATGGTAAGAAGTGTAGGTCGCCACTAGCATGGGATGATATCGGGGAGAGGAAGATGCTAGGCCCAGAAATAATTGTCCAGACCGTTGAAGTGGTTAAGGGAGTTAGAGAACGACTTCGAGTTGCGCAGGATCGGCATCGTCATTGGGCGGACCAGCATCGTAGGCCGCTAGAGTTTTCTGTTGGGGACCACGTGTTCCTGCGGATCTCACCTACTCGTGGGGTCATTAGATTTAGCGTTCGCAGGAAGTTGAGTCCGCGGCACGTTGGCCCATTTGTTATCCTTGATAGGATAGGCGATGTTGCTTATCGTTTATTCCTTCCACCTTCGTTACGAGAGGTGCATGACGTATTTCATGTATCCCAGTTGTGAAGGTATGTATCGGACCCAAGCCATATCCTTGATCACTCTGAGCTGGTTGTTGGTACCAACTTGTCTTACGAGGAGCAGCTTGTGTCCATTTTGGACCGGAGAGAGAAGATACTCAAGAACCGAACAATTAGCCTTGTCCGGGTTGCTTGGGGTCATCACTCTTTAGGGGAGTCAACGTGGGAACGTGAGGATGATATCCGATCACGGTATCCGCACCTATTTGACTCAAAAGGTATATTTCTTCCTGTATACCTTGATTGTCTTAACTCGTCATGCTTGTCACCTTATGAGTAGAATTGCTTGGTGTCGTCAATAGTTAAACATAGATATGTTACTTGCTATTGGCATTGTGAAATGATTGCTTACTCTATTGCTTATGCTTGGATTAGTTTAGCTCTGATGTTTCTATCCTGCTTGGATTTGAAATTCCGAGGACGGAATTTTTCTAAGGAGGGTAGAGATGTCACTTTCCGTTCCCAGAATACGTATTTTAAATCCATGTACTATTTAAGTGTATTTATTTAAATATTTATCATGTATTGTTCTGTATTTAAATTCTTTTAATTTTTTGCTAATTAATTTCCGGCAATTTTATTTCTGTATTTCACTCCCTGTTTTTATACTCTGCTTCAGCTTTGCTTTAAGATCGGCTTAGATTGGTTTATTTTATGTGGTTCATCATGAACCGAACCAAACTCCCACCTACCACCACCCCTTCCATTTAAAGCCCATCCCCTTTTCTCTCTCTTCATTACTTCACCATAACTCTCATTCTTCTTCCTCTTAAACTCTTCCACCAACCTAGGAGAGCTAGACAAGTGCCAACTTGCTTCTTGATGGATCCCCATTTTTATTGTTCCATCATCTTCCTTATTTGATTCTAAGTCTCTTTAGTACTTGACATTTTCAATTTCTATGGCTTATTTGTTGTAGATCTAAGTTTGATACATTTTCGGATTTCTTAGGTTTTGATCTACTAGACTTTGTTATCTTCAAGTTTTTATGGTTCCATGTTGTAGAGAATTTCGTTCTACCCCATTTTGACCTATAGAAGTTCAGATTTGGGCTTAGAATGAAGGATTTATGGAGCTTGGAAGCAATGGCTTCCCATGGTTCTTCCTCTCGGACAATGAAGAAGAAGAACAGTTCTGGCCACGTAGCAAAGCTTGACCGCATGAGTCTTCATACGGCAAGTCCCTTGGCCGCATGGGCATTCTAGCCGCATGAGTTCATTCGTTTGAGCCGCATGAGTTCATTTGTTTGAGCCGCATGAGACTGATTTCAATCCCAGCGGCATGGGCTTAGTCAGCCGCATGAGACTTATCTGCCGCATGAATCCTTAGCTAGCCGCATATGCATTCAGTCCCGCAGCCGCATGACGTTGCATGACCTTTCAGCCGCATATAGGGTTGCACTTATTCTTAGCCGCATGAATTTGGTTTTCCTCAGCCGCATATAAGCTTGTCCCATGTTCAGCCGCATGGGCGCATGACAGTTCGAGCCGCATGGGCGCATGTCATCTCGAGCCTCATGGGCGCATGTCAGTTCGAGCCGCATGGGGTTTGCTATTCCCCAGCCACATAGAATTTCCCCCGGCCGCGTGGTCTCATTTTAACCATAGCCGCATGAGACCCCCTTTAGTTCTAGTCACCTAAGGCTTGCAGATTTTAGCCGCATGGGACTACTCATTTTCGGCCGCATGGAATTATCCTTGTCTGGCCGCATGAGTTTAAATTTTCTTGGCCGCATGATTTCCTGGCCGCATGAACTCTGATTCTAAATACTTTCTTGGCTGATTCTTGTTCCAATCGACATTGATTGACATTGAATGGCATTGATTGACATTGATTGACATCTATTAACATTAATTAATTGCCTTGGCATTTATTAACAGTGATTATTGTTTGAACATTAAAAATAACATTATTGGTTATCTCGATTAATAATTGATCATGCGTTCCTAGTTGGAACTAAGAGGCTGGCTAGTCGTCTTATTGAAATGAATGAATGAGACACGTTCATATTAATTATGAACTATTATAATCGATTGGCCGATCCCGAATATTGACATACAGGCACACATGCAGGCTTCAATTTATTTATTTATTTTTCTACCAAAGCAGCATGTGTACTTGATGGTCAAGGCATGATTATTCCGTGGTTAGTTTTGATTGTTGCATTACGCTATATAAGACCTACAACCTAACCGCACGGGTACCGTTGTAGAGTTAGGCATATCGTACTCCGTACGAAAGTACTCATTCTGAATGACCATGATCCACGGCATGGGATTTCACTCAACGTAGAGACTATTAAGTTAAATAAAAATAATAATTGCATGGAGAGAATGGATTCCCGAGTTCTTACATGGCAGCCCTCTTGGGACTAGTAGTGCCCGACAGGCCGGTTGGTCCCCACAGATACTGCAAATCTGCCACACGGGCAGAGAGCGGTATCTGGTTATATTATCTATTATATATTGTATATTGATGACGGGCGTCCCGCTGGGACTCGTCTAATTCATGATTGGCGCAATTGATTGACTGGATAAACTAGCCTTGCTTGTACATAGTAAGAACTGAGGAATCCTTTATTGCATAATTCCAGGATAACTTGGAACTCACAATAGCAAGCCGTAGTAGTTGCATGGCCGTTTAAATTGATTTGTTTGTGTACTGTACCTACTCTGTTACCTAACTGAGATGATCAGAATGTCAGGGCATGACGGGCCAACTTCTGTCCTTGTTTGGTTGGGAGGTTGGTTCGAAGTGTCGTGATGTTATGTGAATCCCAGTGGCAAGCAGAGATCTACTTATCATATTCTCTTAATACTGGTTTTAATTCCTCATATCGTGCTTACTTGTGGTACTTGCTATTAGAGGTCTAACCTCTCTGGTTTTATATGGCCAGATTTAGAGCCGGTTCCCGAGGACTCAACTTACCTCTACCTCCAAGATGGTCAATACTAGAGGGATGATCGCAGAAGGACTCGAGTGGGTTTCTTACTTCCCCACTCGTTTTGTTATTTACTTTATACTTTACCGTTTGGCACTGACATGTTAGTCGGATTGTCTTGTACTTACTTTTACATGATTGTAATTAAGTCAGGCTGCAGCTGATAACAATTGTGTATACTTTTGCTACATCAATCTGGCTATATTTTGTAAAGCCAGATATCAAGAACATTTTGACAGAGCGTTTGGGACGCCTTACTGCTTTATCTTACATGTTCTCTATTTCTGTTCCTTGTTTGAATGATTGAGACAATAGAGGTGAAGTGACTATAGTGAGAATTTCATGTAGTATGCACCCCCTTGTCTGGTTAGACAGCATTGATCGTATTATACGGTATTCATCTACCCGTAATACGTAGCTGGCTGAGTCACTCCTCCGCTCTCCAGTATTCTAGTTCTGGGGCGTGACATTCCTTTAGTCAAGTTCCTTATAAAGTTTTACCTTCATTAATTTCTGAGATTTCTTTGGATAGTGTCGTAGTTTGGCAACTTGCAGAATGGTTGGTGTCTAGTTGAGTGTCTTTGTTGATTATTGGGAGTGTAGTTTGTGAGTATGAGAGTGGTTCTTGGTTGGGTATATGAGTATTAGGTATCAGTGTATAAGCCTATAAACAACCCATAGCATAGTATCCTAGCAACCATATTTTATTGTAGGTGTTAGTATATTACCCTGAGTAGTGTATGCCAGTAATAAGTGTGCTCATGTCTTGGTATTAAAGTGTATCATTAGTATTAGAAATAGTAATCCATTATAGTTAGTACTTCTGCTTTATTCTGATAATTGCTATCTTTCATAATTGTATTTAATGATAATTTGGCTTGTTTTCCTTGATGATTTTTTGTTTCCATCTATCTTTCCAGTATGGCACCCTTGACTAGAGTCCGTCGTCTGAGAGCAGTTGCAGTTTCGGAGATGACTGAGGTTGTACTTTCACCTCCCATTATTCAGGAGGTAGTGACCCCTTCTGCTGACCAGGAGGTAGTTGCATCTCCTACTGTTGAGGAGGTGGTAATAGCCTTACCAGAGAGTTCTACTCCACCTCCTGTTGTTCAGGAGATAGCTGCAACTTCATCTGAGACTGAGAGTCGTCCTCCGCCTCCTCCTATGTCTCCTAGAGTGATTCTATATACCATATTCTCACAAGGCTTGCCCACAGATGGGACTCGGATATTTGACTCCTCCAGGACGTGTTAGAGACTCAGAGAGTTCAGACTGAGATCCTGAGAGAGCAGAGTCAGAAGATCCAGCAGTTGTGGAACCTGGTACATTCTCAAGGAGGAGAGCCTAGTCTCAAGAGGGAGATGGGCAGCATCTACCCGGGCCTCAGAAGCACCAAAACCTTCAGCCTATGCCATATATTCCAGTTTGGATTCATGCTCAGCAGAAGCCAGTTGAGCAGGTGCCTACCTGTTCATACTGTAAGAAGTTGGGGCATGTATGGAGTGACTGTAGGAAGAGGAAGAGGTTGTGCCTATTTTGTTGATCAACTGCACACCAAATGTGAGACTGTGCTAATGTGCCTCATCTAGCTGGAGCTTCGGCTCAGAAAGGGAGTCCCAGCCATCTATACCTGGTAGGAGGAAGGTAGTTAATCCAGATTCTAGTATGTTTTCTTGAGATGAGTTGATAATGCATGATTTGATTATAGCCTTATATATGATGTGTTCTAGTATTAACTAGACAGAGCTGATAACTAGATCTATAACCCTTATCTGTGAATGGCAAATTGTAATAGAAAATTCATGTAGAAGTGTAGAATACCAATTGTTGATTCTAGGAGTTAATATCTTATCATATGAATGATTAGAGGACATAGATTCATATAGTTGTGGGTCATGTATAGCTTGAGTATCATGAAATTGGTATTGGATATCATCGGAGTTTGATATTCTTTTGTGCTCGATACTTGGTTGTGCCATAAAAAAGAGTGTGTACCCATAAGAAGTACTGGTGAGAGTGCCATAGTACAATGGTGCAAATAAACGTGTAGGTAGAGTGTGCTAGTGTTAAAGAGTATTAGAATGTAAGAAAATATCATGGAGAGGAGTGCTGGTGTTCCAGGCAGTGAGAGAGGTATAGCTAGGCCACCTGTGGCACAGCAGATTGCTCAGCACCCACAGAGGGAGCCACCCCAGCAAGGTAGGACTTTTTGCGATGACAGTCGAGGAGGCCGATGCTACAGCTGATGAGTTAGCAAGTTCTGTTCTTTCTTTCTGTCCTTTTTCTATCTATTTGATTTGATTGCTTCCTTAGTACCTTATAGTTGCTTGTGGTATATAGTAGTGTAGTTAGTAGTTTACCCGACAAAGATAGTAATATTATGACAAGTAATACCATAACCATGCATGTTGTTTCTTTCAATAGAATTGTGTATTGTATGATTTAGAAAGGACTTTCATGGACCATGATTATTGGGGTTTGAAATAGCGAAGATTATGGTGAATAGGTTTTGGCTGGCCAAGAGAGAGAAAAGAGGTGTTAAATTTTGAGGACAAAATTTTTCTAAGTGGTAGGATTGTAACTACCTAATTCCGGGAGAAGGATATTATTGTCATTTAAATAATTGTTTGATAATTGTACTAGTGATAATAATAATAATTATTATATGTATTAGTTGTGTGCTAGCTAATTAGAATAGACTGTGATTAGTTGGTTAGTGAGTTAGTCTGTTAATTAGACTTAGTATTAGTAAGTCCAAGTAGACCCAGCTAGACTTGACTTGACCCATTGGTTCAATTAATTAGAGTAGTTATGATTAGACTAGGTAATTAGTCATTTCTTTAGTTAAATGAAGAGAATATTCTCTATTGGTCGTAGAGATTCTATTCATGACAAGGAGAGGGACTTTTAAGTCTTATTATATATTCCTAAACCTAAACCTAACCCTAACCCTAACCCTAATAGGAGTTTATATAAACCTCTTCATTCATTAATAGTCTTTTTTTTACTTTCCTAATCAATTCATCCCAAATTGGAAGCAAACCTGTCACGCCCCAGTTCTAAAATATATAGGAACTTAAGACATGAGCATGCCAGCTGTACGGTTATAATAAGTATTTTCAATTTAATGGACTTAATAATTGTAGTACGCTATAAAGTAAACTAAATCTACTCTCTCAACTATGTCTCAATCCACAATAATGAACCAAATCAAGAACAGATAATATATGTCATGGTTTGCAGCCCATTAGCATATATGTTTGGAATGGACCCCAAGAATAATAGATATCCAGTAAAACTAGGCTAAATAAGCAAGATATAACAGGAAAGGAAATAGAAAGCACGAGAAAATGACAAACTATCACTACAAGCAATACCTGAACCCTGCAGCCAAAATTATACCATTCACCTGTCTATATTATAAGCTCAGCAATAACCTAGAGAGATCACCAGGTCCTTAGCGGGACGTAACAACTAGCCACAATATGAATCGTAAAGATAATATACATGAACATGAATATAACTGACAAGGTAAACTATCCATCTAAGTGTATTGCACTTGAAGGCTATTTTGGTACGTATGAGTAGGTGAAGGAATAAAACATAGCATCCGTTAGAGGCTTTTGCATGAACAAGTATACATCCGAACCGGATCTGACGCACAGTCAGGGCCACTGAATGGATATATCCCCTAGCCATACTTTGTATCACTAGCATACCTCCCAACAGTGATCTGACGCGCGATCAGCGGCCGCTGCCAGATATATCCTCTAGTGACATACCCATAACCGAAAAACTATGAACCCATAAACGGACAACTAAGAGGCTAAAGATGACAATCTCATACGCCTACTAATAGTCTTCTCCGTCCATGTCTTGCACCAATCATATCCATGACTCGAACAATACATATCTCAATGCAAGTCACTAACTAGACTCACACTAACTCTATATGAACCGACACACGAACTGCTCGCATCGGTAGCTAGCCGAATGCGTAAGCTCGTGCCAACATAATGTATCTCACTCACTGTGTCGTGTAATGATACATGACCAGTCATAGAAGTCATTGAAAAACAACTTTAACACAAGGAAGTCTACTAGCAAGTGAGGCCCGGCCTAAGTCCGTTCAAATTCGGATCTGGGCTGACCCATGATTCACATGGACTAGTACTAACTGACGGGTACGACTCCCTAGTGCTGCAAAAGCAAGGGACAATTAACTGCTATGTCAGTAGTGTGCTCACGGATGGTACTTTTTGTTGTGGGGTTCCAAGGCGCCTATTGTTTGTTTGTTTGCCCACGGGTCCAGTGGGCAAACAATCCTCCTTTCTGGGACATAATTGTACCCACTGGTCCGAGAATGCACCATCATGGGCCGTTCATCAATATAAAACATCAACAAGAACAAACCCACAAACACAAACCTTTCTTTCATCGGCCGCTGCCACCACAACCAAAATTCCTTTTTGTGTGTTGCAGATCTGAAATGAGTTATCTTCATTTTCAAAAGACAAGCAAATTTTACTAGATGCTAATTTGTGTCATTGTCGATTCCACTCTTGCTTCAACAGTATCTTTTAGACACCCACATCAGAGAGCTCGAACATGTAGGTAAGTTTCTTTTTTAGTTATATGGTTTTATCAAATCAGTCACAAAAATGATGGCTTAAGTTTATTTCTTGACATCTATCAGACTATCATATCTTGTTCCTACTACTGTTTACTTGATTAAATAGATTCTTTTGTGTAATATACTCGAAATGATATTAACAATATGGTGTCGGAAGTCTAGAAAGTTTTGTCGGTCTTCAATCTAAAGAATGTCTAGCTTGTTGCAACCTGATCGTATAGGTGTTGGGTCTGGTGGGCTGTAGAGGTTTGCCTCTTCTGGTCTGATGTTACCTTAGTATGACAAGGTAGAATAACCAGTTGTGTTGCATATTCCACAATGCATGATACAAATAAAACAACATAGACATGTCACTAGTTGTGTTTGTGTTGCATATTCTACAGTGCATGATACGAACAAAACAACATGGACATGTCACTAGTTGTGTTGCATATTCTACAATGCATGATACGAACAAAACAACATGGACATGTCACTAATTTTGGCGTTGCCAGATGTACATTGGAGTATTTGTGTTGTGTCCAACGTGTTTGACATGATACAACATGGCCATCACATTGTTTGTCCTATGTGTGATGCCATAATACAAACAACATAGCACTTCATGAGGTATTGCCCCGTTTTGCCTGCCCACTCACTCGTTGAATGCGATCCGTCGATCCCATACATCACGTGTGCCTAGGAAAGCAAGAAAAGCCTAGGAATGCAAGAAAGCGATCGGAGGTAAATACAGAAAATTGCATATATATAATATTAAATTTTGATAATATTGCATCATCAGCATAAACTTTAAGGAATTAGCAGCATCAGCCCAGCCCCAAAACACCGTTCTTCTGATGGGCATAGACACTGATTTTTGTCTAAAAAAATAAAAAATGTGTTCAAAGAATACATTCTTCGGAAGGGCGTAAAATGCATGAAAATATCCTTCAAAAGGGTGTATTTTGTGCATTTATTATTTGATTTGCTTAATATATGCCCTTTAGAAGGGCGTAAACTATGCCTATTGACGGAATTAATAGTTAGGGTTATATGTTGGGAGAGGCGGAGGTTGTGAAATTTTGTTATTGCTGATTAAAAAATGAAAAGGAGGCAACATGAGGGGAGAAGAGAAGAGGAGAAGAGAGGAGGGGAGAGAAAAGATGTAAGTTTTTTTGTTCCATTTTTATTGCCTAATCTAAATGTTAAATTAAGTAGTTAATTTTGTATATTTGATTTGCATGGTAACTTAGATAATTAAATAATAATGTTAAATTAATTACATTGTATTATATTGTATGTTATGTAGTTGTTTAGAATAAATTTATTATTTAGTTTAGAGAAAATAGAAAAATTGATAAAAAGGAAAAAAGATAAAAAATGAAAATGAAATAAAACAATTCCTAGAAAAGCAGAATTTTAAAAAAAGATAAAAACCAAAAATTGAAAAAATAAAAAAGAAAAAATTCTTTGAAAAAATAGAAACCCAAAAAAGGAAAATAGATTAAAAAAATAAAAAACCGACTAAAAGTAAAAACCTACAATTGTAAGGAAAAAAAGGGGAAAAAAAGAAGCCAAAAAGCCAAAATAAATCTTCAAAAAAATGAAAAGTAAAATAAAAAACCATTTTAGAAAAAAAAATCATAACCAAAACCCTAACCAAAACCCTAAACCTAAAACTTACAATCATTTCTAAAAGCACCAAATATCTTAATAGATTACAAAAAAAAAAATATTACATAACCACAATTTGTTAACCTAACCCTAACCAAAACCCTAACCCTAACCATAACCATAACCAAAAACCTAACCAAAACCTAACCCTAATTCCAACCCTAACCAAAACCCTAACCCTAATCATCATCCTAACCCTAATGCTAACCAAAATCCTAACCATAACCAAAGCCCCTAACCCTAACCAAAAAGTCTAGCAATGTTGTTTTGACAATGGTTATTTTACAGATGGATGGATGCTCAAAACGACGGTCGCATACCAGGTGGACCTACTACTCAGGCTACTATCCAGAAGCGACAGTCTTATGTCTCCAGTATAGTATTTTTGGGAGGTAATCTAAGTTTAATGAATTATTGTTATTAATGTTAATAGTATTAATGACTAAAAAACTTTATATATTATATAGTTATATGATTATGAGGAAGTGAAATTATGTGAGCACGGTAAGTGACGTCACGGATTGGAGCTGACCGTACATCAAAAGGTCCTTGTGAATTTTTTTGGCTTTTCTTATCTCGACGCTATCCGTATTAGGTGTCACGACAGAGATTTGTTGTTGAGTCTGATTGAGCAATGGTTGTCAGGACGCAATACATTTCAGCTACCAGTGGGTGAGATGATGATCACGTTGGTTAACGCGACGACAATTTTAGAGTTACCTGCTACTGGTAATTCTATATATTTTGACGAGGGCCTAGATGTTGGACATTTTATCAGAACATATCTTGGTGTGGAGACGCCATCGGATCAAGGTAATAGTTTCGGTGTCCAAATGACTTGGCTTTGAAAAAGTTTCATGCATGTTCATCGCATAGGCGATACACCAGTTTATGTAGATAATTCATGGGTACGACATCTAATTTTTATATTAATTATTGTAATGTCTTTTTACTATAGCTGAGATCAATATTTATTCATGTTTTCAGGTCATATGTTGCACTAGGGCTTATTAACTAAGCCTATGCGATGCATTACTATTTTCAACGCGACGGGATATAAGGTAAATGTGACCCTCCTACCATTGTTGAAGATTTGGGCACCTACACACAACATGTATGGAGTGCAAAACTCTTATCCCTTGTATACCACTCGATGATTAGTTTTGTTAGTCTTTGACCAGGAGGTGAAACACATCAAAACATATGTTGTCGTATCACACTTATACATGTATGGTTGGAATTAATTTTGTTTAATATAATGTTATATACATTAGACAACTTTTTACCATTATATTTGTGTTTTTATTTGCAGTTCTGGTCCTACGAGCATTTCAGTATCAATAGGTCAATTAGCCGATATAGTGCTCATAAGCGGGTCATGCCGGCATGAGTGAGGTAAAATATAAAAAATATTGATCCACAACATTGTGTCTATAAAAGTGCTCTCGATTTAAGATGTATAGATAATTCTCGGTATATTTGAGATTAGTTGTATAAATATTGAATTTAATCGTTACTTTCTTATTTTGTTGTGCTTAAATATTTAATTACTGTTTCAACGTCAAATAGGTACAATGTGGTGCATTTGAAGCTAGTATACATAGATTTTACGTCATCTATCATGGACATATCATGTTTCATCTGACTGATCGTGTTATACGACAGCTCGTGATGAAACAAATGATACGCTCAGACCCTTTGTCTGCTAGTCGGGGTACAGCTAGTATCACAGTGCTGGTTTGTTCACTTATTATATATTGGGATAACATATTTACTACTCATGACGTGGAACACATATATGAACCGATCACATCGGCGACATATGGTAAGTTATTCCCAGGATAAACATGTAATTCTAATGTTTGTCATGTTATAATAACTTTATGTTTGAATTCTAGTAAGTTCTAATGTTTGTCTTGTTATAATAATTTTATGCTTGAATTTTGCAGTGTTGGGTAGTGAAAGATTTATGCATTGGTACAGGATCGTGCACATGCAAAATCTACGCTATTAATATGAAGTGTCTCGGTTCTCTCATCGGGCTACGGATGATGCTAGCTTATGAGGAGTACACAAGTAGATATAATGGTATGTATTACAATATTTTTTTTAATTTATAAGTTAGTAGAGTGACATGCAAAGTAAATATGTACACATGGTAAAGAGTGTATTACCATCGACAACATGTACAAGTTTTGTTTTCTACATGTACCACATAGCATCTACTTGTTTCATGATCAAATATTTCAAATAAAACTTTCAATATGCTACATTTGAAAATGATGTCTCTCTTTATGTGTGTTATAGGTTTAAGCATCATTGTACGGAAGTTATTTTCCATATTTTCAGCATTTTGTTGATGATGCTTGTCATGGATTGTTATGGTTTTGGCTCTAATACCATCAAACAATGTTATTGATTTATCACGCAAATTCCTAATTTAATTCTTAACAAGGTTGTAAAAGGCGTCAGGCGGGCGGCCACCCACTGTCTAGCGCCTAGGCGGTCTACTAATATTAGGCGGTCGTCGCATATAAAAAATAAATAAATATAAAAATTGAAAATTGAAAATATGTTTAAGTAAAAAATTATACCCCAAATTCAAAGCCTCTCATAATAACTAAACATAGTCAAATTCATAGTACAAGACTACAAGTTCAAACATAATTCAAATAGTTAACACTAACAAAATATAGCAATAACAACACAAAATAACAATATCCCATCTATTTCCTCTAAGTGTTCGTCGGTACGGACCCCACTTCTTCATTTTCATAGTCAACAAAAGGTGTAGAAGGATCATCAGATTCACACTCAATATCCTCATCTCCTCCATCTTTGGTGCCATCATTAGATTCAACTTCTTGTTCTGGCACGACAATTTTGCTACTTCTTCTAGGTTGTAAGTAGTCATCCGCACCCGATGCTTGTGCAACCATTGCCCAAGAAAGTCTCGGGTGTGATCCACTATCATCTTCACCATCATTACCATCCTCTATCACCCACCCTTGAGCATGTGTTGGCACACTAGAATGTTGCACATCATTAATCACCTCTTTTTTCTTCTTGTTTATGAGTTTTGCATTGAATTCCACGTAGGCTAGATTGTTCAACCTTTCCACATCTAGCTTATTTATTTTCTTTGTATGTATCTACATGAAAAAACTCCATACAAAGTTAGATATGTATTTTATTATTGAAATTAATAACGAAGTAGTAACTTGAAAAAATCCATACAAAGATAGATAATTGTCCCCTCAAATGTGCTCCAATTTCTCTCACATCCAGAAGAACTTGTAGTTAAAGGTAGAATTTTTTGCAATTCTCAACAAATTGGGAGTAGAACATCCATAGTTTGACCACCAAAGTACTATTGATCAAAATAAATTGCAATTATTAGCAAATAGAAATTTAATTTTAATGAAACATAAGTCGAACATTATTAAATAATTATATAGTTATACCTGGATTATACTTGTCATCATTGTTCATACATACTTTCCATGCGAAAGGCCTTTCAAATGAACCCTCCATCTTGTATTTGTCCAACTCCTCATTCATGATTTGATCTTTGTAAAACCCAAATTTGGATAATTTATTAATTTGGGTTTTAAATTCCTAATAGGATAATCTTAGAATAATATTAGTGTTAGTTACTACTACTACTACTACTACTACTACTACTACTACTACTACTACTACTACTACTACTACTACTACTACTACTACTACTATTATTATTATTATTATTATTATTATTATTATTATATTTAGCCGATTATTTAAATTACATTTTTAGTGTAATTGGAATTTATTGGATTGTGTTTGTGTGGACGCTGGCCCAACCCATTTCTTCGTAAACCCAAAATCCATTTACAATAAGAAAAAAAAAGGGACAACTCACCCGACCCCTGACCAACTCCTCCAAGTTCCCATTCTCCCCCAATCTCAAACTACCAGCACCTCTCCTCTCCACACAAATCCCTCTCTACCATACAACCAAAATAAACACCACCACTCTCTCCCATTCTTTCCCAACCCAAAATAAACTATCAGCACCATCACCAATTTTTTTCTCACCCTTTCCTTCTCTCCACAGCGCCCTCTTGCCAGAACCCTCGCTGGCGCGCCCTCGACCGTGACCCCCATAGGCGCCACACGCAGCCAGCCTCGGCCAGCGCCCCTCACGTGCGCCCTCTCGTCGGCGTGACCCCGTGACCCCTTGTCCCGCGCCCCACCGACAGCCGATCTCCCCGCGGCCAGCCCCACGACGGACCTCCCTTGTCCGCCCTAGCTGCCGACCGACGCGCCACTCCCCGTGGCCGACCCGTCTGTCCCCGCGACCGCATCCGACCACAGGCGCCCGACCCGCGGACCCCCTCCGCGCGCCCTTCCGGCCAGCGTCTCCGGTGACCCCCGTTCTGCGCGACCGCCCCTCGTGCCGCTGCCGTTCACCGTTGTCCATGACCGCGACGTGCTCTGACGCCTTCGAGCCGGTGGACACGCCGATCCGAGTCCGAGGCCACCCTTCAGATTCCGTCATCAAATTTCGGTATAATTTCTAACAGAGTTTTTTTTAATAATCTGTAATAGATCTTTTCAACAGAGTAGTTCGTCACTCCCCGTAGTGGTCTGTGATGACACGGTCTCGATCCCTCTACGGGACTCGATCAATTGATTGCTTTGCTTGTGTAGTTACTCGGGACGATTCTCGGATCGTCAGTCCAATTTCGGACTTCGGTATTTTATTCATGCTGTTAGTTGTCGTTTTGGACTAGTATATATGAATGCGGTTGTCAGTTGTTTTGTTAAACTCAGAATTTAGAATATGTTTTGTTAGTCAACAAAATGGTTTTTTTGTTAAGAAAATAGTTGTTTGTATTTTTAGTTTGATTATTTTGTCAAAAATGTATTTTCAATTTTGTGAACCATTTATTATATATTCATATTTAAAAATTTTATTGTTAAATTAAAATATATTCTTAGTATTTTGGGGCCCTTTTTAAATGTATATTCGTATGAATACTATTACTATTTCTCAAAAAATCTGGTTATTACACAAAAATATACTTTATATACCTTACATTTTTATTGGTTATTTAGATTGGCGTATTTTCGGTAAATTTGAGGCTTATCATTTCCACCTTGGCGATGACCGAAATGGTCGAATGAGTCGTTAGCGAAACACAAACGCTACTGGATATTTCTGTGCGTTGAGACGTAAGCTACTAGCAACGTGTGACTGCGTGACCAAGTCTGAGACTCTGGTTGTCCCTGCCTTGCGACCTTAGTTTATTTTAGATTTGTAGAACTTGTTACTTTGTATTCTATAATTTAGGTGCAGGGCACTCGTGCCTTCGCCGCATCGTAGTTTTGGATTTTTATTTTATTCCCTTTTTTTATATAAAATATGTTGCAAGGACATAAGCCCATTTTTTACTTTCTTTCTTTGAGCCATGTATTGTGTAGCTTATGAGTAGCGTAGCTTTTCCTGTGTTTATGTTGACATTATCGCGCGCTAGTTATCTATAATTGAAACCGGAAACATTATTTTCTAAAAAGAAAAATAAAGTTTTCTCACATTAATTAGAATGTCTTAATTTCAAGTTATATATATATATATATATATATCAACAAACTTCACGTTTTAAAATTAAATAGAAAAAATATAGTTTTATATATATACAATATAAAACACGAAGATTTTCAAATAAATCGAGATGTCTACTCCTTCCAAAATAAATGCAATTGGACTTCTTTTATACTAATTTACAAATATTATAAAGCAGCGTTAGAGTTGATTGATCGTTAGACTAATATGTTAAACAATAAAATTGACTAGGACCAATATTAGAGATTACAACTAAAATACCGTAGAAATGGTTGTATTGGAACTAAGACATCCTCTTAATGAAATGTAGGGTTCAGGACCTAAGTCTGTAATCATTTTCCCTATCTCCACCTACAGCATCAGAAAACCGAGGCAAGTTTCATATTATTCATGTTCATGATTTAATTGATAATTAAATGCATTGCATCATTAGGACTATATACTGTATCGACACTGACTCACGTGTTCTCTCCCGGACCCAAATTGATTGCTTGATTGACTCATTGACTCGGAGATTGAGGGACTAGTATAGCAATTATGACCAAAGCTCTGTTACTAATATTGCCTCTCGCGCTAACTCTATTGCATATGGGGTTGAGCCGTATCGTATACTAGCTTTTGGCCAAAATATTATTATATACATTGAATCTACCAGCCGGTCACAAATCTGCTATATGCTCAAATCACTATTGAATCATTGTAGATTGCATCATTGTTGCTCTTGAGATTTATTAATTGCTTTACTGATTCTTTATTATTGTTTAGAAAATATAATAATGCTTTAAAATTGCTTCTTGCATCATTTATTATCATTAGAATACTGGATGTGGATATATGTTCTTGCTCCTCTCCTTACTGGAGACCAACATTTTTAGGTGATTGCGATGATAAGGAGCTTACTATTAGTACCTACGGACTCGAACTAAATTCTGAGGAGATAGCTGAACCCAACCAGGAGTCACCTGAGCCGACTACTTAGTAGCTTAGTCAGCATTGTATTTAAAGCTGTAAACCTTAGTACAACTTAAGTTTGTTCCGACATTGTGTTTGAATTATTAAATAAAAGTTTTTTAAATTTTCGTATTTTAGAATGTTGTGCTTGAGTTACTACTGATTAATACAGCTTACTGCTGCCGTCTCACAACGGTGCAGACTGGACATGATCCGACTAGACCCAGTATATTGGGATCGGGTCGTGACATGTTTTCAGTATGGACCCTGGCCCAACCCATTTCTTCCCAAACACAAACCCATTTCTAATAAGAAAAAAAGGGGGGGACAACTCACCCGACCCCTGACCAGCTCCTCCACGTTCCCATTCTCCCCCAATCTCAAACTACCAGCACCTCTCCTCTCCACACAAATCCCTCTCCACCACACAACCAAAATAAACTACCACCACTCTCTCCTATTCTTTCCCAACCCAAAATAAACTAGCAGTACCATCACCATTTTTTTCTCCCCCTTTCTCTCCACAGCGCCCTCTCGCCCGACCCCTCACCGGCACCGCACGCAGCCACCCTCGGCCAGCGCCCATCACGTGCGCCCTCTCGCCGGCGTGACCCTACGACCCCTTGTCCCGTGCCAAACCGACGACCGATCTCCCTGCGGCTAGCCCCGCACCGGACCTCTCTTGTCCGCCCTAGCCGCCGATCGTCGCGTCACTCCCACGGTTATCCCCTCCGTCTCCACGACCGCATCCGACCACCGGCACCCGACCCGTGGACCCCCTCTGCGCGCCCTTCCGGCCAGCGCCTCCGGTGACCCCCGTTCCGTGCGCCCTTCCGACCAGCGCCTCCGGTGACCCCCGTTCCGTACGACTGCCCCTCGTGTTGCCGTCGTTCGCCGCTGTCCGTGACCGCGACGCACTCCGAGGCCTTCGATGACGACGCGCCGATCCGAGTCTGATGCCACCCTTCGGATTCCGTCATCAACTTTCAGTATAATTTCTAACAAAGTAGTTCGTCCCTCCCCGTAGTGCTCTGTGATGACACGGTCTCGATCCCTCTACGGGACTCGATCAATTGATTGTGTTGCTTGTGTAGATACTCAGGACTATTCTCGGATCGTCAGTCCAATTTCGGACTTTGGTATTTTATTCTTGCTATTAGTTGTCATTTTGGGCCAGTATATATGAATGCGGTTGCCAGTTGCTTTGTTAAACTCAGAATTTAGAATATGTTCTGTTGGTTATAAAAATAGATCTTTTGTTAAGAAAATAGTTGTTTGTATTTTTAGTTTGATTATTTTGTCAAAAATGTATTTTTAATTTTGTGAACCATTTATTATATATTCATATTTAAAATTTGTATTGTTAACTTAAAATATATTCTTAGTATTTTGGGACCCTTTTTAAATGTATATTCGTATGAATATTATTACTATTTCTCGGAAAACCTAGTTATTACACAAAAATATACTTTATATAACTTACATTTTATTAGTTATTTAGATTGGCATATTTTTGGTAAATTTGAGGCATATCATTTCCACCTTGGTAACGACCGAAATGGTCGAATGAGCCGTTAGCGAAATGTAAACGCTACTGGGTATTTTCGTACGTTGAGGCGTAAGCTACTAGCAACGTGTGACTGCGTGACCAAGTCTGAGACTCTGGTTGTCCCTGCCTTGCGTCTTTAGTTTATTTTAGATTTGTAGAACTTGTTACTTGGCATTCTATATTTTAGTTTCAGGGCACTCGTGTCTTCGGACTGGACCGTTCCCGGCTTAGAAGATCATCGCAGCGTATTTAGGATTTTTGTTTTATTCTCTTTTTTTTATATAAAATATGTTGTAAGGACATAAGCCAATTTTTTTTTCCTTTCTTTCTCTGAGCCCTGTATTGTGTAGCTTAGGAGTAGCGTAGCTTTTCCTGTGTTTATGTTGACATTATCGCGCGCTAGTTATCTTTAATTGAAACCGGAAACGTTATTTTCTAAAAAGAAAATTAAAGTTTTCTCACATTAATTAGAATGCCTTAATTTCAAGTTTTATATATATATATATCAATAAACTTCACATTTTATCATTAAATAGAAAAAAAAAAATATAGTTTTATATATATACGGTATAAAACACGAAGATTTTCAAATAAATCGAGATGTCTACTTCTTCCAAAATAAATGCAATTGGACTTCTTTTATACAAGTTTACAAATAGTATAAAGCAGTGTTAGAGTTGATTGATCGTTAGACTAATATGTTAAACAATAAAATTGACTATGACCAATATTAGAGATTGCAACTAGAACACCGTAGAAATGGTTGTATTGGAACTAAGACATCCTCTTAATCAAAAGTAGGGTTCATGACCTAAGTCTGAGATCCTTTTCCCTGTCTCCACCTACAGCATCAGAAAATGGAGGCAAGTTTCATATTATTCATGTTCGTGTAATAGAATTCCAATTTTATTTCTATTTAGAAAATCCTTTTATGATCTACAATATAATTTTTTTATCCTATATATATGGGGTGAGGATGGAGGCACAAAGTATAGCAAAAAGTTGAGATTCGAGGTGCTCATCCACAAGAGATCTAAGAGAAAGTCTGCACTTTGCTCTTAGGACATACAAGATCAAAGGAAGAAGAGATCTAATCGAGGAGTCGTCAATTTCGGTTAGGGAGATTGCTACGGATTGGTGAGCGATTTTAGTTTGTAATCTCTTTCTTTTCTTCTTGAGTGTGGTGAGGAGGTTGAACCTATTAGGACAAAGGGTTCAACATTATTTTTGTCAATCTTGTAATTTCATCCGAATTAAAGAGATTGGGATTCTAGGTGACATAGTCACCGCCATATAATTGTCTTTATCTGTGCTTGGTGTCTGTTAGACGGTGGTTGATTATTTCAGGTGGGTTGGCCTAAATTTTCGTTGCAGCAACGTCTCAGATTCGGTCTCGGAACGCAGGAGGGCGTGTTCGATTTCCAACATTTTGTGGGTAAATAGAGATGAAATAGATTACTTTCCTCAGTTTTTTCCCCTATCTTATGCGGGCAAGTGGTTGCAACTCCAAAGATAAGTATTGTTTGATTACTTCTTTGTTTTGTTTAGTGATTCATATTTTCAGTTGAATAATTCAATGCCAAAATTGTTAGGTTTCTGATATTGGTTTTCAGCTATACTTTTGATGCTTCAAAAGTCTGATCATTTGTTTTCTTTTGATCAGCTGCTTAATATGCTCTTATTCATAGATGGTGTCCGAGTCAGAACATGGCAGGCAGAAAGTTTGATTATTTTTCCTACTATTATCCATACTCCATGACATATTTCATGGTTCATAATTTAATCATGTGAATTATTTTTTAAATTTTGCAGGACCTGTCACTGTCCACATTCCTTAATAAAGTGGTGGAGAGTAGGGCTGTCAATGGTAGCTTATTGGTCGGATATTGGCATCACCATATCCGAACAATTAACTATCGGATATATCCGATAACTATCCGATATCCTATCGGATAGAAGTTTTGGCTACCGTATCCGTTACCGATAATTTTAACGGATATCGGATAATATCCGAACCGATAAGATTACTAAAAAAAAAATTAAAAAAGAGAAGAAAAAAAAATCGGAACCAACAGATTTTGTCAAGAAACGACATATTTTCACATTAAAACGACAGATTTTGTAAGAAACAACAGATTTCTACAATGAAACGACATATTTTGTCAAGAAACAACAGAAACAATAGATTTTCGACTGAATTCTGAATTCCTGATGGCCCAATATATTTTAAGTTTATTAAATAATTTAAATATTATTGGTTCGGATATTATTGGTCCGGATATGATACTTATCGTATCCGTATCCGATAAATATCCGATATGATATCCGAATCCGTATTCGTATCCGAAATTTCGGATATTTTCGGTTCGAATACAGATCGGATACGGATTTTCGGTCTACCATTGACAGGCCTAGTGGAGAGGAATCAGCAAGAGAACTTCAATGGAACTTTGGTGTACTCATGCTTTCTAAAAGAAATCACTTTTTGGTGCTCTAAGTTTGATCGTATTGAGTTTAAAGTTGATTCGAGAACTTAATTTGGGAGTAGAGCTTGTGTACTTATGTTTTTCTAAAAGTCATCAGCTTTTGGCACTTTAAGTTTAATTTTATTGAGTTTAAAGTTGATTCCAGATTTTTTAATTTGGGAGTAGAGCTTAATGTATTGATTTTATTTTGTAAAAAACATTAGCTTTTGACGCTCAAAATTTGATTGTACTGATTTAAAAGTTGATTACGGACCTTGTAATTTGGGAGTGCAATTTTGCTACTTCAAATTTGGGTGCTTAGTTGCTTTGAACTAGTTTCATCAAAACATCAAGATATCACTTTTCCTTTGGATCTTTTGACTGACTGCAGGTTTTCATACTCCCCACCCTCAAACCTCATGGTTTATAACAGTTATCTGGACCAGAAATCCAACAGTGTTTCTATTCACGCTCGGATTGACTTTGGATGGGTTGTGTCCATAAGATTTGGATACAAGAACATAGATCTATAGAATTCTAGTGCAGTTTTGTACAGAACTGTAGCAAAAGATGAATGTGGCTACTAAACTTGAACTCCTAAAATTAACTAATGAGTCCCAACTCTCGCTATACTCTTTTCCTTTCACTTTCCAGTTACACTTTTGGTAACATAGCAAGTACCTTACCGAAGATTTGGATTTGGTTCATCCTTAGTTTGTTCCTACTTGATCAGTGCTATGCTAGTCTCTATATGGGGATGTGATAGTGAACTGCAATGGCAATTCCCAGCCAACTGTCCATCATTGAGAATTCATTGATTTCAACAGTTATGAGAGTAAATGAGAAGCAATTTCTGTAACAGTTGTTTTTATTCATTTCAGCACTACTAAACTATATATATATATATATATATATATATATATATATATATATATAGTGATACATAAATGGCGAGTTCTCCCGCGAGCGACCTGGCGATAGGAGCGGCGGCGGCTAGGTTCCCCCCCCCCCCCCCCCCCCCACCTCCCCCCCCTCCCGCGGCCACCGGACCCCCTCGCCGGCGGGGGGAGAAAGAACGTCAAGAAGGGCGGCTCCTCTGGAGGCGGGGAGACCGGGTCGGGGACCCTGGTAGGGGGTCGGGCGGACCCCCAGGAGTGGGCTTGGGTGGCAGGGCCCCCCTGGCGGTGGGGGGGGGGGGGGCGGAAGTGCAGGCGGGGGGGTCAGGCGGACCCCCCGGAGTGGGCTTGGGTGGCAGGGCCCCCCTGGCGGTGGGGGGGGGGGGGGGGGGGGGGGGCGGTAGTGCGGGCGGGGGGTCGGGCGGACCCCCCGGTCTGTCTGTTGGTGGCGGCGCCCCCCCCCCCCCTCCGGCGGAGGGGGGGGGGGCGGATCGGAGGCCGAGGGGGCCCGGCGACCCCCTTCGGAAGGCGGATGCGGCGTACCACTCTGTAGGGGGGTCGGGGTCGATTCCAATGCCTATGGCAGGGGATCGGACTACCGACCCAGTTTTTGAATTCGGAGCCGGTTCTGGATCTAAGGGGAACCAGTCGGAGGGAGGAGGTTGGACGACGGTTACGCGTCGGTGGACGGCGAAGACAGGGGGGAAGGCCGGAGGTGGACAGGGACACGTTCGGGATCGGCATCCAGTTGACAGTCGTCCGAGCGGGTTAGGGGCGCGGCCATCGGCCCGCGGCCCTGTGACTACTGGGAGATCGGTGGGCTGGCGGCCAAAGGCGATCGCGGCAGACAAGGGGAAAGGAAAGGTGCTGGATCCCGTGATCCCGAGATCTGGTTTACCCAGGCCGGAGGTTACCCCCAGTCCACATGGGGCGACTGTTCGGCCTGCTGGACGGTCTTGGGCAGAGATTTGCAAACCTATGGGGCCGAAAAGTCCCACATCGATGGAGTATGTTCCGCCGATCAAGGCGGGGAGGGATTTCCGGGCCTCGTTCCCCGCGGAGGAGATTGAGAAGGTGTCCGCATACTGGGAGAACACCCTTGTCCTTTATGTCCTAGGCAACAAGCCTTTCTACGGACAGATTCGGGGGTATGCGGCGCGTGTCTGGCAGCCTAAGGGGAGCATGGAGTTCTTTGCCCGCGAGAACGGCTTCTACTATGTGAAGTTCGGTCTCGCGGAGGATGTCGCTAGGATCCTTCAAGGCGGCCCCTGGACGTTTGACGGCCGGCTTATCATTCTTAAGGAGAGGACTCCGGAGCTTCGCTGTGAGCGGGAAGTACTGAATGCCATCCCTGTATGGATTCGCTTCCTTGAGTTCCCTGTTCGGTTTTGGAGTATTCCTTTGCTGATGCGACTGGCGAGCTTGGTGGGCACCCCGATCAAGGCTGACGAAGCCACTGCTTTTCGGTCAAGGTTGATGTACGCCAGGATTTTTGTGGAGATCCGTGCTGGGAGTGAGTTACCGGCGGTGCTGGAGTACGAGATTCCGTCTGGAGAGGTGCTTACCCAGAAGGTAGAATATGAATGGGTTTCCCCTACCTGTTCACGGTGTTCTTGCTTCGGACACCTGGCCAGTGCATGTTCGGCGGTCGGGCATCATGTGGAGCCTTCTATCCCACAGGGTGAGACTCTAGACTCTACCTGTGATATGGATATCAGAGTTGACAGCGGAGAGGAGGCCTTGGTGGGCGAGGATACGCTTCCGGTGAGTGAGGGCGGGACGAGCCTCGTTGTATCTACCCAGCTGGCTTCCACGAGTGGGGCGTTGCCTACTCCCCAAGGACAGAGTAGCATTGTTACGAGAGGCATGGCGGCATCGGAGATCGAGGTACGAGGGGGTGGAGGTTCGGCTGAGGGACAGGTTTACTACAGGAAGAGACGTGATGTCGGACCGCTGAGTGACAGCTCCTCCAGGGAGGGGATGCATACTTCTGACAGAGAGGAGGCGGTGTGTGTTGACAATCCTTCCTGGGCTTTGGTTCTCTCTCAGGCCATCCCACAGCAGTCCGTCCCGTCTGGGATGGAGGAGGATCTTTTAGCGACGGGACGGATGCGGCACCTTCCCCAGGTGCCGATCCGGGTGTTTTGTCAGGGGACCCTTCCTCTAATTAAATTAATGGCTATTATAGCCTGGAATGTGAGGGGGCGTGTTCGCTTGGGAGGTGGAAAGAGATCTGTGGGGTGCTGCACAGAGAGAAATGCGACATCTCTATTCTGTTAGAAACGAAGATTAAGGGTGAAAGGACTCTTGCTCGAAGGACCCCAGCTCATTGGGCCCAACTACATAACCTGGCTCTGTGTGACATGGCCAGAATTTGGGTTCGATGGAACTCGAAGAGCTGGGATGGAGATTTGCTTGTGATGACGGAGCAGTTGATTGCTATTTTCTTCTCCAACAAGGGTGGCTTCCGGTTTTTATTGGGGGCAGTCTACGGCCACAACGACAGATGGAGGAGGGAATCCCTTTGGAGTGACATTTCCCGGGTCGCAGCTGCAGCTGATTCGGCGTCTCTTCCTCTCCTGTTGATCGGGGACTTCAATGCCCTTCTACACCGTGGGGAGAAGGTGGGAGGTCGACCTGTTCCAGATCCTATCCTATATGATTTTCAGAGATGTCTCCTACAGGCAGGGCTCCAGGGACTATCTCGCTCGGGCTTCATATGGACTTGGCATAACAAAGCTATTCGGAATAGGGTTGCATGCCAGCTTGATAGAGCTCTGGGTAATGGGGAATGGTTCCGTCATTTTCCTAACACTTCGGCGGAGGGTTTGGCTGCTGGGACGAGTGACCATTCCCCCATCCGGGTTGGATTCACTTGTCGGACTCCTGGGAAGGCCCGTCCTTTTAGGTATAACAACAGTTGGTACCTCTCTGAGGGCTACCTGGAGGCTGTCACAGAGGGGCTTGATAGTGGTCAGCAAGGGACGGCCCAGTTCCGTTTGGTATGTCGTCTCAAGGCCACGAAGCAGGCTCTTCGGAGTTGGGTGAAGGGGTTGCCGAAGACTTCCTTAGAAGAAAAGGAGGTGGATTTGCGAGCCATCTAGGAAGACATGCAGGCTGACATGCTCAATGGGGACTTGGCGGCTAGAGAGAAGGAGCTGATTGAAGAAGTCAGCATCTTGCGGTTGCAGAAGGAGATCAGCACGGCTCAGCGGGCCAAATGCTCCTGGCTCAAGGACGGCGACCGGTGCTCTAAGTTCTTCTATGATGTCATCCGGACCAGACAGCATAGGAATCACATCTCCCGGCTTCTGGATGTGGATGGCAATCTTGTGGGGGAGCCGGCTGCGATTCAGGGCGAGGCGGTCAGGTACTACTCTGAGTTGTATTTCCAGACTGACTACTTGTCTGTATTCCCAGAGATCATTACGAAGAGATTGGTGACTCCGTACGGGAATAGTATTCTTCTTGCTGAGGAGGTAGAAGCTATTGTCAAGCTGGCGGATCCCAACAAGGCTCCAGGTCCGGATGGTTTTAGCAGTGGTTTCTACAAACGCCACTGGGATTCTCTGAAGCACCATGTCTTGGAGGTGGTACAGGAATTCTTCACCAACGGCAAGCTGCTAAAAGAGCTGAATCACACCTTCCTGACCTTAGTGCCTAAGAAGGAGGGAGCAACTGCGCTGGCGGACTTCAGACCTATTGCGTGCTGTAATTATCTTTATAAGATAATTACGCACCTTATGTGCCGATGTATGGAGGGGATCATGCAGGGCTTGGTCTCCCCGAACCAGGCTGCTTTTATCAAGGGGAGATCGATTGCCGAGCACAGCCTCCTGGCTCATGAGATGGTGAGAGGTTTTAACAAACCTGCAGGAGAGAAGGCTTACGTGAAACTGGATCTGATGAAGGCGTATGACATGGTCAACCGCGACTTCCTTTGCCATCTGATGACTGCCATGGGTTTTGGGGACCATTGGATAGGCCTGATACGGGAGTGCATCACGTCCCCCAATTTTTCGGTCCTCATTCAGGGCATCCCCTATGGGTATTTCCAGAGTAATCGTGGGCTTCGGCAAGGCGACCCCCTGTCCCCTTACCTGTTCACGATTGTTATGGAATACTTCACTTGCCTGATGGATTTAGCAGCACACCGAGGAAGGCTGGTTCCACTGTTCCGGAGGGTGGATCCCCCAGTCACCCACCTCATTTATGCTGATGATATCTTGGTGTTTATCCGGCCTTCGATGGAGGGTATGCAGACGCTTGCAGAGATTATGGGAGAGTTGTATTCCTTATCGGGACTTCAGCTGAACAAGGAGAAGAGCCGGGTGTACTTCAGCTCCTTATGTCCCCAGAAGGAGGAGCGGGCTTACGTGCTGGGTATCGAGAGGAGTGATCTTCCGGTGCACTATTTAGGAGTTTCCCTCACGGTCAACTATGCGCGGGATCATGATTGCCATAGTTTGGTGGAGTACGTCCAGAGGAGGGTGGAAGGTTGGCAAGCCTCGGGATTGTCATTTGGCGGTCGCATTGAGCTGGTTCGGTCAATGATTATAGCTGTTGCTCATTTCTGGCTACAATCCATCCTCATTCCTATCGCTACTGTTAGGAAAGTGGATCGGATTTGTGCAGATTTCATTTGGAGAGGGGGTATACATACGATCTTTTGGGATCAGCTCTGCCGTCCCAGGAAGGAGGGAGGAGTGGGGATTCGGCCTCTGTTGGAGATTCGGGAGGCCTCCGCGCTTAAGCTGGCATGGAAATTCTTAAATGGAGGGTCTCTCTGGGCTGCCTGGATGTATAGCAGATATGTGAAGCAGGGCAACTTTTGGACGTGTACTTCTGACAACAATCATTCCGTCACATTCAAGACTGTCCTGAGACACAGAGAGATTCTCAAGTCTGCTATCAGGAAGGTCATGAAGGATGGGTCTGGAACGGACCTCTGGCGAGATCCTTGGATAGATCGGAGCTCGTTATTGGACATCAGGGGGGCTCAGACTCTCCAGGAGGACAGGCATGGACTGACGTGTAGTCGGATCATTCGTGATGGCGAGTGGAGGCCGGAGTCCTATCGTTTTACCATGGAGCTGGGAGAGATCATTAGCACTGTTGCCATTGATCTGAACTTGCCTGCAGATCGGTGGATTTGGGAGCCGATTGGTGCGTCCCCGGGTACTGGGGAGTTCCAATTCAGGAGTTGCTACAATCTCATTAGGCGCACTTTCCCTCAGAGTCCTGACTACGATTTTGTTTGGTGCAAGGGCCTGGCAAGGAAGATACAGCTCTGTCTTTACAAGCTCCTATTGGGTCGCCTTCTTACCCGAGATCGGTTGCGTTCTTTTGTAGTGTCGGTTCCGGATCCCAAGTGTGTGTTGTGCGGGGTGGAGCTAGAATCTATCAGCCACATCTTCTTTGAGTGTGACCTGACTTGCAGATCTGGAAGGAGCAGAGTAGAATATTAGGAGGTTGTGACTCCGGGAAGAGTACTGGGAACATCATTATGGTGATCCGAGATAGTAGAGGTCGAGGGGAGGACTGGTTCCGGACTGCCAGGGTTCGTCTGGCTGCTTCGGTTTGGCATGTCTGGCGGAAGCGAAACCGGCGGATATTCGAGGGACTGGTTACACCTCTTGTGGGCTTGCTTCATACCATCGAATTTGATGTAAATGTTATGAGGTCTTGAAGAGTGGGAGTCCCCACTTTGACTGTATGTTGTACGATTACTGTGTTACTTTGGAATAAAATTTACCCTTTTCCAAATATATATATATATATATATATATATATATATATATATATATATATATTGGTTTGCTTCTTTAAACTCCCAGATTGTGGAAGTGAGCGTTCATTTGGATTATGAAGGTTGCCAGAAGAAGATTGGGAAGGCTCTTCTCAAGCTTAAAGGTATGTATTACAGACACAAATCATGAACAGATAAGGCGACACACGTACACAATAGAGGCATGGGGACACGGACACGATACGTGTTTTTACCGTATTCTAGACCATATGCGATTATAACGCTGGCTTTTCTAGTGTTCGTGTTTCCTAGTTGACTAGGAAACCAAATTTGATGCTGGCTTATCACAAGTTGCTGGACCAAAACTGTATGCTGGATATATTTTGAAAATTCTGGGACATATTAATTAAAAAAATGTACGAGATGTAATGTTAGACGAAGCTAAAGATTTTTTAAAGTGTATTATACAAAATGAGATTAATGCAGAGCCCTCTCCTCTACTTTTTTTTTTGAGAAATTTTGAGTCGTACCCTACTTGCTTTACCCAAATTCAAGGTGCATCTCACTATTTTACCATAATATACGACACCTCCCACTTTTGACGGTTTTCGTCCTTCGTTAACGGTCAACTTCTTTGACCCATTTTTTTGGACGAAAATGCCCTCTTCTTTCCCGCGACTCTCCCGTTCCAAGACACCCCGCTGCGCACATGCCCCCGCCGGCACTCGCCCCCCCTCCTCCCCCCGCTACCCGCCGTGCGCTATCGCCGGCGGCCGTCGTGCACTACCACCGGTGGTCGTCGTCGCCGCTGCTACTGCTGAGCGGGAGGGGGCGGAGGCACGGGGGTGCAGGGGGTACGGCGGAGCGGGGCGGGGGTGCAGGGGGTACGGCGGAGGAGGGCGGAGCGGCGGGGGAGCAGTGGTGGTGTTGGGGGAGGGGGGCGAAGCGGGGCGGGGGTGGGGGCGGAGCGGGGCGGGGGTGCAGGGGCGCGGGGGCAGGGGGCGCGGGGGCAGAGCGGGAGCGGGAGCGGGTGCGGGACTAGGGCGCGACAGCCGAGCGGGGGCGCAGGGGCGGCGGGGGGAGCGGTGGTGGTGTTGGTGAAGGTGGTGGTGGTGGTGGTGGTGAAGGTGAAGGTGGTGGTAGTGGTGGTGGTGATAGTGAAGGTGGTGGTAATGATGGTGGTGGTGGTGGTGGTGGTGGTGGTGGTGGTGGTGGTGATGGACGCGGCAGCGGCGGGACGGGACGAGGGCGCGATAGCGGCGGCGGAACGGGTTTGGGTTTGGGTTTATGAGAAGACGAGAGTATTTTCGACTAAAATGATCGGTCAAACCCTTTAACCGTCGGCTTTGGATGGTTTCCGTCAAAAATGGGAGATGTCATACATTATGGTAAAATAGCGGGGTGCACCTTTAATTTGGGTAAAACAAGTAGGATACGACTTTTTTTTTCTCTTTTCATTTTCTTGTTGGAGAGAATTTAAATTGGTAAATCTACATTATTTAGGCTATATGATTTATAATGTATACGCTCAATTAGTTAAATTTTTAGACGCCAGCAAGAACTTCTCAAAACAATGTCACGTGGCACTTCTCAAAATAATGTCACGTATTCTAAGACCATCTCCAATGGTGATTTCTAAAATTGAGTTCTTATCCTACTTGGCATTGTACTTTAAGGAGATTTTTATCCTAGTTAAAAGAGTTTCTACATAGAAATTGTAGACATACAAAAATGCTCTCCAATGGTTCTCAATTTCTATCATATGTGTCACATAGTAAAAGACCAATTTAATGGTGTGGGACCCAATAATAATTGTCATGAGAGATAGGAGAATTTCTATGAGAGTTTCTACATGTAGAAATCCTCCTACAAAGTTTCCATCCTACACCATTGCCACCTAGGATAGAAATGGTGATAGAAATCACCATTGGGAGAAGTTTTTTCCTAAAATGGATTTGTCACTCCCCGTTCCCGGATTACGTAAATTTTTAATTTTTTCTGTATATGGTATCTGGCACCTGTATCTAGATTGTATGTATCATGTATTTGTAACTGGCCATGGCATGGAACAGTATCTCGTCGCGGATTAGTGTGCCACCCCTTGTCCTTATCTGGTTGTAGGCGTGGCTCACTACTTCGATGATAATATTTCTGAACCGTGTTGTGGTTAGGATTTTATTTAATTAATTTAATTAGTTGTATCATGTAGCATTTAACATGTCATTAGTCATGTGGTATAGAGCATGCTTAAGATTAGGATTTCTTTGAGTAAACCCAACCCCTATATATATTCACTTCCTCTCTCTCTCCTCATTCACTCTTTTCTTTTCATTTTTCCTCCAACCAACATTTAGGCAAGTACACCTTGCACCAAATGAAGAGATTCTTGTATTTTTCATTCTTGATTTTTTTTCCTTTGATATTATTTGTCTATATTGTTCTTCTCTTCATTCTTTACAAGTTTAGTTCTTGGAATTTTTTATTTTAATGGCTAGTTTTGTGTAGATCTAAGTTTCTAAAACTAGAGTTTTATGGATTTTTATGGTTTTGATCTATCAAACTTGGGTGTTTTTGAAAACTAATGGTCCTATGTTGTAGGAAATCTCATTCTACCCAATTTTGACCTTTGAAAAGTTAGATTTCGACTTGTTTTAAGAAAGTTATGACCAAAATAGTATTTGGACATTTTCTAGTTCATCTGTCCTGGTTCTGGCAGGGACGATAAATAGTGCCGCAGGAATGAATAGTGCCGCATGGCTTGCATAGTGCCGCAGGCTTGCATAGTGCCGCATGGATGAATAGTGCCGCAGGAATGAATAGTGCCGCATGGCTTGCATAGTGCCGCAGGCTTGCATAGTGCCGCAGGAATGAATAGTGCCCCATGGATGCATAGTGTCGCAGGAATGAATAGTGCCGCATGGATGAATAGTGCCGTAGGCTTGCATAGTGTCGCATAGTGCCTATTTTGGCTGTTTTTGACTGTTTTATGTCCTATTTGACTTATTTGTAGCCAGAATTTCTTCCAACTCCCAACATGAAAGTTGTAGATCTTTGTCTTGGCTTCAAGGATCCTCATGTCTCACTTTAACCAGAATTTATATGTGACTTTTATGTCACGAGGGGTCCGTGTGACTTCCTGACTTGACCGTATTCCTGATTTGATTACCTGTATACGTGCTGGTACCTATTCTAAGTGTGTATTGAGATACAATATTAGTATGCACTGCAGTACTATTTAATTAGTGCACTGAGGTGTGACTCTACGTGCTAAGTGATCATTCGTGTTATATGTCAATACATGTGTACCTTCCAACACAATCATGGTAATTGGTCAGTAATAGTGTCGTGGTATGTTGATTGTTGTTTGATGCATTACACTAAGAATGAATCTAGATTTGGGACTCCTTGAGCCGATGTGGATTCATACTTAAGGTACACGTACTATGGTACGACATATAGGGGGATGACTATGTGACCACGATATGTAATTCCAATATCAAGATAGGATTAACCTAAGCAACTTAAATCGGTAGAAGCATTGGGAGGGAACAAAATCCCGAGGTCGTGCCATACTAGCCACCCCAGGTCCAGTCCTGACGTGTCGGGTTGGCCGCCACAGATACAGTTTCATCTGCCTATAGTGGATGACTATATCTGACTCCTACGTGCTATGTGTTATATGTTTTAACATGGTGGCCTTACGAGGGACCGATGCATAATCAATGTGCTAAGCGTATATGTATATTTATAATGGTTTGGCTAGCCCTGCTGGGTTGACACGATCTGAGGATTCCTATATTGTATTACTGGGATAACCCAGGCAAATCATAGAAAGCCGTAGGAATGATTGGCCGCTTGTAAGCCGACTTGTTTGTGATATGTTTTCTTCTGTTAGCAACTGAGGAACATGGACTATTGTGGTGCGTGGTCCAACCCATGTCCTTGTTTGGTTGTTGGGTTGGGCTATTGTGCTGCGATAGGCTATGGACCGAAGTCGCGATCAGAAGTCCTTCACATGCCCATGGTTATAGGATATATCTTATCTCGGCATGATATTGGCACCGTTTGTCCTTGTTTGGTTGTAAGAGTGTCGTATTGTCTCGATGATATGGTATAAACCTATAACTCTTGAATCAGGTATTATTATTACGTTTGGGTTTTATCTCACTCTTTCGTGCTCCCTTGTAGTACTTGCTATTCGGGGCTTAACCCCGCTGGTTTTGTTTGGCCAGATCTCGTAGCAGCGTCAGATGATCCAGCCTTCTACCCGAACAATGGTGCACACCAGGAGTATGGGCGCCAGGGACCATGAGTGGGTTTCTTCTTCACCGCTCTGATATCTTACATTTTGTACTTGGCGTTTAGCCACCGGCACCTGTTTAGCCGGCTGTTCTGGACATTAGTTTCCTTTTACATAATTGTAATTAAATTAGACTGCAGCTGACTATAGTTATGTACTATTGACTCTCGGTACTAGCTTATCATTTTGTATAGCTAGGCTCATGAATCATTTTGATGAAGCGTCGGGGACGCCTTACTGCTTTGTCTTATATGATCATTATTTACTGCTTCTTGTTTTGATTGATTGAGACATAGATGCTCTGAGAGACCATAGGAGACTTGATTGTAGCATGCACCCCTTGTCTCTTGACAGCCACGATTGTCGTATGATGTTTATATACCTCATATGGAGTAGCTGGCCTAGTCCGTCTCAGTATTCCGGTACTGGGGCGTGACAAGGTTTTATTGGTGACCTATGCAGGTCTATTTTTTTAGACTTGTGGGGTGTTGCGATTATAGGAGTCTTAATCAAAACATGTTCCCCTTGATCTCCTGATTTGTCTTCTCTTTCTCCCACCTTGATTGCTAACTTGATTATCATCCTCGATTCCTTCCCGTCATGTCTTTTGATGCATTGTATCCTTTCCTTTAGGGGCACATCGTTCTCGGCTAGCTATTGGAGGAGCCAGCATGGGAGTGAATCCAGTAGAGCAGGGAGCAGTTGGAGATCAGCAAGGGGTAGCCCCTCTACCTGGACAGATTCACATCGAGAACGTTACCGAGCATGAGCCAGTTGAGCCACAGAGGCCAGAGGTTCCCGTACCTCCAGTGATGCCGGTAGTACCAGTAGCACTAGACGCACCGGCACTATTGCAGATTATCAGAGGGTTATTGGAGACCCAGCAACACCAGATGGCAGCCCAACAACAACAACAGACCCGACAACAAGAACAGAATGTATTACTGAATCAGGGGTTACAACTAGCTCTTGAGAGGAGCATCATGAATGACTCGGGAGCGTCGGAAAGGTTTTGCCGACTTAACCCGAGGTACTTTGATGGCAGGAGGATGCCATTACATCGGATGCTTGGCTTCAAGATATTGAGGCCATATTGACAGCAGCAAAGGTTCCAACAGGAGAGAAGGTTGACCAGGTCAGACTATTACTTCAGGACCTCGTCCGCAACTGGTGGGCATCAGAAGAGGTTGGAATGAGGCGTCATGTTCCTTGGGATAGCTTTAGCACTAGATTCAAGGCCAAGTACTTTGGCGTGGTAGCTCGGTATGAGCTTCAGCAGAGATTTATCAGCCTCAAGCAGGCTGGTAGGACGGTGGATGGTTATGCAGCGGAGTTCTGCAGGTTAAGTAGGTTTGCTCAGACGATGGTGGCGACAGAGCCAGAGAGAGCAATGAGGTTCCAGCAGGGACTTCACTTAGAGATTATGCAGCCGATCGAGGGGCACGACTACCAGACATTCAATGCAGTATTGATGGCGGCTCGGAGGCACGAGTTTACTATTCAAAGGTTATCAGCAAGGACTGGAGGCCAGAAGAGGTCTCATACACAGAGTGCTGGAGGAGGAGGATCAGTACCTCGGACATTCGCACCAGCGCCTGGCGTCCGTATTCGTGATGCAGCTCAGGTCACGACAGTTATGACTGCACCAGTTCGACAGCAGCAATCGAGGCACCAACAACGTCAAGAGATACCAGTGGGTTGCACTTATTGTGGTAAGGGAGGGCACACTCAGGATGTGTGTCGGTCAGCGAATGAGCAGTACTTGAGGTGTGGAGGTTCAGACCATCGTATAGCTACGTGTCCACAGATACAGAGGCCAGGAGGGCCAGCTAAACAGTTTTCGATGTTGCCAGCTCCAGAGGTAGCACCGTATCAAGGGCCAGCACTAGCAGTGAGGCCACTAGCCCAGCGCCCATTACTGAAGCAAGCTCATATGTACCGATAAGTACAACATCAGGCAGGGCAGCAGATGCCACAACAGCAGGGCCAGGAAAGGCAGCAGCAGAGAGTCCAGCAGGGGCAGAGGCAAATAGAATTTGGAGTATTATAGCAGAGGTTGGCTGAAGGCGATCAGATTGTGGGTAAGTTTTGATTATTATTCATTATAATTCCTTGAGTTCTATATTTGAAGAGTGAAGGCGACTTTCTCGTCTCACTCATCTGCTCTCGTATCAGGTGATACGTGATATTCATCATGTGTCTTGATTACGAGAGTACGTCCTGGACAGAGTCTCGTTCTTGATTAAGTCATTGGTACCGACTTATCTTAAGCGTTGACCCTTGTCCACTTTGGGAGTCAGTGTAGGACCTCGAGGACGAATTTCTACCCAACTGACTTGGGAGATATTTTATTCTTATGTCTCCGATCACTTTCCTTCTAGGGTATGATTATTGTTTGTGCTTTTATTTAATTGTTCTTTCTTTCGTAATCTGTTCATGTGCCATGTGTTGTTTGATAATTGTGCTTGCTATATGTCATGAGTGTATTTCGTGATCTGAGAGCGCGCTCGACTAGCCTTAACGAAATTTCGAGGACGGAATTTTTCTAAGGAGGGTAGAGATGTCACTCCCCGTTCCCGGAATACGTAAATTTTTGATTTTTTATGTATATGGTATCTGGCACCTGTATCTAGATTGTATGTATCATGTATTTGTAACTGGCCATGGCATGGAACAATATCTCGTTGCGGATTAGTGTGCCACCCCTTGTCCTTGTCTGGTTGTAGGCGTGGCTCACTACTTCGATGATAAGATTTCTGAACCGTGTTATAGTTAGGATTTTATTTAATTAATTTAATTAGTTGTATCATGTAGCATTTAACATGTCATTAGTCATGTGGTTTAGAGCATGCTTAAGATTAGGATTTCTTTGAGTAAACCCAACCCCTAAATATATTCTCTTCTTCTCTCTCTCTCTCTCCTCATTCACTCTTTTCATTTCATTTTTCCTCCAACCAACATTTAGGCAAGTACACCTTGCACCAAATAGAGAGATTCTTACATTTTTCATTCTTGATTTTTTTTTCTTTGATATTATTTGTCTATATTGTTTTTCTCTTCATTCTCTACAAGTTTAGTTCTTGGAGTTTTTTTAATTTAATGGCTAGTTTTGTGTAGATCTAAGTTTCTAAAACTAAGGTTTTATGGATTTTTATAGTTTTGATCTATCAAATTTGGTTGTTTTCGAAAACTAATGGTCCTATGTTGTAGGAAATCTCATTCTACCCAATTTTGACCTTTGAAAAGTTAGATTTTGACTTGTTTTGAGAAAGTTATGGCCAAAATAATATTTTGACATTTTTTAGTTCATCTGTCCTGGTTCTGGCAGGGACGATGAATAGTGCCGTAGGAATAGTGCCGCAGGAATGAACAGTGCCGCATGGCTTGCATAGTGCCGCAGGCTTGCATAGTACCGCAGGAATGAATAGTGCCGCATGGATGAATAGTACCACATGAATTAATAGTGCCACATGGCTTGCATAGTGCAGCATGGATGCATAGTGCCGCATGGATGCATAGTACCGTTTGGAGGAATAGTGCCGCAGGAATGAATAGTATCGCATGGCTTGAATAGTGTCGCAGACTTGCATAGTGCCGCATGGATGCATAGTGCCGCATGGATGAATAGTGCCGCAGGAATGAATAGTGTCGTATGGCTTGCATAGTGCCGTAGGCTTGCATAGTGCCGCAGGAATGAATAATGTCGCTTGGATGAATAGTGCCGCAGGCTTGCATAGTGCCTATTTTGGTTGTTTTTGACTATTTTATGTCATATTTGACTTATTTGTGGCCAGAATTTCTTCCAACTCCCAACATGAAAATTGTAGATCTTTGTCTTGGCTTCAAGGATGCTCATGTCTCACTTTAACCAGAATTCATATGCGACTTTTATGTCACGAGGGGTCCGTGTGACTTTCTGACTTGATCGTATTCCTGATTTGATTACCTGTATACGTGCTGGTACCTATTCTAAGTGTGTATTGAGATATAATATTAGTATGCACTGCGGTGCTATTTAATGAGTGTATTGAGGTGTGACTCTACGTGCTAAGTGATCATTCGTGTTATATGTCAATACATGTGTACCTTCCAGCACAGTCATGGTAATTGGTCAGTAATAGTGTCGTGGTATGTTGATTGTTGTTTGATGCATTACACTAAGCATGAATCTACATTTGGGACTCCTTGAGCCGATGTGGATTCATAGTTAGGGCACACGTACTATGGTACGACATATAGGGGGATGACCATGTGACCACGACATGTAATTCCAATATCAAGATAGGGTTAACCTAAGCAACTTAAATCGGTAGAAGCATTGGGAGGGAACAGAATCCCGAGGTCGTGCCATATTAGCCACCCCAGGTCCAGTCCTGACGTGTCGGGTTGGCCGCCACGGATACAGTTTCATCCACCTATAGTAGATGACTATATCCGACTCCTACGTGCTATGTGTTATATGTTTTAGCACGGTGGCCTTACGGGGAACCGGTGCGTAATCAATGTGCTACGCGTATATGTATATTTATAATGGTTTGGCTAGTCCTGCTGGGTTGACACGATCTGAGGATTCCTATATTGCATTACTGGGATAACCCAGGCAAATCATAGAAAGCCTTAGGAATGATTGGCCGCTTGTAAGCCGACTTATTTGTGATATGTTTTCTTCTGTTAGCAACTGAGGAACATGGACTATCGTGGTGCGTGGTCCAACCCATGTCCTTGTTTGGTTGTTGGGTTGGGCTATTTTGCTGCGTTAGGCTATGGACCGAAGTCGCGATCAGAATCCCTTCACCTGCCCATGGTTATAGGATATATCTTATCTCGGCATAATATTGGTACCGTTTGTCCTTGTTTGGTTGTAAGGGTGTCGTATTGTGTCGATAATATGGTATAAGCCTATAACTTTAGTTGATCAGGGCACATCTAAAGTTGATCAGGGCTAGCCCAAATCTAACTTTAGTTTATTTACAAGTTTGTCATTAAAAAAAGTACTCAGGGCTAGCCCAACTCTAGGCATATAAGTCATTTTTTTTTCCTCTTGTCTCCTTCCTCAACACATCCAAGGAAAAGAAGAAGAAGAAGAACAAGAACAAGAACAAGAACAAGAATAACAAGAATGTGGGATGACTTTTCTTCTAATCTTCTTCTTCTTCTCCATCATTTTCGTCCTCACCATCTCCATCAAAACCCTAATTTCCTTCTCATTCCCAATTTCGATGTCATCCAAAAGCTCATCACAAATAATGTACAAACCCTAATATTGGTGGGTGAACAAACAATGTACAAACCCTTTGGTGGGTGTGTTACGTCCCAGAACCAGAATACTGGAGAGCGGGGGACAAACACAGCCAGCTACATACATTGAAGTGCAACCCACCTCGCAATTCGGTCACGGCTGTCTAGATGCATGAGGATTTATCTACAAGCCAACAGTCCCTTACGGTCAAGAACAAGCCTAGTGTCTCAATCTCAAGCAAGCAAGTAAATGTTACAAGATATTAGATCATCAGACATACAAAGCAAGGCATCCCAAACATTACATATTCAGATGATCATGAAGCTAGTCATACAAAATGTGAAGACTAGCAAGAGTTTAAGTCATACATGATCAACCCTAAGATTTGTCAATCATGTTACAGCCCTTAGGCAGACAGAAAGTAAGCTTCGACACGAGCTAACACTTGCTCGGCGGCTAAACGCCTCAAAAGAATAATTTACAATTGAGTGGGAGAGCAAAAGAAGAAACCCACTCGTTGCCAGGGTTACGCCTGGTGTTCACCATATGGCTGAAAAGCGGGTAGATTCTTAGGTGCTACTCCGAAATCTGGCCATACAAAATTAGCTGGGTCAGAACCCATAAGAGCAAGTACCACAAGGGAGTTTTCACTTAAGAGCTAAAACCAGCATATTAGAACATAGAGACATAAATAATAACAAGAATATATGAGTTAGAAAATAGGATGATAAATGATAAGATAACTTAGAAGCTATTCTGGAAACCAAGTTACAACCCGTAAACCAAATAAGGACCGGGGATGTAACTCTTCACCCGAACAGAACTTAGTCTTTAACCATTTATCGACAAGAGTAATGCATAAACAATAATGGACTGAAGTAACCATATACTGGCACTTTCTAGACAAGACTAGACTACATCCATCAATCACGGCCAAGCAAGAGTACGGCTTGATACTTTAACTAACTAGGGTTGTCACAAGCCTAGTTACTAGCAACATGCAATGAGATGTTCCCACAGTCACAAGTCCTGCAGCTATCCAGGTTATCCAGACGAGGTGATTTATTAGAGTTACAAGAGTTATCAAGATTACAGGTGTACGTAGTACTTATCATTTCAAGAAGTGCCCCACATGATAGTGAGCTGGAAGTGTGCCCTACTTGTCGGCAGGCTACAAGTCCACAAGTGTGGGCGGGATAACGGGATCGTCTGTAACTGAAAAATCTCTCTATATGAACTACTTGATCAATCTAGTCATTAACTAGTCAGATTTAGTATGAATTCCTGACCGTGGTAACCAGGAATCCATATCCTAGACATGATGCAAGAGGAGACATGTAGCTTGTACAGGCACAATCAAGAAAATTCAACCCCGGTGTCAAGACAAGAGTTACTTAGCAAGTCAGGATAGATGTTGCAACAACGCTTTCAAGATTTTACCCGTCATGCCAGGGTACTTGTTACTTATCAAGATTACTTGTCAGGAGTGTGCCTCGACGGGCCACTATCAAGCTTATACATGTCATATCAGGTTTACTTGTTAATTGTCAAGAGTGTGCCTCGACGGGCCACTACCAAGATTATCAAGAAGGGTTCATGCCATCATGTCGTGTTCATGTCAAGAGTTATTAAGTTATCACATGCATATAACAAAACACATAAACAGTTTCAAGAACAATGAAGTTGCAGGGAGGTAGGCGCATCACAAGGGGTGCCTTAACATGGATGGGAGCCTAGGCAAGCATGGGCGCCTGGGCCAGAATGGCGCATGGCTGAGTCTAGGCGCATGGTCAGACTGGGCGCATGGCTAGGGGACACTGGATCATCGTGGGCGCTAGGGCCAACATGGGCGCCTGGGCCTTAATGACCAGAGGGGAGGGGCGCATCACACTGGGCGCCTAAGCACCCATGAGCGCAAGGGGCAGGGGTCGCCAGAGCATGAAGGGCGCCTGGGCCAGACTGGGTGCATCACATTGGCGCCTAAGCACCGTGAGCGCTAGGGGCAGGTGCGCCTGATCATGTCGGGGCGCCTAGACCAGGGGAGGCGCCAAGGCCAATCTTGGGCGCCTGGACCAACATGGCGTCGGCGCACTGTTCTTTTTCTCCAAACATCTGCCAAGCTCCATGGGAACCCGAAAACTTTAAATAAGCATAACTTGCTCAAAACAAGTCCGAATCGGGACTTCCAAGGGTCTAAACTGTACATAACAAGATTTCCTACATCCTGGGACGAATGGTTTTAGGAAATACCAAGTTGTACTAGATCAAAACCAAAAAAATAAATAAAAACTTATAACTTAGATCTACACAAATCCATCCACCAAAATAAAAAATGATAAGCTCTAAAGAGGCTTAGAATCTAGTGGAGAAGAGAATGGAACAATAAAAGGAAAGATCCTTCATGAAGCAAGATTGCACTTGTCTAAGGGTTCATGGTGGGTGGGAGGAGTTATGAGGAGGAAGACGAAAAAATAAATAAATAAATGAGAATAGTTATGAAGAGAGAGAAATGGGTTAACTTATATATAACCCCTTCTCTTCTCAAACAATAATAAACCAAGTCAAGCTAAGAGTCCCATGATGAGCCAAACTAAAATAAACCAAGATAAACCAAGTCAAGCTAAGACTAAATCAGGGTTAGGCTAAATAGGACAAGTCAAAACATGGGTCACCTGACAAATGTCAGAAATCCGTACACGTATACTGAAAACACGTATAATGGGAAACGGAAGTGACAACTTTACCCACCTTAAAAGAATTCCGTCCTCAAAATTTAATCAAGAGGCTAGAGGTGTCGGGACAAGCTATACTAATCACGGGCAATCTATGGCTAGCAGTCAATCAAGCAAGCAAGAAATTAAAAGCATAAGGCATAAGGAAGACATTATACCTTATGAGTCAAACAGGTGTGGATATCGTGATCGGATACATCTTCACGTTCCCAAGTTGACTCACCCAAAGAGTGATGACCCCAAGCAACACGGACTAAACTAATAGTCTTGTTCTTGAGTACCTTCTGTCACGCTCCGCTCCCGTAGGAGCGATCGTCCTTCCTAAGGCGTGATGCTGCACGAGCCTAAATTGCACTCGTGCAAGGCGGGTTCATAACGGTCGATTTCAGCGGCTACGACGGGGTCATCGCACAGAAGTCCCATGCAGAGACATTGAATAATAACAGCGGAAATTAAAACAAAACACAAGTTATTCAAAGAAGCTCTTTATTGATATTGAAACAAAGGTTACAATGGGCGCAAGGCCAAGTTTACAAGTCTCTCAAGCTCACTCAAGCTCACATTACAAGTCACTCAGCTCTCTCTCATCTCTCAATTATAACTCTTGATCCAGCGGATGCTTCGGAAGGCGACGTCTATACATTATGTCCCGTATAAGTCTTTACTCCATGCTGTCGCACACTTCAAATCGCCAAGGAACTCCGTGCCTCGACGCATCCAAGAGAGCTCCGTGCCACGAACTTCTACCTGTGCCTGCACATGGAACTATGTGGGTGTCAGTACTCAACTGTACTGGTGGAATAAGTTCCTCGTCCACCCATGCAAAACCAACATGTTTGATTTACTTTGTACAACATAGTCACTTCTTATCAATTATCTTTCTACTCTTACCTTAGGATCAGTTTTAGGACCGACGCCTTGGCCTATTCTTTGTCGCTAGACCATTCCGTGCTTGCGTCAACAATATTAACTCATGCCTTGCCTCTAGACCCTTCTCGTGCCAACAATGTTAACCTATCAAGTCGTGTTTGCCTTATGGCCCAAATCAGAGACGCAACTACGCGATGAGGCTCTATTTCCGTTTGACCGTGCTATAAACCCTTGCTGAGGCCGTGCCTCGTAACTCAATGAGACTCGATTATATCGCCGCCTCGCGGCCCTTGCCGCCTCGCGGCCCTTGCCGCCTCGTGGCCCTTGCTACTAAATCATCAACTGACCAAGTTTGCCTTGCGGCATCTCCTGACTTAACTCATGACAACTCAAACCATAACTATGCAACTTATATGTCGACAACATAGGACTCGATGCCACATCTCGTGCCGAAGCACATCGCCTACGTTGCAACCAAATCTTAGACCCAACATTGTATTCAAACTATACACATGCATTCAACTCGACTCCTTGATATAGTTAAATTAATACTCGACTCAATCCAAAGGCACACTCGCGGATCGCCGCCCGTGCCGACTCATCTATATGAGGTTACTAGCATGACAAGCTATCCGGGACTATAGCTTTTGTTAATCGGGACCCTTGCAGCGCAAGTAGCGAGCCCCGCTGTAAGTTTCCGCTTAACCCGTGCTATCATCCTATCACCCAGCACAGCTATATCGTGTTTTCTCCTAGGCCGAGTCGGTCCCGTGGCCCCGGGTTGTCGCTCGAGGAAACTCTCCTTGTCGATAAGTTATCCAATGACCATGCAAGACTCGACACAAACTGACGTCTCACACAGTCATCCTCTTCCAATGTTACCATCTCTTTCAAACCAATATCAAGACTTCCATCCTTGAGATCCCTCGACGACCTACGGTCGCGAGCCTTCTCCCTTGATGCTCCTTGAGATCCCTCGACGACCCACGGCCGCGAGCCTTCTCCCTGTTACCATATCATTTCATTCAACTCAATGCCTATTCGATAGTCCTTCCTCCAAAACTCATTAAATCAACCGTGGTTCATGCCTTAAACACTAAGTCCATGCATCATGCCTTAAGACAATAGTGCTCTATGCGACACTCTTGCCCAAGTCGACGGGCCTTGAGATCGTGGGACTACTTAACTTTGACAAACCGCGAAAGAGCGGGACGGTACTTGTAATGTCTTAGGTCGACCGGCATAACTTTGCCTAACTTAACTTCGCAACAACATAACGAGCAAAGGCTGCGTCAAGCTTTGCCTTAATAGATCGTGCCGTGCACGCATCCAACTTGAACGACCAGGTCCCTTGGGTGCCTAGACTTAGGTCACAAGCCACTCAACGCAACTTAACTCATGGGCAAGCCAAGGCTATGCCAAGCCTTGGACGACGGGACCGTGCATGCTTTATGAAGCATTCATGCGGGCGACGCCTATGACTTAGGCTACGATCATAACTTCGCCTACTCAACCAGCTTTCCTTCTCCCAAGCCACGTGATGAAGGGTCGAGTGTCATTTTCAAACACGTCGTGCACCAACTCTAAGCCGATCATTGGACCTTTCCATGTTCTAACTCAATTTGACCCGTCGGGATTATTCTCTTTAGCTATGTGGATTCGTCTCTTTTATTATCAAGCCTACTTGTGCAAGTTAAAAATATACGATTTATTATGTGAAGGCTAAGATGAGACAAGTTCACCGAAACTACCCCACCTGAGCGAGTGGTCATCTTGACCGAGCAATGTCTCCGAGCAAGCCGTTGCAAGGCTAAGTCCGAACGCCATCGGCGTTTCTATTCCTCCGATTGACTGAGCGGGACGGGGCACTACATCATACACCACTCAAAAAAAGTTTCGTCCTCGAAACTAACTGAGTACACTTATCGACTTATCACTTTACTCAACATTCAAGAACTCTCACAGACACTACGCCTATACGTTTTCCAAATCCGAGCCACGCTCGTGCTACTATCAATCTTTTCTTCAATTCAATTTCAAAATCCTTCTCACTTGATTCAACGTATCACTTAGTTGGATCGTGCACATATTCTAGGCGTCCCCAAAATACATGCATTTTAGCCAAGACTCGTGATAGAGAATCCACCATCACCACTCGAATCGGATCGTGCACATATTCGGGCGTCCCGGATATACGTGCATGTCAACCGAGCCTCGCGAGTGGTGCCTCCACAAATCCTACTACTTCGCACTCGGACGTCTGCCTAACTGCTAGGCTATGTCTTTCCGTCAGTATTGGAATCATAGTTCCCAAACAACAATATCAACACTGACCCCATTCTAAGGTCAAACCAAGTTGATAGTACAGGGTTTTCTACCCAAGCTCGTGTCACTCCGATTTCTAAACATCGAGCATCGATTCCCTACGCACATCCCAATATTCGTCGCACGAGATCCGAGTCGTTCGGTAAAGCCATCCTACTGTAACTCACGTTCAACCAATTCCACGTCATATCAATATCATTCGTTCATCAAGCCGTTTCGTATAGTTTCTCTTCGAACACGTTCGACATAAGTTCGCCTATCATTCCTTCTCAAGTCAAGAACGCTACGACACAATTCATCGCTAAACCATAATTCACATTTCACGTCTCCGAAATCATCTATTCCAATTCACGTAATCGATCACAAGGTCGTCTGACTTAACAATATGCCACGCTCCGATCTCACGCGAGTCCGATTATCCACGGTGGGCATGAAATCACCATGCAACGCTCCCGCAGAATAATTATTCTCATCGGGGCGTAACTCTTATTTTGGGTCTAGACTAAGTCATTCTCGATGCGCGAATTAGACCTACACAATCCTCAAGTTTATTTAATCATCAATCACAAGTCCAAACATCCTCGAATTTTCCTTCGCATCAAACCGACGAGTCGAGACAATCAAAGTTGCCGCATCCTGATTTTTCGAGTTCGATCATTCCCGCGACATGAATCACCATGTCAGCGCTCACGCGGAACGATCGCCCCAAATTCGACGCAACGCATGTACGAGGCTAGAGTCACGCTCGCGCAAGACAAGATCGTCGATGCTGTGGTTATCCGCGTAACCATCAAGACACGATCACTTTCATCTAACATTCGTCTCAATCAAAATCCTAAGTATTGCATCCAACCGAACAATAACACTTGCACGATCGTCATTCGTCGAGTCAGAGTACCCCCGAGTTATCGCATATCATCTTTGATACTCCTCAATACCATCGACGATATACGTAACCTGACGATCTTCGTTTGCAATGAATTCTGAGTCGTGCGAATGATGCTATCGTCCGACTGGATAATCTTCTCGACATTCAAGTTCAAGTTCGATCGTTATCCCTCGAATCATTCATAACATCAATTTTCCTCAATCGATCGATCGACATCCCTAAGGCTATCGCATACACCACTCAGGGATGAAGTCATTTATCAAATCCTCAACTGTCATTCGAATCAAAATCCATTTCTTCAAATTTTCCGTTCGAACCATTCCTCAATTTCCAAGCACGCTCATCTATATCGCACCGACGTTGTCGTCGCTCGATAGCACCCCTATCGATAGTCATCCCATTTACTCAATCAAGTCTAACTCATTCTCGTCCGACACAATTCGAATCCCGCACTCGACTTTTCTAAGGTCGACACAACTTTGGTGTATATGTCCAGCCCGACTTAGCCAACCGTGCTTACGCAAACCATCTTTTTGTTTTGACAAAAACTGTTCTCCTACATTTTGCAAAATAGTTAGACTTATTGTATGGACATCCCGTGGGACATTTGAGAGAGAGCGCACGAACGATATCAACTTTACGGAAGCAACAATTCAGAGTTTGCGGAAATAACTGAGTTAAAGAATTCAATCGGTAGTCCAAGGACGTAAAGCCGTGCTCTGATACCATTATGTCACGCCCCGCTCCCGTAGGAGCGATCGTCCTCGCTAAGACGTGATGCCGCACGAGCCTAGATTGCGCTCGTGCAAGGCGGGTTCCATAACGGCCGATTTCAGCGGCTACAACGGGGTTGTCGTACAGAAGTCCCATGCAGAGACATTGAATAATAGCAGCAAAAATTAAAACAAAACACAAGTTATTCAAAGAAGCTCTTTATTGATATTGAAACAAAGGTTACAATGGGCGCAAGGCCAAGTTTACAAGTCTCTCAAGCTCACTCAAGCTCACATTACAAGTCACTCAGCTCTCTCTCATCTCTCAATTACAACTCTTGAGCCAGCGGATGCTTGGGAAGACGACGTCTATACATTATGTCCCATATAAGTCTTTACTCCATGCGGCCGCACGCTTCGAATCGCCAAGGAACTCCGTACCTCGACGCATCCAAGCGAGCTCTGCGCCACGAGCTTCTACCTGTGCTTGCACATGGAACTATGTGGGTGTCAGTACTCAACTGTACTGGTGGAATGAGCTCCTCGCCCACCCATACAAAACCAACACGTTTGATTTACCTTGTACAACATAGTCCCTTCTTATCAATTGTCTTTCTACTCTTGCCTTAGGATCAGTTTTAGGACCGACGCCTTGGCCTATTCTGTGTCGCTAGACCATTCCGTGCTTGCGTCAACAATATTAACTCATGCCTTGCCTCTTGTCACTCCCCGTTCCCGGAATGCGTATTTTTGTATATGTACAACTCATGTGTATTTAGTTAGTATTTATCATGTATTATTCTATATTTAAATTCCTTTAGTTTCATGTTAATTAATTATCTGCTCTTTAAATTTTCATGTTAATTTTATTTCTGCAATTATATTTCTGCAATTTTATTACCTGTATTTTATTTGCTGCTTTAGTGTTATTGGGTTTCGGTTTCCTGGACCCCCTTAAACCCGGCCCAACACCCCACCTACCACCACCCTTCCTATTTAAAGCTTTCATCTTTTTCTCTCTCCTCATTACTTCATTCTCACCATTACTTCTTCTTCTTCCTCTCATTACTCTCCACTACCTACCAGCAGCAGGAGAAGGCAAGTGCAAACTTGCTTCTCAATCACCCATTTTTTTGGTTCATTTGCCTTCTTCTCGTGATTCCAAGAGAGATTAGTTCTTAGCATTTTTGATTTCTACGGCTGGTTTTCTCTAGATCTAAGTTATAGTATTTCGGCTGTTCATGGGTTCTTGATCCACCAACTTAGCGTGTATTTCTGGCACTGGAACAAGGCCCCATGGGACTTGGAGTTTGGGAGATGTTTCACGCACACGTTCTTACGTGCTCGCGTAAACATCAGCCCAGTCACGCACACATCTATACGTGTTTGCGTGTATTTTAGTCACGCTAACGTTCTCATGAGCGTGCGAGTATTTCAGTCACGCTCATGTCTGTGCGTGTCTGCGTGACTTTTGAGTTACGTCCACTCTGTGCGTGCGTGTATTTTTAGTCACGCTCGCATTTAAGTGCGTGTATTTTCAGTCACGCTCGCGTTGACTGCGTGTATTTGAGTCACGCTCCTGTCTTTGTGCTGCGTGCGTGACTTTTCACGCTCATGTCCCTGAGCTTGCGTGCGTGACTTTTCACGATCACATTTTGCGTGACTTTTGGCGTGCGTGACTTTTCACCCTCACGCTGCGCGTGCGTGAATTATTTGTCACGCTCATACGCTCACGTTGCCAGCACGTATCACTTGTCATGCATCACTTGTCACGCTTCACTTTTCACGCTCACGCTTTCCTGAGTGTACTACTTCTTTTACGCTTGCTCCTTCATGCCAGACTTGGCGTACTTTTCACGCATACGATTCTTGCGTGACTTTTGGACTTAGCTTAGACTTGTTAGCATGACTTCCTGATTTGGGAGTTTTATTTGTTCTATATTTTATTCATTTAATGTTGGCATGATAATTCCCTATTATATCCTTACGCCTTTTGCATGAACCCGAAAATCTTAGCATGTTAATATTTTAATACCTATAGTTGTGTATTAGTGCCAAGTGTCTGGATTGGTATATGGATATCTAGTGAGACTGGAACTTGACCTTGAGAGTTATAGACTCAACCCTATTTAATGCTAATGACTTTCATGCCTTGTCACCATTAATGACGATGGTTATCTTGACTAATTTGATCATGCGTTCCTAGTTGGAACTAAGAGACTGGCTAGTCGTCTTATTGAAATAAATGAATGAGACACGTTCATGTTATGAACTATTGCAATCGACTGGCTGATCCCGAAATATTGACATACATGCACATGCAGGCTTCAATCTATTTATTTATTTATTTATTTATTTATTTATTTATTTATTTTCTACAAAAGAAGCATGTGTACTTTATGGTCAAGGCATGATTACCGTGGTTAGATTTGATTGTTGCATTACGCTATGTAAGACCTGCAACCTAACCGCACTGGTATCGTTGTAGAGTTGTGCATATCGTACCCCGTACGAAAGTACTCATTTGAATGACCATGATCCATGGCATGGGATTTCACTCAACGTAGGGACTATTAAGTTAAATAAAATAATGATTGTATGGAGAGAATGGATTCTCGAGTTCTTACATGGCAGCCCCTTTGGGACGAGTAGTACCCGACGAGCCGGCTAGTTCCCACAGATACTGTAAATCTGCCACACGGGCAGGAAACAGTATCTGCTTTTATTATTATGGTATATTGTATATTGACGGGCGTCCTGCTAGGACTCGTCTAATTCATGCATGGCGCACATGATTGACTGGATAGACTAGCCTTGCTCGCACATAGTAAGAACTGAGGAATCCCTAATTGCATAATTCCAGGATAACTTGGGACTCATAATAGCAAGCCGTAGGATTTGATTGGCCGTTCAAGATGATTTGTTTGTGTACTGTACTACTCTGTTACCTAACTGGGATGATCAGAATGTCAGGACATGACGGGCCAACTTCTGTCCTTGTTTGGTTGGGAGGTTGGTTCGAAGTGTCGTGATGTGAATCCTAGTGGAAAGTAGAGATCTATTATCATTATATTCTTTTACTTACTGGCTTAGTCCTTCATATCGTCCTTCCTTGTGGTACTTGCTATTAGAGGTCTGACCTCTCTGGTTTTGCATGGCCAGATTTAGAGCCGGTTTCCGAGGACTCAGCTTACTTCTACCTCCAGGATAGTCAACACTAGGAGAATGATTGCAGGAGGACTCGAGTGGGTTCCTTACTTCACCGCTCGTTTTGTTATTTACCTTTATACTTAGCCGTTTGGCACCGACATGTTAGTCGGATTGTCTTGTACTTACTTTTACATGATTGTAATTAAGTCAGACTGTAGCTGATAACAATTGTGTATACTTGCTATACCATCTGGCTATGTTTTGTAAAGCCAGATCTCAAGAACATTTTGACTGAGCGTTTGGGACGCCTCACTGCTTTATCTTACATGTTCTCTATTTCTGTTTCCTTGCTTGAATGATTGAGACAATAGATGTGTAATGACCATAGCAAGACTTTTATGTAGTATGCACCCCCTCGTCTGGTTAGACAGCATTGATCGTATTATACGGTATTTATCTACCCGTAATACGTAGCTGGCTGAGGCATCCCCCCGCTCTCCAGTATTCTGGTTCTGGGGTGTGACAAGGTTTTAGTGGTGGCCCATGCAGGTCTGATTTCAGACTTGTGGGGTGTATTGATTTATAGGATGTCTCAATCACACATGTTTTCCCTTGATCTCTTGATTCGTTATTCTCAACTCTTGCTTGACATTCCGGTATCCTTTGACTTCATTGATCCTTCATGTCCGGTTGTTTGATTGTTCTCTTGTCCCCTTTCTTAGGGGCACTTCGTCCGCAGCGGTCAGAGCTGGGCAGCAACAACAAAGGCAACAAGGACAACCTGACCAGGATGGTCAACAACCAGGGCCAGTCTCACCTCAGGAGACTATCCAGGAAGAAGTGATAGTAGAACCAGCGGTTGGACCGCAGTATCCGGATATTCCAAACCCACCCACAGTTCCACCTACCCCTGTGGAAGTGGACACACCAGCCCTTCTGGAGATCATGAGAGGAATGATGGCTGCTCAGCAACATCAGATGTTGGCCCAGCAGCGCATGCACACTCAGCTACAAGAGCAGAATGTGTTGCTTAATCAAGGATTGCAGACGGCATTGGAAAGAGGAGTAAGGACTGATTCAGGAGCATCAGCCAGGTTTTGCAAGTACAACTCCCGCCGTTTCGAGGGCACGGAGGATGCCATCTCAGCAGATGCATGGCTTAAGGATATGGAGGCTATTCTGACAGCAGCGAAGGTGCCGGCAGAAGAACGTGTGGATCTAGTGAAGTTGTTACTTCAGGATCTCGCACGTGATTGGTGGGAATCAGAGGAAGTGGGCATCAGGCGTCCTGTGGCTTGGGACGATTTTACAGCAAGATTCAAGACCAAGTACTATGGAGTTGTGGCGCAGTTTGAGCTACAACAGAAATTTATCAACCTCAGGCAGGCCGGCAAGACTGTAGATGCTTATGCAGCGGAGTTCTGCAGATTGAGTAGGTTTGCCCCAGAGATGGTAGCAACAGAGCGCCAGAGGGCCATGAGGTTCCAGCAAGGGTTTCATCTTGAGCTCTTGCAATTGATAGAGGGGCACAATTACCAGACTTTTGACAAAATATTAACGGCAACTCGAAGGCATGAGATCACTATTCAGAGGCTTACAGTAAGGACTGGGGGTCAGAAGAGATCCCACAGTCAAATAGAAGGAGGAGGGGGAGCAGCGCCCCGAACAACAGCACCATCTACTGGCATTCGTATCCACGATGTGGCGATACGAGGACCAGCACCACCCAGGCAGCAGCAGCAACAGCAACAGAAGAAGAACCAGCAACCCTCGGCGGGATGCACTTATTGTGGAAAGATGGGACACACTAGAGATGTGTGTCGGACATTGAATGGACTGTGTCTGATATGTGGAAATCCAGACCATCGGGTTACCACATGTCCCATAAATTTGAGGTCAGGAGGACCAGGGCAACAGTTTCTTGCTCTGCCAGCACCAGGGGCAGGCCAGTATCGAGGACTAGCAGTGGCAGTAAGGCCGTTGGCACAGCGTCCGTTAGTACCGCAGGCTCAGATGTTTCGGCAGCAGGGACCGCCGATGCAGCAACACCAGCATAGACCACCCCAGCATCATCAAGGCAGGGGCCAGCAGCAGCATCAGGCTAGGCCGCAGCATAGAAATCAGCAAGGAGGTCGAGGGCAAGCATTCACTCTGTCCTTGGAGGAGGCATTGGCATCGGGAGATGTTGTGGCAGGTAACATTCTCGTCGCCTCATATCCCGCAGTAGCATTGTTTGATTCGGGAGCATCCCATTCATTTATATCTGCACGATTTGCGACACGACTAGGAATGGAGTTCGAGGCATTGCCAGGGAGGTTGAATATACTCACTGGTAATGGGCTCGTAGGAGTTAGTAGAGTTATTTTAGCGTGTAGCGTTGTAGTTTGCGGGCATTCCTTACCCGCCCGGTTGATAGAATTTCCTGTAGGAAATTTCGACGTTATCTTAGGCATGGACTGGCTGAAAGACATTCATGCGACAATAGATTGTCGTAGAGGGAGTGTATCTTTTGATATTCCAGGCATGAAGAGGTTTACCTTAGTCAGATCAGAGGCAACTCGGCAAGAGCAGGGAGTAGTGACGGCAATGGAAGAAGTTCAGGTTCCGAAGGTAGTTGAAGAATTTTTAGACGTGTTTCCCGAAGAACTTTTCGGTCTGCCACCGGTTAGAGATATTGAGTTCAGTATAGAATTGGCACCTGGAACTAAACCGATATCAGATCGGGTTTACAGAATGGCGGATTCGGAGCAGGCCAAGGTATATCAGCATATAGAGGAATTGAAGGAGAAAAAGTTTATCCAAGCTAGCGTATCGCCGTGGGCAGCACCAGTGGTACTTGTGGGGAAGAAGGATGGATCATCCAGATTGTGCATCGATTACAGGAAGCTTAACGCGGCAACAGTGAAGAACAAGTACCCATTACCCAGGATCGACGACTTATTTGACCAGTTGAGCAAAGCTAGAGTTTTCTCCAAGATAGATCTTCGTTCAGGGTACCATCAGGTGAGGGTTCGGAAGGAGGATATTCCCAAGATAGCATTCAGGTCGAAGTATGGACATTATGAATTCTTGGTAATGCCATTTGGTTTGACCAATACTCCAGCAATATTCATGGATTTGATGAATCGTATCTTTATGCCGTACTTAGATCAGTTTGTCGTTGTCTTTCTTGACGACATACTCGTATATTCTGCTAGTGAAGAGGAGCATGAAGACCACCTCAGGAAAGTGTTACAAGTTCTGAGAGAGAACCAGTTGTATGCCAAGCTCAGTAAGTGTGAGTTTTGGTCGGACCACATTTCATTTTTGGGTCACATCATCTCAGGAGCTGGAGTAGCAGTAGATCCCAAGAAGGTAGAAACAGTAGAGAGTTGGCCAGTACCCAAGACCGTAGCAGATGTGCGGAGTTTCTTAGGATTGGCAGGATATTACAGAAGGTTTGTGTCAGATTTTGCAAGGCTTTCAGCACCCATGACCCGTTTGACCCGGAAGGATGTGCCATTTGTTTGGTCGGCAGAATGTCAGGCATTATTTGAGACTTTGAAGCAGAAGTTGATATCAGCACCTATCCTTACATTGCCAGTTGGGCCCGGAGGTTTTACAGTATATTGTTATGCGTCAGGTAAAGGACTTGGATGTGTCCTTATGCAACATGGGAAGGTGATAGCATATGCATCTAGGCAGCTTCGGGACCACGAGAAGAATTATCCAACTCATGATTTGGAGTTAGCGGCAGTAGTGTTTGCTCTGAAGCTATGAAGGCATTACTTATATGGTGATCGAGTAGAAATGTACACAGACCATAAAAGTCTGAAGTACATCTTTACTCAGAAAGAATTAAACATGAGGCAGAGAAGATGGCTGGAGTTGATTAAGGATTATGACGTGAAGCTTCAGTACCATCCAGACAAGGCGAATGTAGTGGCAGACGCTCTCAGCAGGAGATGCGGCGCATTTATGTTAACAACGCAGAGGCATATCTTAGAAGACCTTCAGGAGATGGGCATCGAGGTTATACTTCCTAGTGATATAGGAGTTCTAACTAGTCTGCAAGTTCAATCTGACTTGGTAGATAGGATCAAGGCAGCTCAGGCACAGGACCCAAGGATTCAGAAGCTTAGGGCAGAATGTGAGTCAGGGCTCAGGAAGGAGATGAGGATTCACGAAGATGGTACACTTAGGTTCGGATCGCGTCTATGTGTACCTAGTGGAGATATCAGACATGAGGTTATGGCAGAAGCTCACCGTTCTCAGTATTCTATTCACCCTGGAGGGACCAAGATGTACCAAGATATCAAGCAGCATTTCTGGTGGAACGGAATGAAGAGAGAGATAGCTAGATTTGTTTCCCGTTGCTTGGTATGTCAGCAGGTGAAGGCAGAACAGCAGAGGCCAGCTGGGTTATTGCAACCGCTTCCCATTCCGGAATGGAAATGGGAGCATATTACAATAGACTTTGTGACCGGTTTACCGAGATCACCAAGTGGTAAGGATGCTATTTGGGTGATAGTAGATCGGCTTACGAAGGTAGCACACTTTCTTCCTTTCAGAGTAGGGCAATCTACAGAAAAGTTGGCGGATATATATATGCAACAGATAGTCAGGCAGCATGGAGTTCCTGTCAGTATTGTGTCGGATCGAGATACCCGCTTTACATCACATTTCTGGAAGAGCTTACATCATAGTCTGGGTACCAAGTTAAGATTTAGCACGGCCTACCATCCGCATACAGATGGACAATCAGAAAGAACGATTCAGACTTTAGAAGACATGTTGCGAGCTTGCACTCTAGATTTTGGAGGGTCTTGGGAGAGTCACCTGCACTTGGTCGAGTTCTCATACAACAATAGTTATCAAGCCAGTATCCAGATGGCGCCATTTGAAGCATTATATGGTAAGAAGTGCAGGTCACCGCTTGCATGGGATGATATCGGGGAGAGGAAGATGTTAGGCCCAGAAATGATTGTTCAGACGGTTGAAGTAGTTAAAGGAATTAGAGAGCGACTTCGAGTTGCGCAGGATCGGCATCGTCATTGGGCGGACCAGCATCGTAGGCCGTTAGAATTCTCTGTTGGGGACCACGTATTCTTGCGGATCTCACCTACTCGTGGGGTCATTAGATTTGGCGTTCGCGGGAAATTGAGTCCGCGGTACGTGGGCCCATTTGTTATCCTTGATCGGATAGGCGATGTTGCTTATCGTTTATCACTCCCACCTTCGTTACGAGAGGTGCATGACGTGTTTCATGTATCTCAATTACGTAGGTATGTATCGGACCCAAGCCATGTCCTCGATCATTCTGAGCTGGTTGTTGGTACCAACCTGTCTTACGAGGAACAGCCCGTGTCCATTTTAGACCGAAGAGAGAAAATACTCAAGAACCGAACAATTAGTCTTGTCCTTGTTGCTTGGGGTCATCACTCCTTGGGAGAGTCAACGTGGGAACGTGAGGATGATATCCGATCACGGTATCCACACCTGTTTGACTCACAAGGTATATCTCTTCCTGTATACCTTGATTGTCTTGATTTCTCATGCTTATCACTTTATGGGTAGAGCTACTTGATATCGTAGATTGATGGATTTACATATATAGTACTTGCTTTTGATATGGTAACAACAATTGCTTGTTCACTAGCATTGCTTGATCACTAGAATTGTTTGTATTAGTTTAGCCCCGATGTTTCTATCCTGCTTGGATTTGAAATTCCGAGGACGAAATTTTCTAAGGTGGGTAGAGATGTCACTCCCCGTTCCCGGAATGCGTATTTTTGTATATGTACAACTCATGTGTATTTAGTTAGTATTTATCATGTATTATTCTGTATTTAAATTTCTTTAGTTTCATGTTAATTAATTATCTGCTCTTTAAATTTTTATGTTAATTTTATTTCTGCAATTATATTTCTGCAATTTTATTACCTGCATTTTATTTGCTGCTTTAGTGTTATTGGGTTTCGGTTTCCTGGACCCCCTTAAACCCGGCCCAACACCCCACCTACCACCACCCTTCCTATTTAAAGCTTCCATCTTTTTCTCTCTCCTCATTACTTCATTCTCACCATTACTTCTTCTTCTTCTTCCTCTCATTACTCCCCACCACCTACCAGCAGCAGGAGAAGGCAAGTGCAAACTTGCTTCTCAATCACCCATTTTTTTGGTTCATTTGCCTTCTTCTCGTGATTCCAAGAGAGATTAGTTCTTAGCATTTTTGATTTCTACGGCTGGTTTTCTCTAGATCTAAGTTATAGTATTTCGGCTGTTCATGGGTTCTTGATCCACCAACTTAGCGTGTATTTCTGGCACTAGAACAAGGTCCCATGGGACTTGGAGTTTGGAAGATGTTTCACGCACACGTTCTTACGTGCTCGCGTAAACATCAGCCCAGTCACGCACACGTCTATACGTGTTTGCGTGTATTTTAGTCACGCTAACGTTCTCATGAGCGTGCGTGTATTTCAGTCACGCTCATGTCTGTGCGTGTCTGCGTGACTTTTGAGTTACGTCCACTCTGTGCGTGCGTGTATTTTTAGTCACGCTCGCATTTGAGTGCGTGTATTTTCAGTCACGCTCGCGTTGACTGCGTGTATTTGAGTCACGCTCCTGTCTTTGTGCTGCGTGCGTGACTTTTCACGCTCATGTCCCTGAGCTTGCGTGCGTGACTTTTTACGATCACATTTTGCGTGACTTTTGGCGTGCGTGACTTTTCACCCTCACGCTGCGCGTGCGTGAATTATTTGTCACGCTCATACGCTCACGTTGCCAGCACGTATCACTTGTCACGCATCACTTGTCACGCTTCACTTTTCACGCTCACGCTTTCCTGAGTGTACTACTTCTTTTACGCTTGCTCCTTCATGCCAGACTTGGCGTACTTTTCACGCATACGATTCTTACGTGACTTTTGGACTTAGCTTAGACTTGTTAGCATGACTTCCTGATTTGGGAGTTTTATTTGTTCTATATTTTATTCATTTAATGTTGGCATGATAATTCCCTATTATATCCTTACGCCTTTTGCATGAACCCGAGAATCTTAGCATGTTAATATTTTAATACCTATAGTTGTGTATTAGTGCCAAGTGTCTGGATTGGTATATGGATATCTAGTGAGACTGGAACTTGACCTTGAGAGTTATAGACTCAACCCTATTTAATGCTAATGACTTTTATGCCTTGTCACCATTAATGACGATGGTTATCTTGACTAATTTGATCATGCGTTCCTAGTTGGAACTAAGAGACTGGCTAGTCGTCTTATTGAAATAAATGAATGAGACACGTTCATGTTATGAACTATTACAATCGACTGGCTGATCCCGAAATATTGACATACATGCACATGCAGGCTTCAATCTATTTATTTATTTATTTATTTATTTATTTATTTTCTACAAAAGAAGCATGTGTACTTTATGGTCAAGGCATGATTACCGTGGTTAGATTTGATTGTTGCATTACGCTATGTAAGACCTGCAACCTAACCGCACTGGTATCGTTGTAGAGTTGTGCATATCGTACCCCGTACGAAAGTACTCATTTGAATGACCATGATCCACGGCATGGGATTTCACTCAACGTAGGGACTATTAAGTTAAATAAAATAATGATTGCATGGAGAGAATGGATTCCCGAGTTCTTACATGGCAGCCCCCTTGGGACGAGTAGTACCTGACGGGCCGGCTAGTTCCCACAGATACTGTAAATCTGCCACACGGGCAGGGAACAGTATCTGCTTTTATTATTATGGTATATTGTATATTGACGGGCGTCCTGCTAGGACTCGTCTAATTCATGCATGGCGCACATGATTGACTGGATAGACTAGCCTTGCTCGCACATAGTAAGAACTGAGGAATCCCTAATTGCATAATTCCAGGATAACTTGGGACTCATAATAGCAAGCCGTAGGATTTGATTGGCCGTTCAAGATGATTTGTTTGTGTACTGTACTACTCTGTTACCTAACTGGGATGATCAGAATGTCAGGACATGACGGGCCAACTTCTGTCCTTGTTTGGTTGGGAGGTTGGTTCGAAGTGTCGTGATGTGATGTGAATCATAGTGGAAAGTAGAGATCTATTATCATTATATTCTTTTACTTACTGGTTTAGTCCTTCATATCGTCCTTCCTTGTGGTACTTGCTATTAGAGGTCTGACCTCTCTGGTTTTGCATGGCCAGATTTAGAGCCGGTTTCCGAGGACTCAGCTTACTTCTACCTCCAGGATGGTCAACACTAGGAGAATGATTGCAGGAGGACTCGAGTGGGTTCCTTACTTCATCGCTCATTTTGTTATTTACCTTTATACTTAGCCGTTTGGCACCGACATGTTAGTCGGATTGTCTTGTACTTACTTTTACATGATTGTAATTAAGTCAGACTGCAGCTGATAATAATTGTGTATACTTGCTATACCATCTGGCTATGTTTTGTAAAGCCAGATCTCAAGAACATTTTGACTGAGCGTTTGGGACGCCTCACTGCTTTATCTTACATGTTCTCTATTTCTGTTTTCTTGCTTGAATGATTGAGACAATAGATGTGTAATGACCATAGCAAGACTTTTATGTAGTATGCACCCCCTCGTCTGGTTAGACAGCATTGATCGTATTATACGGTATTCATCTACCCGTAATACGTAGCTGGCTGAGTCATCCCCCCGCTCTCCAGTATTCTGGTTCTGGGGTGTGACACCTCTAGACCCTTCTCGTACCAACAATGTTAACCTATCAAGTCGTGTTTGCTTTACGGCCCAAATCAGAGACGCAACTACGCGATGAGGCTCCATTTCCGTGTGACCGTGCTATAAACCCTTGCTGAGGCCGTGCCTCGTAACTCAATGAGACTCGATCATATTGCCGCCTCGCGGCCCTTGCTACTAAATCATCAACTGACCAAGTTTGCCTTGCGGCATCTCCTGACTTAACTCATGACAACTCAAACCATAACTATGCAACTTATATGTCGACAACATAGGACTCGACGCCACATCTCGTGCCGAAGCACGTCGCCTACGTTACAACCAAATCTTAGGCCCAATATTGTATTCAAACTATACACATGCATTCAACTCGACTCCTTGATATAGTGTACTTAATACTCGACTCAATTCAAAGGCACACTCGCGGATCGTCGCCCGTACCGACTCATCTATATGAGGTCACTAGCATGACAAGCTATCCTGGACTATAGCTTTTGTTAATCGGGACCCTTGCAGCACAAGTAGCGAGCCCCGCTGTAAGTTCCCGCTTAACCCGTGCTATCACCCTATCACCCAGCACAGCTATATCGAGTTTCCTCCTAGGTCGAGTCGATCCTGTGGCCCCGGATTGTCGCTCGAGGAAACTCTCCTTATCGATAAGTTGTCCAATGACCATGCAAGACTCGACACAAACTGACGTCTCACACAGTCATCCTCTTCCAATGTTACCATCTCTTTCAAACCAATATCAAGACTTCCATCCTTGAGATCCCTCGACGACCCACGGTCGCGAGCCTTCTCCCTTGATGCTCCTTGAGATCCCTCGACGACCCACGGCCGCGAGCCTTCTCCCTGTTACCATATTATTTCATTCAACTCAATGCCTATTCGATAGTCCTTCCTCCAAAACTCATTAAATCAACCGTGGTTCATGCCTTAAACACTAAGTCCATGCATCATGCCTTAAGCCAATAGTGCTCTACGCGACACTCCTGCCCAAGTCGACGGGCCTTGAGATCGTGGGACTACTTAACTTCGACAAACCGCGAAAGAACGGGACGGTACTTGTAATGTCTTAGGTCGACCGGCATAACTTTGCCTAACTTAACTTCGCAACAACTTAACGAGCAAAGGCTGCGTCAAGCTTTGCTTAACAGATCGTGCCGTGCACGCATCCAACTTGAACGACCAGGTCCATCGGGTGCCTAGACTTAGTTCACAAGCCGATCAACGCAACTTAACTCATGGACAAGCCAAGACTATGCCAAGCCTTGGACGACGGGACCGTACATGCTTTATGAAGCATTCATGCGGGCGACGCTTATGACTTAGGCTACGATCATAACTTCACCTACTCAACCAGCTTTCCTTCTCCCAAGCCACGGGACGAAGGATCGAGTGTCATTTTCAAACATGCCGTGCACCAACTCTAAGCCGATCGTTGAACCTTTCCATATTCTAACTCAATTCACCCATCAGGATTATTCCCTTTAGCTATGTGGATTCGTCTCTTTTATTATCAATCCTACTTGTGCAAGTTAAAAACATGTGATTTATTATGTGAAGGCTAAGATGAGGCAAGTTCACCGAAACTATCCCACCTGAGCGAGCGGTCGCCTTGACCGAGCAATGTCTCCGAGCAAGCCGTTGCAAGGCTAAGTCTGAACGCCGTCGGCGTTTCGATTCCTCCGATTGACTGAGCGGGACGGGGCACTACACCTTCTCCCTTCGGTCCAATATGGATACAGGTCTTTCCTCATACGAAGGGTTGGTACAACAACTAATTCTGAATGATCAAGGATATGGCTCGGATCTGGGATGTACTATCGCAATTGGGATACATAAAATACGTCATGTACCTCACGTAATGACGGCGGAAGAGCGAGACGATAGGACACATCACCTACTCGCTCAAGAATATCAAACGGCTCTATATACCTAGGACTAAGCTTTTTTCGTACACCGAATCGAATGACGCCACGGGTAGGCGAGATCCTAAGGAATACATGGTCGCCGATAGAAAACTCAAGAGGACGACAATGAGAATCGGGCTAATGGCGCTGACGATCTTGTGCAACTCGAAGATGATCTCTGACTTGTCTGACCACCTCGATAGTCTACATAACCATCTCTGGACCAAGCATTTGCCTCTCGCCTACATCATCCCAGGCTAAAGGTGATCTGCACTTCCTGCCATATAGTGCCTCAAATGGTGCCATCTGGATACTGGTCTGGAAACTGTTATTGTATGAGAACTCTACCAAGTGTAGGTGATCTTCCCATGAACCACCAAAGTCAAGTGTACAGGATCGTAACATATCTTCAAGAGTTTGAATTGTGCGCTCCGGCTGACCATCTATCTACGGATGATAAGCTGAACTAAACTTGAGACGAGTCCCCAAACTCTTTTGAAGACTTCGCCAAAAGTGCGATGTAAATCTCGAATCTCTATCTGATACGATACTGACTGGCACCCCATACAATCTGATGATCTGCCTGAGGTACATCACTGCTAGCTGATCCATCGACTGACCAATTCTGAAAGGAAGAAAATAAGCTACCTTGGTGAGTCTGTCAACTATAATCCAGATAGCATCTCTCCCAGTTGGGGGCTTAGGTAACCCAGTTACAAAATCCATGGTAATATGCTCCCATTTCCATTCTAGGATCGGTAAAGGTTGAAGAAGTCCAGCTGGTCTCTGGTGTTCAGCTTTAACTTGTTGGCAAACTAAACAACGAGAGACAAACCGAGCTATCTCCCTCTTCATGCCATTCCACCAGAAATGCTAACGGATATCACGATACATCTTCGTACCACCGGAATGAATCAAATACTGCGAACTGTGAGCCTCTGTCATGATCTTCTGCCTGATGTTACTACTGGGTACACAAAGACGCCTTCCATGTCAGAGCGTACCATCTTCGTGAATACATAACTCTGCTCTTCGTCCTGCTTCACATTCTGTCCTAAGCCGTTGAAGCTTAGAATTCGTTGATTGGGCTATCTTGATTCTCTCAACTATGCTGGACTGAACTTGCATACTGGCCATCAATGCTACATTAGTAGGAAGAACTATCTCTATACCCATCTTCTGAAGATCCACTAATAACTTTGGTTGTGCTGTCAAGAAATAAGCTCATGCTCTTCTGCTCAACGCATCTGCAACTACGTTGGCCTTCTCAGGATGATACTGCAGGTTGATATCATAATCCACTAGCAACTATAGCCATCTTCTCTGACGCATGTTAAGATCCTTCTGAGTAAACACATATTTAAGATTTTTGTGTTCGATGAAAATCTCTACCCGATCTCTATACAAGTAATGCCTCCACAACTTAAGTGCAAAAACCACTACTGCTAACTCCAAGTCATGGGTTGGATAATTTCTCTCATGATCACGAAGTTGACGTGACGCATAAGCTACTACCTTTCCATGCTGCATCAAGATGCATCCCAATCTTTTGCCTGAAACATCACAATAAACTGAAAATCCTCCAGCCCCATATGAAAGCATGAGAATGGGTGCCGTCATCAATCCTTGTTTCAACTTCTCAAATGAACTCTAACACTCTGTTGTCCAAGTAAACTGTACATCCTTGCGGGTCAACTGCGTCGAAGGCGCTAAAATTCGAACAAAATCTGTTACAAATCGTCGGTAATAGCCGGCCAATCCTAGAAAACTGCAAACTTCAGCGACGGTGCTAGGTACTGGCCATGTCTCTATAGCCACTATCTTCTGGGGGTCCACTTCCACTCCACCTCTGGTGATGATGTGACCTAGGTACGAAATGCGATCAAGCTAAATTTTGTACTTACTGAACTTCGTATACAACTGGTGCTATCTGAGAATCTGAAGACTATTCGGAGATGTTGCTCATGATGTGCTTCATTCTTACTATAGACTAAGATGTCGTCTATAAACACTATCACGAACTGATCCAAATAAGGCATGAATATGCGATTCATGAGATCCATGAATACTGCTGGCGCATTGGTCGCTCCGAATGACATAACGAGAAACTCCCAATATCCATTTCTAGATCTGAATGCCGTCTTCGGGATATCTTGCTCTTTGACTCTGATCTTATGGTACCCCGACCGCAAGTCAATCTTCGAGAATACTGCTGCTCCACTGAGTTGATCGAACAGGTCATCTATCCTTGGCAAGGGATATCTGTTCTTGATTGTTACAGAATTCAAGGTACGATAATCAATGCATAATCTTGTCGTACAATTCTTCTTTTTTTACAAGAAGCATTGGGGATCCCCAAGGTGATCCGCTAGTACGAATGAATCCCTTGGTTCTGAGTTTTTCAATCATCTTGTACAAGATCTCCAACTCTGATGGTGCCATTCTATAGACTCTCTCCGATACTGGTGCTGTCCCTGGAATCAAATCAATGGTGAACTCTATCTCTCTCTCCGGCTGCATGCTTGGAAGCTCTTCGGGAAATACGTCAGGAAATTCTTCTACTACTCTGGGAAACTGAACTGCCGCTGCTACTGACATCCGCAAGACTGGTGGAGAAGGTTCTACTTCGCCTTTGGAAAATAAAAACTCAACTTCGTCGAAAATACCAAAAATAATTATGCCAATATGGCAGTCTATTCTTGCGTATTGATCCTTCAAGCAATCCATTCCTATAACCACATCATAGTCGGCCATCGGAAATTCTATCAATCTAGCAAAAAACTCTCTACCGCTAACTACGATTCGACACGAGAAAAATACTCTATCTACTCCCACAAGATCGTTACTAGTAAGTATATTGAGCCCTACTGATAATGACTCGGGCTCCAGTCCTATCTGTGTCACGAATCGTGCTGACATAAATGAATGTGATGCACCCGAATCAAATAATACTGATGTTGGAAAAGAGTTGACGAGAATGGTACCTGCCACCACCTCACCTGATGCCAATTCTTCTGCTACCGTCAGAGCCATAGCCTGACCTTATATTCTTGGTGATGGTCCCTTCTACTGGAAAACTCTCTGCCTATTCTGAATCTGAGCTTGGGCCTGGGCATACTGTTGAGCCTGAGGCGACAATGGCCTCAGAGGCTGGTACTGCTGATGCTGCTGCTGCTGCACTAGTGCTAGTGCCCTAACCGATGGACTGGTTAGGGTTGATGAAGATGAACTGGCTCTATGTGGACAGGATCCTATCATGTGATCCGGTGCCCCACAAGCCAAGCACAATTCTTGTGCTCTACGACACTCTGAAAGTACGTGTCCTGGCTTCCCATAATGAGTGCAGCCCATTATGGAAGATTACTTATGCTTCTGTTGCTGAGGGTACATCGGTGTCGAGTGCTGAACTGACGAAACTGTGGTCGCCCTCCTAGGAGCTCCGATAGTCAAAGCCCTAGCTGTCGAGGCTGGTGTTGATGACTGGGACAACTGTCCATGAGACCTCTTCCATTCTCCAGTTCGATCTACTATTCTCTGGAAGGTATATTCATGCCTCCTAGCTGCTCGCAAAACAGCATCAAATGTCTGGTGCTCAAACTTCTCCACTGCTAGAATGATCTCTAGGTGGAGTCCCTGCTGGAATCGCTGCACTCGGTCCAATTCAGTTGCCACCAAGGTGGGAGCAAACCGACTAAGCCTGAAAAACTCGGCCGTATATATATCGACCGTCATTCCTATCTGCTTGAGATTGCTGAATCTGGTCTGCAGATCATACCGAGCTACTGTATCAAAATTTCGTCTGAAACTTGTCGCTGAATACCGCACACATGACAGGCGTCACCAAACCAACTGCTAGCATCGTCCACCAGTTGCGGGCTAAGTCCAATAACTGTAGGCGCACAACGGCCACCTTCTCTTCCTTTGGAATCCGAACTGCCTCCAGAATAACCTATATATCATGTAGCCAAGCATCGACAGCAATAGCATCTTCACTGCCGTCAGAGAAGGGAGGGTTCAGGCGCTTGAAGCTGTTGGCTACACTGTTTCCTTGGTAACCAATTCTGCCCATGGCATCTTGTATTGTCTGCTGCAGAGCATCACCTCGACGATCTTGTGACGCAAGCAAGTCCCAGATGAGTCCCATCAGGGTTCTATTGTCAGGCTCTGCAGGCTAAGCTGGCTGGACTGGTGGCTCTGGATCCCTGGAAGGCATGACTCGGGATGCTGCTCCAGAGTGCTGGGCTTGGTCGACCCCAGGTTGTTGCTGGTTCACTGGAGGTGCTCCACCTTGCTGATCGGTAGGACCAAGAACAATGCCACTGAAGATAATGACATGGGGAACAATAAGGACCATGATGGATCAAGGATAAAGCACCTTATCAGTTCAAGATCCAGGAAGATTAGAAAGCACGAGTAGAGATCAAGGGCGAATGCTGATTGAGACATCTATTCAGTAAAACCCTCATACATCTTGATTTTTAAGACCTATATGGGCCACTACTTAAACCATGTCACGCTCCAGAGCCAGAATACTGGAGAGCGGGGGACAGACACGGCCAGGTACATACATTAAAGTGCAACCCACCTCGCAATACGGTCACGGCTGTCTAGATGCATGAGGGTTTATCTACAAGCCAACAGTCCCTTATGGTCAAGAACAAGCCTAGTGTCTCAATCTCAAGCAAGCAAGTAAATATTACAAGATATTAGATCATCAGACATACAAAGTAAGGCATCCCAAACATTACATATTCAGATGATCATAAAGCTAGTCATACAAAATGTGAAGACTAGCAAGAGTTTAAGTCATACATATCAACCCTAGGATTTGTCAATCATGTTACAACCCTTAGGCAGACAGAAAGTAAGCTTCAACACGAGCTAACACTTGCTCGACGGCTAAACGCCTCAAAAGAATAATTTACAATTGAGTGAGAGAGCAAAAGAAGAAACCCACTCGTTGCCAGGGTTACGCCTGGTGTTCACCATATGGCTGGAAAGCGGGTAGATCCTCGGGTGCTACTCCGAAATTTGGCCATACAAAAACAGCTGGATCAGAACCCAGAAGAGCAAGTGCCACAAGGGAGGCTTCACTTAAGAACTAAAACCAGCATATTAGAACATAGAGACATAAATAATAACAAGAATACATGAGTTAGAAAATAGGATGATAAATGATAAGATAACTAAGAAGCTATTCTGGAAACCTAGTTACAACCCGTAAACCAAACAAGGACCGGGGTTGTAACTCTTCACCTGGACAGAACTTAGTCTTTAACCATTTATCGACAAGAGTAAAACATAAACAATAATGTACTAAAGTAACCATATACTGGCACTGTCTGACAAGACTAGACTCCATCCATCCATCACGGCCAAGCAAGAGTACGGCTTGATACTTTAACTAACTAGGGTTGTCACAAGCCTAGTTACTAGCAAGATGCAATGAGATGTTCCTACAGTCATAAGTCCTGCAGCTATCCAGGTTATCCAGACGAGGTGATTTACTAGAGTTACAAGAGTTATCAAGATTACTGGTGTACTTAGTACTTATCATTTCAAGAAGTGCCCCACATGACAGTGAGCTGGAAGTGTGTCCTACTCGTCGGCAGGCTACAAGTCCACAGGTGTGGCCGGGATAACGGGATCGCCTGTAACTGGGAAATCTCTCTATATGAATTACTTGATCAATCTAGTCATTAACCTAGTTAGATTCAGTATGAATCCCTGACCGTGGTAACCTGGAATTCATGTCCTAGACATGATGCAAGACGAGACATGTAGCTTGTATAGGCACAATCAAGAAAATTCAACCATAGTGTCAAGATAAGAGTTACTTAGCAAGTCAGGGTAGCTGTCGCAACAAGATTTTACCCGTCATGCCAGGTTACTTGTTACTTATCAATATTACTTGTCAGGAGTGCGCCTCGACGGGCCACTATCAAGCTTATACATGTCATATCAGGTTTACTTGTTAATTGTCAAGAGTGCGCCTCGACGGGCCACTATCAAGATTATCAAGAAGGGTTCATGCCATCATGTCGTGTTCATGTCAAGAGTTATCAAGTTATCACATGCATATAACAAAACACATAAACAGTTGCAAGAACAAGGAAGGTGCAAGGAGGTAGGCACATCACAAAGGGCGCCTAAACATGGATGGGCGCCTAGGAAAGCATTGACGCTTAGGCCAGAATGGCGCATGGCCGAGTCTAGGCGCATGGTCAGACTGGGCGCATGGCCAGGGGGCGCTGGATCATCATGGGCGCCAGGGCCAATATGGACGCCTGGGCCTTGATAACCAGAGGGGAGGGCGCGCATCACACTGGGCGCCTAAGCACCCGTGAGCGCAAGGGACAGGGGTCGCTAGAGCGCGCAGGGCGCCTGGGCCAGATTGGGCGCATCACATTGGCGTCTAAGCACCGTGAGCGCAAGGGGCAGGGGTGCCTGATCATGTCGGGGCGCCTAGACCAGGGGAGACGCCAAGGCCAAACTTGGGCGCCTGGACCAACATGGCGCCGGCGCACTTTTCTTCTTCTCCAAATAGCAGCCAAGCTCCATGGGAACCCGAAAACTTCAAATGAGCATAACTTGCTCAAAAGAAGTTTGAATCGGGACTTCCAAGGGTCTAAACTGTACATAACGAGATTTTCTACAGCCTGGGTCGAATGGTTTTAGGAAATACCAAGCTGTACTAGATTAAAACCAAGAAAATAATAAAAACTCATAACTTAGATCTACACAAATCCATCAACCAAAATAAAAAATGCTAAGCTCTAAAGAGGCTTAGAATCTAGTAGAGAAGAGAATTAAACAATAAAAGGGGAGATCCTTCATGAAGCAAGATTGCACTTGCCTAAGGGTTCTTGGTGGGTGGGAGAAGTTGTGAGGAAGAAAAAGAAGAAGAAAGAAATAAATAAGAAGAGTTATGAAGAGAGAGAAAGGGGTTGACTTATATAGCAACCCTTCTCTTCTCAAACCATAATAAACCAAGCCAAGCCAAGAGTGCCATGATGAACCAAACCAAAATAAACCAAGATAAATCAAGTCAAGCTTAAGACTAAACCATAATTAGGCTAAACAGGACAAGTCAAAACATGGGTCACCTGTACGTCAAAAATCTGTATACGTATACCGAAAACACGTATAACGAAAAACGGGAGTGACAGGGTGAACACGACATTCTTTGTGAAGCAATCTCGGTTAACTTTTCAGCCGACAAAACCCTAAAATATATTTTGGCAGTCCTCGACAGCAAGTCCATTTTAGGACTGTCCAAATTTCTTGCAGTCCTGGTAGTGGATAGGACTGCCAGAAATTTTGGCAGTCCTGACCGTCCAAAAAATCCATTTTAGGTATAAATATATTTTAGATAAGTCTTTCAATTTTGTTTATTTCAAAATAAACCTATTTTAGAGATAAGTCTCTCAATTTTAAATCTATTTTAGAGTCTCTCAATTATCTACTCGGTTTAAAAAAAAATTCTATCAATTTTAAATCTATCTTATAGATAAATCTAATTTTGGCCGTCCTATTTTAAGATAAGTCTATCAATTTAAAATCTATTTAAAAAAACAAAAATTTTCTATTTATTTAAAATCTATTTAAAAAAACTCAAAATTTTAAATCTATTTCAGGACTGCCACAATTTCTGGCAGTCCTCAATACTTCTACGACTGTCAGAAATTGCGGCAGTCCTGAAACGCACTTGTTGTACATCAGGACTGTCACAATTTCTGGCAGTCCTGGCAGTCCCTAATACTTATAGGACTGCCAGAAATTGTGGCAGTCCTGGAATGCACTTGCTGTACATCAGGACTGCTACAAATTCTAGCAGTCCTATCAGTATTTAGGCCAGAAACTATGACAGTTCTAAAGTTGACTTGGACGAATGTTGTTAGGATTTACTCTGATCATAAAATTGGTTATAAATAATTAAAATAAATATTACATTGTATATTTTTCATCATGATAATTTATACTTGTGTTTTGGAAATAAACATTACAAGAAGAATATGAGAAGGAAACTAGGATTTTGGGAAGAGAGTCTTTGGGTGCCATCGAAATTGGTAATGAGAGCTTGGGGAATGAGTTAAGATGAAGAAGAAGATGTAGTTTGGAGATGAGGAAAATGGTGAAGAAGAAGAAGAAGAAAGTTAGGATTTTGGAAGAGAGAGAGTAAAATTTTGAAATGAAGCTCAAAATTTGGGTTTAGGGGTGTGTGGGGTTGGGATAACCCAATGAGTAAGAAAATAGTATATCCTAATTAATTTTCCCTCAAACCTGGACTAGCTCCAATCATGATGTGTCCTGATCAATTTTTGATGTGCTTTTATAAATAATCTCTGAAAAATGGATGGAAGTCCCGTCCTGACTCAAATCCGAACATGAACCCGAACATATGACAATCACGTGACTTACAAACAATGTATCATAATATAATAAGATAAATAAATAAAAAGAACAAATAAAAACAGTACTCAGACAAAAATATTTAGAATAATATTGTGACAAAAATAAAGCATTTTTTGTCCTTCCAGAATCTAGACGAGAAGCGTTTTCTCGCTCCCGCCTTATCCGGCGGTGATGTCATGATAGCAGCAGCAGCAGCGTTGTTAGGATGGCGTGCTCTTTCTGCCACTTCTCGCTCCATAATATCAGTTACAGGTGTTGTTACGAAAATGGTTGTCCTTCCTACTTCTCCTCCTCTTTTCCTCGGATCAGCAGCAGCAGCCCTACAAGAACAAGAACAGGAACAAGCAGAGCTCCACACGTGTCCTCCTCCTCCGCCAATCCCAATTTCACAGGTACTGTTACCACTTCTTGTTCTTTTCCCCCAATTTTTCTTTCCTTTCCTTTTGTATTTATTTATTAGGTTAGCTAGGGTTTCTGACCAAATTTGGGGACGGATTCTATATACAACCCATAAGAACCCGGACACTGCACCCAAACTTTAGAGACATATTTATACTATTATTCCAATATATGCCCTCGCAGGTTTTCTATACTATACTGGGCAGAGTGTATGATTTTGAAAATTAAATAAAATATGGTTAGAAATAGCATGGGAGACAGAGAGATGAATCCCGGGTGGGGCCGGCTCCGGCGGCCACGGCGAAGCTAACCTTCTACTACCACGCTAAAACCCTACGGTTGTGGCGGCGAGGGAGGGTCTGAGGTTCATATATTTCATATTAGATAAGGACCTTTGTAGCGGTACAACTCACTGAAATCCACTGAAAATTAACAGGCCATACGGAAATCTTAAGACGGGTAACTCTGATACCATGATAAGGTCCAGACGACTACGACAAGATTGTGGAGTTTTACTTTTACCGACGAGGGTTGAGGTTTTATTTATTGACACTTGATCCTCACTAGCGTAGGGATACGTGCATGCGGAAGCAGGGACCGGACCTTGACAAAGAAGACATGAACCATAGACTTGCTATGGGACCAATCAAAGAACAATATGCAAGATATGTGGTTGCTATGGCCACCTGGACAAGTCTCAAGCTTTTATTGAAAAAGGTTGCAAAGCTCATTCTCGACTGTCAAAACATAATCAAAACACTGATTCCAATTTGACATCCGCCCAGACCCCAAAATTCGTCGGGTTTCCTATCAAAAAGTTACGGAAAAATAACTTGCACTAACCGGATTTTTGGTCTACCAATTCACCATATATTTCCACAAAATCGGTCGAATTTCCCGTGGTTCCTGGCTATTGACTCCCGCGGCCAATCTAGATTGATTTATTCCTCTTATAAGGTTGGATTCGTAACAAACTCCCCCTCCAATCTGATAAGAGTGTGTTGGTCCATGACTCAATCTGACTCCATACCGTCGCCTCGAGATAAAATTTATGCTCCTTGCTGTCATAAATCTCATATTCCCTGGGCCGCTCCACGTTACCTGTCATTCCAGCTGCTCAACCTCCAAGCTGCTAAATTAATAGGATCTCCTCGAGATCAATGACTCGTGCAAGACTGAATTCCCTCACCACCAACCTTACAACGAGTTTTGGTGGTGTTCTCCCAACTTCTGTCGTCGACCGAAACATGCTCTTGTTCCAAATAGCTTTCTCCCCCTTGACTGGCCAGGTCAAGCGAATGGTGTGACTCCCATGCGGTTCAAGATTTTGAACATGTCGACCATTATGTCTGTCATAAAAGCTCCTCTGATCCGTTTTCTCAAGCATAGTAAGTCTATGCGCGATACACATCGTCGAAGGTCCATAACTCTTTTTGAACTGTGCAAATCGAGATGTTTTCGCCATTTTTTTTAGTCGACTGCTCCCCATGATCAACTTTCAGACGTCGAATTGTTGAAACCGTCGTCGTTCAAATAAGCTCCTATATCTCTTCCGACGCCAACACAAATTTGTATAGCAACTCCTACATGAAGATCGACTAGTTGTCGAAGTACCGACAATATGATCCTCAAGATTCGATATACCTCCTTCGTTGTTACTACCAAATCCTCCTTCCTCAAGTTTTCTTGAAGGTCTTCCTCGACAGTCTCCCTTCGATCACCAACAAACTGTTGTACACCCATCTAGCCCTAATTCGATATCTGTAACTCATCCGTACGATTCAGCGACTTGAGCATATATGTGTCGCAATACATGACCCCTCGATCCAGCAGTTGGAAAACCTTCGCAACCATCCGACCCTTCTCCCCAAACATGCTGTTGTAGCTATTATCGTCCAACTTTCTAACCTACAAGAAGTAAGAAAGAAATACAATAGAGATCGCTAAAATCCCAACCCCTTACAAGGATTCTCTCACCTAGTAATGGTTGTCCACCGACACGACGGTGACGATCTTGAATCCGACGGAGTAGACATAACTCCTTCAAAACCATTTCTCCTTCTTGAACTGGAAGAACGTAAGAGCCTAAACCTATTAGATGGTGGTAGAATCTCCTTGAACCCTAATGAACAACACACATTCAAATCTCCCTTAACTACCTATTTATAGGAGTTAATAATCCCTTATTATGATTAGGAACCCTGACTTAAGCCTTAAGTCAGTCCATCCCATATGGATTGTCAAAACATGATCGAAACACTGAACCCGAACTGACCTCTTCCCAAACCCTGGAATCTGTCGGATTTCCTATCATAAAGTTCCAGAAAAACCACTTGCACTAACCGGATATCCGACCGGATTCCGGCTTGCTGGATTCTGGCGGAAATCCAATCGGATTTCCGATGGTCCCCACTCTTGCGACCAATCCAGACTTCTCCATAGCCTCGTCTAAGGCTGGATTCCCAACACTAGCAACAATCGTGAAGCACCTCTTTAATGAAACAAGGGGAAGATTTTCCCACCTTTGCCCTAAAAAAGAAAACAAAATGGTGCACTTGTTGATAACAATGGTGTAACTGACTGATAGACCTAACGCCATTTTTTTCCTGTTTACCTGAATGGTGTAATTGACTAAAGGACCTTTCTATAGGTCTAAATTCTTGTATTTTCTTTATCAACCTCTATTTTTACAGTTGTGGTCATCTGGAACTATCATTTGGTTTTCACTCCCGATTTAGTATGCTTGTTCCATGGTCTTAAGATGACGAAGCTAATAGCTTTGGAGTTACTCCTGTTATGCAATCATGTTTATGTTTTATGACACTGATGCATTTAATAATTCATCGTTTACATAGAAAACAACAATACTCGCACATTTCAGTGGCACAAGGAGAAGGTTACTAATCTTAATGACTTAAGTGCTAATGAATTTGGTTTTCTTTATCTGCACGGAGAAACTTCCTCACTTTTCACCAAGGTTTGCAGTATCGGAGTAGGTATCGGTATTAGGCCCTTCCTCCGATGAGTATCGGGATCGGCTCCATCGGCAGTATCTATGGTTTCATATCGGAGTATTGGAATTTTTGGTATCGGAAAACAAATAATTATTAATGAATTGTTAAAATTTTACAAGACATATACATCTAGACATAATTTTAAGTACTTTCTGTATTTTTTCTTATTAGTTTTGAAATTGAATGAAATTTTACCTGCGATAAATAAGTTTTCTTCTTTTACATACTTTTGCAACCTTACTATGATCTTTTTCGTCTAATTTTCTTTGCCGAATTGACTAGAAAAGAGACCCCCCAATGTCTGTGTCGGTCAGTATTGGTATCGGATCGGGACATGACAAACTGTATCGATATCATCCATATCGGATCGGTATCGGCCGATACTGCAAACTATGTTTTTCACTTTACCTGAGTCTTTCTGTTACTCACCAACTTAACAATGGCATAGAAAATTACCTCACTTTTCATGCCACATACTTTTACTCTCATTTAGTATGCCTATTAATTTCAGGATTCACAAATCAGAGATGATAACTTCCATGTTCTTGTTTACACTATTCCTTTATCAATCTTAGGTGGCGTTTGGATGAATGTTTTGTATTTCTAGGAATCCACTTTCCTTTCATTTCCCATGGGAAAGGAATTGATCATTCTCATATCCATGTTTAGTTAGTTTGGGAATATGTAGTCCGAATAATTCATTTTTTCACTCATGTTTGGTTCAGACAAAAATAGGAATCTTAATTTGTTTAGTTTTCCATAAATACCCTTGTATTAATTTCATGATGCTATTTTACTTGAATTCAGTTGGCGTCATTGAGGGTATTATTGTTAAAAAAAGTAATTAATGCACCCAACCAACATTCACAGGAAACCAAAAATATTCCCAAGGGAGATCTTGGGTTTTACTTTCCCACGTATGTGGGAAACTGAAGCCCCCCATATTTTCTCCCAATTCCCAAATCTCGGACTTACCAAACATGGGCAAGGAACCCAAAATCCATTCACAAGCATCTAAAACTTGAACCAAACAGGACCTTAAGGTTTCACCTAGCTTTATAACCTCAATGTCGTGACAAGAGCTAATAATTTAAAACTACTTTTTGATGTGGTGATTTAACAAACCTCTTTAATGGAATAATGGCAGCTAATTAACATTTATGCAATTCCATTACTTGTTATATTTATGTATAGCACTTACGATTAAAAACAGTCCTTATCATGTACATCTATATTTCTGAGTGTAGAGGACTTCTTTGTGCAGGCCTGAACTCTGGTGGCACTGACCTGAGTTTTCGATTTCAAATAATGAGTACTGCGGACAGAAGTTCGATCACACCTATGGATGTGTCTAAGCTCAATCAGGGACCTGACCATCTCCTTGTTCTTGTTCATGGCATAATGTCTAGGTAATTACCACTTTTATAACCAGTCTGGAGTATATGTTTCAACTGATAGTAAGAATGAACAAGACCAATACCTCTGTATATCTCTGCTATTTAAAAGACACAGGCATGTGCAACAGATGTTATCTTGACTTCTTTTCTCTTCTTCAAAATGTCTTCCAGTTTGCAAGTTGCACTTGCATTCGTCTTGCCCTAATTCTAGTGTCTGCATGCATGTGTTGTGTGTCTATGATCTGAACTTGAGCTGCTCGTGAGCAACTTGTTCATTTGGCACCATATTGACATTAGTTGATTGTAGCCACAAAACTTGCTCAATTCTTGTTTGGAGCTTTCTTGATGTTAAAGCAAGCTCCATACTTGATTCCATTCTAAAGGGAAGAGCTTGGATGGCGATGAGAATCTATAGTGATGATATTCTTTCAGAACTTTGGAGGGCTGAACTTTATCCATTTTTATATGTTGTTACATGCAATATTATCAGAGAGTATAGCGACATGTTTCTCAATTTTACAGAGTTAATATACTTATAAGTTCTACGGAACTCTGTCTTGATTACTCAACCATGATTCACAACATTCTACCAAATAATGAAATGTTTTATGCCTGAGATCTTGAGGCTTGGCCTTTCCACAATGTTTTTTATGCACGGAGATATATGGTATCTGATTAAAAATGCTTAAAAATCTTTGGTTGCTTTTTGAATCTGCTGTATTTTTCAGGTTACACAATATGTTGAACTCAACAAAACTTTTAAACATTAATCTTCTTCTTTCTACTCTTGTTTTGGGAATTACAGTTATACACTTAAAACCAGGATCACCTGGCAAAATGCTCAACCAGCTTCTTCTTTGTACTCGTGTTTCCATACAAAACACACAGCTAAACCCATAGTGTGTTTGTGAAAAGATGAACTATTTCGTCCACAATACATTGTTCATTGAAGTACTGTTTGTTGTAGAACATCTAAGATTAAGGTTTCTGCTTGATCTGATTTCAATTGTGCAGTCCTAGTGACTGGACCTATGCAGAGGCTGAGTTGAAAAGACAACTGAGGAGGAATTTTTTGATCTACGGTAAGCCATGTGCATTACCTTGTTTTATAGTTCGACTCTTTCATGATGTGGCAGTATGACACCATCAGTTGTATTGACATATAGCATTCTGCTCAATGAATGTCATACTAATAGTTCTAGTTCTCCAATTTATAATATTTATCAATGATACCATATTATTTATTGTTTTATCAGCAAGTTCATCAAATAGTTTTACTAAAACCTTCAGTGGAATTGATGGAGCAGGAAGGCGACTAGCAGATGAAGTACGTGGTCATAATTTATTTGCTTATAGTGCCTTTTGGGGTCTACTGAGATTTATATTCTGATTCATCCGTCTCAATCTCTACAACTAATGTGCTATTGATATTTTTTGTATAAAGGTTTTGAATTTGGTCCAAAAGACAGAAAGCTTGAAAAAGATTTCTTTCTTAGCGCATTCTCTTGGTGGCTTATTTGCTAGATATGCTATTTCCATTCTTTATTCCTCCGAAACTGGTCAGCATAACAATCTCATAGTTTGTTACTATAAATTTGTACAAGTGAGGGGTCATTTTCAAGTTATGTTAATATAGATCTGGTTTGAACTAGGTAAACTTGCTGGGTTGGAGCCAGTTAATTTTATTACCTTGGCTACTCCACATCTTGGTGTAAGAGGGAAAAATCAGGTAAGTTTTTCATGTCTATACCCTAGATGGCATGTTATATTACCTCTAGTTTCAGATAGCTTAGCTTGAATAGCTTCTATTCTTTTGCTCTAGGCTAATTTGCATTTGAATACCCTCAAGTATCAGGCTTTTGCTACCCAACTATCAAATTCTTTACAATTTAATACCTTCCATTAAGATTAACATAAAAACCCTCAAAATTTGTCCCTTTGACACCATAATCAAGTAATATTACATAAAACCCTAAATAATTTTCTCCTAATCAACATTTGTCATCTTCTTCTTCCTTCCTCCTTGACCATCTCAAACATCCTTCTCCACTACCTCCCTCCACCCTTCCACCATCCACCCCCACACAATCCGGAGTCTTCCCCTCCCCCCCCCCCCCCCCCCCCCCCCCCCCCCCCCCCTCCCCTCCCCTCCCCTCCCCTCCCCTCTCAACCAAACATCTCCCCATTTTGATGGATTCTTAAGATGATCAACCTAATAAACTCCCACAAACTTCCAAAATTATGACAATAAATAATTCAAACTCAATTTGAGTAATGAAGATGCCAAACTGAAGAAGAAGATGAACGTAAGAAGCTTAGAGAAGAAAATAAATTGATCTTTATTGATTGAATCTAAATCAAAACTCAAGTACAATTGATAAAAACCCACTTTCTCACTCATTTTTGCATTCTCCCTCCCCCTCTCTGTGAGATTTGAAAATAACAACATAAAAAATAAAAGAACCTTTACAAACTCATCAATTCCTTTTGATCATTTGCAATCATTTCACAATTGTAAGCTTGCTTATGATATGTAATGACTTTGAAACAAAATTTATAATTAACATTCATCTCCATTATCCTCCCATAGCCCATTTCCTATTCCCTTGCTTATGATATGTTTGGGTTGGTTGGGGGAAGAGAGGATCGTGGAGAGAGCAAGAAGATGAGTGGAGGAAGAAGTTGTGTTTATATTTCAATTATAAAAATAATATGGAAGGGCTTCTCTATAAAGTGAAGGGTCCAAAATGTAATTAAGAAAACAGTATTAGTTCTTTTCTGCAAAAATTAGTCACAAGACAGCTAATTTTAATAAAAAATGTAACGGAAGGTATTAACTTTCAAAGAGTTTGATAGTTGAGGGTAGCAACTTGCTAATAAAAATATTTTAGGTAGCAAGTTGCAAAAGTCTGATACTTGTGGGTATTTAAAAGCAAATTAACATTTGTTCTATTATTACTTATCAATGAGTTGGATTTACATGATTTTCAAGTTTCCACGTTTTTCTTTATGTTTTGGTCCATCTATTATGCGTATTTTCTTTATGTTTTGGTCCATCTATTATGCGTATTTATTTTCATACAATAGACGCTCAGTGTCATAGAAACAATGGAACTTCTATTGTTGTGAAGACGCACATACTTCTTTAGTGAGTGTAAATGACAGAAACTACCAAGTACTGTATCCTTGATAATAGAAGGATAAATTACCTATAGCTCCTAAACATCTCCCTTTAAGAATTGGAAAACTGACCTCATTAACATATAGGTCTTGTACACCCCCTCCATAAGAGATGTTCGTTAACTTGAAAAGTCGATAATATCCCTCAAATGGCAATTGATCACCCGTTGTCTTGCAATATCACAACAAATATCTTTCTCTTGTTGATTTGCTATGCCTACTTCTAGCTACTGTAATACAAATGAAGATAGAAAAGATAGTTTTGGCTATCCATCTTAGTGGAAAGCGCTGCTGCGGTCCCCACCCCCACACAAAAAGTCATTTTAGTTCTCTTACCTTTTTCTTAGCTATTACCTCGGATGTCGGCCAAGCCTGAAAGTCATTTATTGGGGTTGTTCAGTGGAAGCTCATGCACCTCGTGCACATAAGCTTTGGTATTTAGGAAAAGCAAAAATTAGGATTCACAATATTGTTCATTGATCGATCACAGAGATTCAACAAGTAAAATAAAAATGATTCTCTGGAACCTTCCTTTCTTCAAGCATAATGAACAGAAATGTAATCTGATTGATTCCCAAAATGTTTTGGATCTTTCTCAATGTCCAACTATTCACCGAACGTGATAAGAAAATGCATAATCATATACTTCTATAATCATATACTTCTGGAAGAATCGAAGAATTACTTTGGAATCCTACAGATAAATTCCCAGAAATATGATCAGATCGATTCCCAAAATGGCCAATGTCCCAACCTAGTTGCATGGACACGGGAAAATGGTACATGTACCCGTATCGTGCCTGTACTCATGCAACATAGGTGACTACGATTGTACCTATTAGAAAATGTTTGTATCCCATATATGTGTCTGTATTCGTGCAATAATGGGTCCCCCAACTATGTGAAATGTGAGAAGTATATGCATAATCATTTACTTCTGAAAGAAATCAGAGAATTTCTTGGGAATCCTAGAAGATCAAATTTTTTTTCTGTGACAGCTATCAAAACCTCATATGGGTTCAAATCTTACTGAGAAGTCTGGAGATCAAGAAATTTGAAGAAAAAACAAGATATTTCTTTTGTCGAGGGTGGATTAAGAGAAAAAGAGAGATCTACTTTATATACGTGTGCATCCCCTTTTGATTATGATTAAGCTATAAAAGCAAAACAAATTGGATAACCTACACGTTCATATAATAGCAAGATATATATTAATGTATTATTGTTATATCTCCTTATGTAGCTAAAAGTTTCCTTGTTATGGATTTTCCACGGTAGTACAAATTATAATCATTAAATGCTCCTTTTCACTTCTGCCAACAAACATAGAAATATTGAATATCTGCTGCTTACTTTCTATTTTTCAGCTTCCTTTTCTCTTGGGAGTTCCTATCTTGGAAAAACTTGCTCCATCTTTAGCTCCCATATTAATTGGTCGAACTGGTCGTCAACTGTTTCTTACAGATGGTAAACCCAGCAAGCCACCCCTTCTGTTAAGGATGACATCGGACTCTGAAGATGAAAAATTTATGTAAGTTGGAGTTGCCATTCACGAAAGCAGGATTTCATTAAATTATTTCTCAAAAGCTTCAAATTTTTTATTTTGTAGATCTTCTCTTGCTGCTTTTCAGAGCCGTATTCTTTATGCCAATGTTTCCTATGATCGTATCCTTCTTCCTATCAACGTGTTTTATGGTATTTTAGCTGTCTTTTCTGCCTACTTGTTTTCTTAAGCTGCTAACAGATATGGTGGGCTGGCGCACTTCTTCAATAAGGAAGGAAAACGAACTTGTCAAGGTACTCATGCTTACTTTTAACACAGTTGAATGCTTGCATCAAATTAAGGGTAGATTACAGAAAAATCTTAACAACCAGTTACCTTATTTTCTAACACTCACATACCTTAAATTTCTAGAGAATTAAACTACCCTCTGTTATGTTGAAAACCATGTCTATTAATTTCCGTCATGTGGTCATGTGCAATCGGCATTCTTATACTGAAGTAGGGACAGGCTGCTAGAGAAGAAGATTTGAACTAGGCTTTTAGCCTAGGAATATGGATTGATGGGTTGGAGGGCCAGGATTGCACAAGGGAAAATAGAAGGCTAGGATTGAATAGGTAATCATTGGCTGCTCTCCCTAGAACATTCCTAGGATTTGCTGCCAGTTTGTCATATCCTCCTAGAATTTGGTTGCTCTTAGGGTTTGCCTATTTATTACCACTCAATTATTTATAAATGCCACTTAAAATTTATTAACACTAATTACTCTTTACCTATATTACTTACTGTTAAGAATAACAATAATTTTTATTATTCACTTATTAATCATCCCCTAATTTTTATTTCTGTTATAACTCTAATCATTATCAATATTATTATAACAATCATTATCATAATCATCATTATCATTTTTCTACTAATGAGTAATGTAATCATTCCGAAAATGATTATATTAATGATTAAATATATATATAATTATTACCGTAATGATTAATAATTTAATATCATTATTACTATAATGATTATATTAATTATTACTATAATAATTACGTCAATGATTACTATAATCATTATATAATAATTAATATAATCATTATTATAATAATTATCTTAATCATTACTATCATGATTACTATTATTAATTATTTTTATTATCATTATTATTAAAAGGTTAATTCTAAAGGATAGGGTTACGAATTTTGAAAATTATCCGAATTTCCAGGTTAGCGCAATTTCAAGTCCGGTCCTAAAAATTGACCCGTGTACCGGTCTGGTCCGATTAATCTGGACTGGCTCGACCCAGTATATCTGGACATGTTGGGCCTTATATCTCAGCCCACAAGAGAGGTTCAACCCGACTCGAAGCCTAGTCCTGGCCCAAGGCCTAACCTCGCCCGGGCACATGTTATATCTCATATGCCTGGTTCTTGAAACTGCCATGAACAGGAAAGATTGTATGGATTAGATTATAAGAAGTTTGAACATGTCATATCTCAAAATGGTCACCTATCAAAAATACATATTTGTTGTCTACAAATTCCCTCTTATATAACACAAACGAAAAGCTGGAAATCCTTTTTAAATATAACTTTTAGATTGTTTGCTTCTATGTTGGTTTCACGATGAAACTAAAATACTACTTGCATGCAATCTAGTCAAGTTTTACAAATATCGTACCAAATATAGCATGCCATTCATGTAGCATAAATTCATTGCTACTTAAAGACGACCAATTCAGAGATAATTCAGAAACTCGTTACCCTTACACGGCCCAGGCATATCCCACCCCAAGCACGGCCCAACCTGAAGCCCATCGTGCCTTGGGCCACATGTTGGACTGGCAAGGCCACATGTCGGACTGGCCTAACGTTTTACAACATAGGGTTGGCCCGGCCCGCTACAATGCATGGGCCTGATAAGCCTGCCCAGGCACGTCCCGGCCCACCCAAATTTTGCGTCGGGTCGGCCCGACCCACTTGACAGGTCTAGGAGAATATTCCACATGTTACACCAATTCAATGGTGAGATCAACAACCATCTTTAAAGGAGTTTGAGAATTTTCTTTCTTTACAAGAGTCTTTGGCCCCTTAAATGGAGGGAGAGGGTGATGCTCTCTTTTCTAGCAAGAAAAAAAATTATGAGAAGGAGAACAAAAATGATAACAATCATTCTTCATCAAAAAGTGATAGAAACCGAAAACGGACGAAGTGCTACCAGTGTCACAAAGTTGGAAACGTCAAGAAAGATTGTCGTGTTAAATTGAAGTAGATCAATATTGCAGATAAGGAGAGCAATTTTAAAGAGGAGGATATTGATAAATGCTTCTTGGTGGAGACTACTTCGTTGAAGCTTTGGCCTCAATCAACTTTGAAGATGATTAGATCGTTGACTCCGGATGCGGACATTATCTTACGGGTGATGACTCCAAGTTTTCTTTTCTCCAAAATTACAAAAGGAATGATGCTATTGTCATACCGGACAACATCGTTCATTCGGTGGATACGGTACTCAAACTCAATAGTGATGATACTTTTATGCTAAAGGGTGTGTACCATGTGCCCCGGATGAATTTCTTTACGGTGGCAAATGCGATGGTTGGGATCATTATGTCTTGTTCAGACAGGAAGATGTGAAGTTTCTTCGCAATCTCTCATCTTTGAAGGCGGACGTCATCCACACTGACGAGATTTCGTGATTTGTTTGTTCTTCCAACGTCTTCTTATGTTGAAAAGATGAGTATAAATGATGAATCTTCTATTTGGCATGCACGATTGGGACATCTTAGCATGGATAAGTTGAGAGCTATGGTTTCAAAAAAATTGGTGAATGGGGGTTGTCTAATCTCTCTTCTTTTGGTCGTCGACAAAGTTTGTGAGGGATGTCAATTTGGAAAGGCATATCGTCCTCCATTTGACAAGTGTCTTACAAGGTGTAATTCTCCTTTGGAGTGCGTCCATAGCTACTTGATGGACCCATGTGCTAGTCCTACCTTTTCCATCTTCCGATGTATATTATTCTTTTTTGATGATTTTCAATGTTCACTTGGTGTACTTGTGAAGGAGAAATTCGAAGTCTACATAAAGTTTATGGAGTTCAAAGAAACCGTTGAAGGTGTGCTCAACTTGAAAACAAAAAAGTTGAGAAACGACAACAGGGGAAGTTCACATCTAAGAAGTTATTTTTATTTGTCTGAAGCATGACATCAAGAGAGCTCTTTTGTTCGGAGACTTTGCAACAAAACGACATCGAGGAGAGGAAGATTCGGCATCTTGTTGAGACTTGCAAGAGTTGGTTGTATGCGAAAAGTATACCCAAGGTCTTATGGACGGAAGGTGTTACTTGCGCGGTTTGTGTTATCAAGAGTGTTCCTCATTCCTAACAACATGAAGTTTTAAGATGATGTTTGAGGAGAGCCAAGTGTGAAACACTACAAAGTCTTTGGTTATCCTTTCTATGTTCATGTTTCAAAATCTACACAGACCAAGTTGGATGTTAAGGCTAAGAATTGTATCTTCATTGGTTACGACGAAATGATGGAAATGTAGATTCGGTAAACCGAAGATTCGTTGCTTTTTTGATGAGGCACCTCTTATTATGATCTACAAGTGGTGATCTTGAAGATGTTGGCGGCTGCGACAAGGTTGATAGTGTCTAAACCGGTGGTGAGTTTACCAATGTCACCAAGTGATCCTTCGAGATCGTCCTTGCCGATGAAGCAAAGTAAAAGGGGGAGCCAAGTTTCTTCTCACGATCTTCAAGGAAAGCATGACAATGAACATGTTGATGAGGTTGAGAGTGCTCAACATCTTCAAATATCCACAAGGAAGATTGTGAAGCCGATTTGGTATATAGACGGAAACTTGGTATGTATTCTTATTTATTTGCAGGACCAATGAATGATTGTGAGCCCTCTTGTATCATTGAAGGCAAAGGTGTCAAAGAATGAGAACATGCACTGGATGGAGAGATTTAGTGCTCACATCAAGAATGAAACATGGGATCTTGTGCAAAAGCCTGAAAACGTAGATATGGTCTATTGCAAATGGGTTACAAGTTGAAAATGAAGGTTGGATGGGAGCGTGGAGAGGTGCAAAGCTCGCCTTGTTGCAAGAGGATTTTCTAAAAAATATGCAGAAGATTATGAAGAAACATTTAGTCCATTGCAAAGATGACTTTGGTTCGGGTTATATCCTCGACAGCTTGTCAAGGATGAAAGTTTTGGTAACTCGATGTCGAAAAACGCATTTATCTATGGTGAGTTTGACAAGAGCATCTTTATGAAGCTTGACAAGGATATCTTTATGAAGCAACAATTGGGCTATGTTTCAAGCTCTCATCCAGACTATGAATGCAAGCTAAAGAAGACCCTTTACAGGTTGAAACAATCTCCAAGGACATGTTGCAGTAAGATTGTCGAGTATCTTCAATTTTGTGGTTATTTTGCTTCTAATTTAGACTCAAGTTTGTTTATTCAAAAGTAAGGGGGCATGCATGTTATTTGTTTGGTAACGATAATAGAGAGGTTGCAAAGCTTCGAGCGAAGCTCTTTATTCAGTGTGAGATGAAAGACTTGGGTGAACTACATCACTTCCTTGGTTTGGAAGTGGACAAAGTGGATGGTGGATTATTTGTTTCTCAAGAGTTTTATGCCGAGAAGATTGTTGAAAATTTGGCGTGAATGAGAGCAAGCGGTGTTCCACTCCAGTTGATGCAAATATACGACTTCGATGTGAAGTAGGAAAGCTTCTTTCTGATCCTCGACCATACCTTGCACTCATTGGAAGTCTTATATATTTGACTATTGCGAGGTCGGATGTTTGTTTTTGTATTGGATTTGTTAGTCGGTATATGAATGGACATCGGAAGCCTCACTTAGAAGCTACCAAGTTGATTTTGAAAATATGTGAATTTGACTCATGGGTTGGGGTTTCTCTACAAGGAGGGTGCAAGATTTCTCTTCCATGGTTATACCGATGTAGACTTGGGAGGTGCTTAGGAGGATCATAGATCTACTTCGGATTATGTATTTTTGTGTGGTGCGACCTGTATTTCTTGGTGTAGCAGCGAACAAGACTCATCGTCTCCTTCTACTACCAAAGTGGAGTACAAGGCTTCTTTTCTTGCGTCACAAGAATGCATTTCGTTGCGGCGGTTAATTGAGGATGTTCCAAATTGACAAACCAACCATTATTCGCGATGACAATCAAATTGCCTTGAAGCTTACTACAAATCCAATTTGCCACGCGAGGACTAAGCATATTGAAATCGAGCATCACTTTATTTGAGAGAGTGTTTGAAGGGACCATTGAAGCTTTGGAGGTGTTGAGCAAGGACAACATTGCTGATATATTTAAAAGCCACTTTCCAAAAAACCATTTGAACTAATTCGGTTCGAAGCTTGGAGTTTTTTTTTTTCCGAAAATGCACTTTAAGCGGGAGCCATAAAGTTTAAACTGCATTTTTTTTATTGAATAAATCTATTTGGTAATGCATTTATTGATAATTTGATTAGGTTGGATTCATGCATAAGTTATATGTACTCAAGAGCCATGAGCTATGTAACTCAAGAGTCATGAGTTACAAAGTCTAAATGTCATGTAGTGGTAGCTATTATAAATCTATGTACCTTGTCATTTACATGACAATTTGAAGAAAACAAGAATTATTCCACTTCATTCTATCCACCATTTATTTTGTTGTTTTTCACGTTTTAATTCGTTCGTGGGCTAGTGTGCACGTCACACTACTTGAGAAAGGGAATTCATATTCTGGTAGTTTTCTCCACAACGAAAAACCTCAAACTTCCTTATATACCCCGCAACTTAACCTGGAAATCTAATCAAAGTAGGTCTACCTAAATAGTCATTTAGATCGACCGATTAGTTCGGTTGACGTTCCACGACAGAGTGCTTCAGTCATCAATTGGTCGTCCAAAATTCACCATCATGTTCCAAATCGTTTTACCATTCAGTAGACTGAGTCTCTAATACTGCTCTCCAGAATGATCAACGGGCTGGTCTGTTTACTGATTAGCCTACCAATTTCAAATCTCTGATACACCCTGATATAGCTATACAAAGTGAGAAATCTAATCAGTAATCTGTGAGTCCGGGGCTCTTTGCAACAGATGACTCCCTCTATGGTTTTGTTTGTTCTGGTGAAGAGCTTTAATTATCGTTGTCTTGATATAACCTAGCCTTAGGTTTTTCTTTCTTTGAGACATAAGTACTTAGTCTGGATCACCTTATATGGAGCACTCAAGAAATATTTATCAAAAAAATATAGTAACAAGTTCTTACCAAAATACTTGTCTCAAAATAAAGTCTTACACCAAGTAAAAAATTATGTCTTAAGAACTACTATTATAACAAACACAAAAGTCCTCTTCTAAACTGAAGAGCTACCCAAGAGGCTATCTGGAGATCAGAGTTACAAATACTTTCACAAGGACGAAACTTAGAACTCAATCTTCTCTGCTACCAGTGCCAATTATGGTTCTCCAACTGTAGAATAGCCACATTACTTGCTGGGATTGTTCCTTGTTTTCCTGATGACTTAGAAATTCAATGTACACTAGTTGGTCTGAATATTAGGAACATCATCTTATCTTTTTGGGTTAGGTGTTCCATATTTCGGGTGGTTTGTTTGCGATGAAGATCTGTTATTATCGCTGTTGTTTGATAGAACTTAGGTTTCGGTGTCTCATACTTCTAGGTTCGCCGTAATAAGTTAATACCTAAATGGAGTTGGTAGATTTCATCCCTATCTTGGCATCTGCATGTAGCAAAAGACCATGTAGATCCTTGTCTCTTAAAATGTCTCCTTGTTTCTTCTATAACAACAACGAAACAAGGAGACATTTAAGAGACAAGGATCTACATGGTGGCGGTGATATGAGACTCTCTTTGAACGTTGTCTAGGTAACTGTGGATAACAAAATATTGTTCATTTGCAGCCCTCCCGTCAATCTTTGGATGGATACAAGCACATCGTGAATGTAGAATATTGTCCCCCTGTAACATCTGAGGGTTCTCATTTCCCTCCCGAAGCAGCCAAGGCAAAGGAGGCTGTTCAAACAGTCCCAAATTCGCAGAACACCTCAGAATATCATGATATCATGGAAGGCACGTAATGCCAGTAGTGGCAACTGGGCTTGTGGTCAATTTTTATCTCAAGTTCTACTTTACTTTTCCTTTATGAAGTGCATTTTTTGACGACTTGAAAGTGCTATCCAGATGAAATGATACACGGCCTACAGAGGGTAGGATGGAAGAAAGTTGATGTCAGTTTTCATTCGGCGTTCTGGCCCTTCCTCGCTCATAATAATATACATGTACAGACTGCAATATAGCTTCTTAATGACTGTCTTTTTCACTTATTTTTACTTGTTATCTCGACTTAATTTGGTGCTGATATTCCAGGTGAAGAGAGAATGGCTTCACAATGCTGGTGCTGGTGTTATTGCACATGTCGCAGACAGTCTAAAGCAGCAAGAGTCTTGCACAATTATGGCTGCAAGCCTTTAGGTTACAGTTATGTGAACTAAGCAGATGGACCAAAGTTCCTTTGCAACGCCACGCAATAAATGGATAACTGATGATATAACATGAACATTGAGCTTATCTTATATTTGCTGGATATTTCAGTTCATTTACCTGGATAAATCAAGTACTTTGTAGAAAATTGTGAAGGGTTATTTTGAGTTGGGAGTATGTTAATGTTGTTGTAAATTCGATACCTTTGGGAAATTGCACAAAAATAAAAAATTCATCCGATTTAGGAAGCATACGATAATGTGATACAACTGCAACATGTGTTTGGAGTATGTTAATGTATTCAACTGAAAGTGTCGAATGTGATTCTTGACAATATTTTCTTGTGAGAATGATGTACATGACTAAACGATGATCGTGTCCTGAGAAATGACTCCGAATTTTTCTACGGGTAGGACTGTGGTCCAAAGCTTTGAATGTTTATCCCTTGTTCTGCAACTTTGTTTCCAGCCAGCACTTTCTTGTTAGCGTTTGGCCCACGCCAAGCGCTTGCTAAAATTCCTTCTTTTGTTTATTCTCTTTTAGCAAAGACGGTAACATTCCAATATTTCCAATGTAGGGGCAGTTGCTCTGCAGGCCATCCATTTTGTGCAAACTTTCTTGGTGCTATTCTCCAAAGCACTGTCGGTTCCTTTTAGGCCTGTAAACAACTTTGAGCTTTCCTAACTCAGTTCAAGAGACCTTTCACATTTTCAAATGTAGAATATATATATATATATATATATATATATATATATATATATATATATATATATATTCTACATTTGAAAATGTGAGACCTTTCACATTTTCAAATGTAGAATATATATATATATATATATATATATATATATATATATATATATATATATATATATATATAGGAAGCGGATCAAAAGTCTCCCTTAGAAAATTCCCTAAAAATCTCCCTCACTCTCGGCCGTAATTTAATATTAATATTAACATTAAATACTAAAATTAACATTAAACTTAACATTAAAATTAATATTAACATTAACATTAATATAAAAATAAAAATAAAAATTAATATTAACATCAATATTAATGTTAATATTAACATTAATATTAACATTAAATTACGGCCGAGAGTGAGGAGAGTTTTTAGGAGGTTTTCTAAGGGGGGCTTTTGATCCGCTCATATATATATATATATATATATATATATATATATATATATATATATATATATATATATATATATATATATATGAGAGGCTAACCCATCTCACTTTTATTCTAACCAATGTGGGACTAAAGTCCAATACTATTAATATTTAATACCCTTTCTCAAGCTGGAACATAGATGTCAACCATGCACAGTTTGTTACACAGAAATTGAACCTGAGGACCCAAAAGTGGCCTCGTGAAGATATTATCCATTTGATCACCGGTTCTCACATGGTGCAACTTTATCACTCCTTTTATATACTCATCATGGACAAAATATATGTCAATTTTAATGTATTTCGTCCTTTCATGAAATACATGATTATTAGCAATGTGGATGACAAACTGGTTATAACACCACATATATGCTAATTTAGATCATGCTTCTTCTTCCAGTTCTTGTAAAAGGTGCTTCAGATATAACACCTCTGCTGTGCTATAACCAATGACTCGATATTATGCTTCTTAACTTGACCGTGCTATCATACTCTGCTTCTTACTTTCTACGATACCAAGTTTTTGCCAATAAATACTGAGTAGCCAAATGTAGACCGTCTATCAGTCAGGCTTGCACCCCAGTCAACATCGATTAAGCACTCAACATGAGTATATCCATGATTCTCCATCCGAATTTTTTTTTTCGGATTCTTGACTAGATATCACAGAATTCTGAGAACTGCCTGCTAGTGTGGAACTTTTGGAGAAGGCATAAATCTACTTGCGACACTTACGACAAAAGAAATGTCCGGACGAGTCATAACCATCAAGTAGTTGAGTTTTCCAACCACTCGATGATAATGATCTGGATTAGTCATTAGGACCCCCTCGTCTGGTAGTAACTTTGTCCCTGGATCCATGGGTGAGGTTGTTTCATTGGCTTACATCATTCCTGCATCATTTAGTACGTACATCACATACTTTCTCTGAGATATGACAATATTCCGCTTACCCCGTGTGACATCAATATTCAAGAAATAGTTCAACGATCCTATATTCTTGGTCTAAAATTGTTCACCTAGAAACTTCTTTAGTCTTATAATACCCTGGTTGTCGTCCCCCGTGGTTACAATGTCATCTACATAGACACCAAGTAGTATCCTTCCAGATGATGTATGTCGGTAGAATACGAATAATCTTTCTTGGATTGACACATCCCAAACTGAGTAACAACATGTGTGAATCGACCAAACCACGCACGGGGTGATTGTTTGAGGCCGTAGAGGACCTTCGTAGATGACACACTTTACCCTTCCTTGCAATGAACCCAGGAGATTGCACCACATATACTTCTTCTTCAAGATCCCCGTGGAGAAATGCATTCCTAATATCCAGCTGAAGCAATAGCAAGTCATGGTGAACAGCTAAGACAAGAGAACGCGCACAGATGTCATCCTGGCAATTGGAGAGAAGGTCTCAAAATAGTCCTCACCATATGCCTGAGAATATCTTTTAGCCACCAGACGAGCTTAGGCGATCAAGAGTGCCATCCGGTTTCACCTTGATCGTGAACACCCATTTGCAACCGACTGCCTGCTTACCAATAGGCAAATCTATCAAGTCCCAAGTATAGTTCTCCTATTATGAATTCATCTCCTCTTACATAGCAGCACGTCAATCGGATGTTTGAGACCCTCATCGGCAATATTCGGAATAAATTCTATCAATAGTAGCTACCAAGGATTGAGTGTGGCTGGCAAGCCCTTTGTAGTTATCAACATATAAGGGATGATTACGACAGGCATAACGAGGGCTAGCTGACGGAATAGGCGTAGGCGAATCAGTAGAGCTAGAGGATGATGATTACTCTGTGGACATTATTTGTAATGTTCTTTCGGGTGACGTCGGTACTGACTGAACCAGTGTGTGCGGACCGTCGAGCGGGGATACTGGCTCGGGTGACGTCTAACATCTTATGTACGAATTTTTCTCTAACTTGTAAAAAACTTTTATCCCATGATTATCACCCAAAACCCAGCCTGGGAAATAATTTATATCATTGTTTTTATGTTCTAAAATAGGCATTCTAGACGGTTCATTTCAGCGTGTACATTGATGTTAGAAAATGTCAATTTCACCTTCGAACGTATGTCATAACATGTGTTAGATTATATTTTATTTTATACTATTTAGTAACATATTTTAACATGTTATAATGATGTATTATTAGTTAAAAATCTATAGGAGAGTTCACATAGGGTTGATACTTTCAAAATAGTAAACTGTAGACGTCATTCACTAGAACACATGTAAAAAAAACTGATAGGTTGTAGGGTTGAACGTAGCCAAACCTATTCACATTTCATGTGTTAGAATGATGGAGACTAATATTAGTATAATTTATGACATTAGTTGCTTAGTTGGCGACTTGAGACTATAACCATTATAGTGTCACACCCATTTGACACTTGTTTTGGAATTGTTTATAGGAATATTAGTTGCATTGTTAAGACTAGTTGTAGTAAGTGCTACACTAATATCACATGTTTAATGTATGATAAAAATCATGATAATCTAGGTTTACATTTAACCCTTAGGTTAACAAGTTGTTAGATGACCAGAATACTAAACTAGTTTCTTTTTACTTGTGAATCATAGTCTATCTTATGTATAAATAGAAATGTTATTGTGTAAGTATATCAGACTCTAGGATAGATGACGATCTTATATTATATATATATAGGTCTTGGACACCGATACAGACTCTGAATTATTACTTTAAGCCTAGGAGCAAAGGCAAGTACATTCACTGATTATTTTTTAGTATATGATAGTTTATATAATACATGTTTTAGTAATATTTATTTGATTCTTGGCACGTATGTTACACGGATTGATAATACATGGATTCATAATCAGGATATGTTGTATTTCATGTTATTGTTGTACCGTGATCATTATGCTTGTGTTTTGTCCATGCATTGTGATTTACGTGTTGCAACATGTCGTGATTTGGATCGAAAATACTAGTTGATATGTGATCAATACTTTTAGATTCATGTGGTAGATTCCTGTGGATAGCTAATCATACACTCATATATGAATAGCTGGACCTGATACTCCTTGCTGCACCTAAGCCGGTCACATATCAAGTAGTATTTCAAAACACCTAGAAATAGTAAGCATTTACCATATTATTTTGATTTTATATTTCCTTGTTTACTGCCATGATTCTAGTTGTACTAAATTTATTATACATGTCGTTTGTGATTTTCAATTTTCTTTAATCATGTATTACATTTACGATATTCATGTTTTATAGTCTATGTCATTTATTTGAAACTACTTTCATTGATTGTACTTTGCTTCAATCATGACTGGATAACCATATTTTTTAGGAGATGTGCTCACGTTCTTAGACTTCAGATGGATGCTATAACTGAGACTACTCTTACACTTTGGACCAAGAGGTGATCTTGTACTTAGATATTATTATTTTTTATTCATGTCTTCCTTAGCATGATGTGATTGAGTGTAATGCCCTAGTCCCAAAATACGTAGGATTAGGCACGTAGACATGCCAGCTGTATACATACAAAGTATACTCCAATATATGGAATCCTCGTATGTATACATAAGCTGTAAATGCAGTAAAACCAAGGCTAACTAATCTCATCCAAAAATGAAAGAATAAGAGATGTCATATAATCAACTATGAATTGTCATTGGTATATGTAGTTGGGCGAAGACAAATCCACTACCAACTATGAAAAGAAATACATAATAAATAAAAGAGTTTGGCGAGCGAAGAGAAGACGATTAAAGTGCAATCATCCTCGAAGACATAGAGATGATCATGGCCACGGCTAGAACACCTGCGAAAGACAAGAGCACACACCTAGCGAGATAACCAGGTCCTCAGAGGGACATAACAAGATATATGAAGAACATGCCATATAAATACTGAATATAAAATATGCCACAATCAAAGAAAGTGACAAGACATAAATAAGGTAACCTAATCGTACTAAAGTAATCATGCAGTTGAGAAACAATCCTTCGACGCATGAGCCCTGGCTGTAAATAGGATCGGCATAGTCCCCATACAGGGCACCTGGGGCCTACGTCCGTAACGTCCGAAGATCGTCAGAGGGCATCATGTGCAAGGGACTACGTCCATAACGCTCTGGAAAACGTCAGAGGGCACCTGGAGCCTGCGTCTTGGAGGAGCGCACAGGTAATAAGGGAAGTGCAAAGAAGCCCATACGTCAGGTAATGTTCTTCCCACCCAATGCACCTATCATGTCGCATCCACGACCATGTAACACTACTAACCGTCAAGTCTTCTAACATACAACTACTGAAAGTTAGACCTAACGCACGTCCTATACGCATCAGTGATCAGCCAACACGCAAGTCCGGATGCTATATGCTACTCACAACTCACACATCTCGTGGTACATCGGTGTCAAAGTTTATGTAATACACTAAACTAGTGGTAGTCCCTTAACTCTAGGTCCATATGCAATCAAAGGATAATAACAAAATACAGCTAATATCATTGAGCAGGCACTAGGTCAGGAACTGTAATAATGGTACAGTTAAAAGAAATAAAAATAAATACACAGTGATATGCAATAAATAAAATGCAGACAAATTATAAACAATAAATTATGGCAAGGTATCTTGCCTGGTGTGTCGCCTGGTGGTGCGATGTTCTGTCATATTCTAATAGTCCAATAGCCATGGTCGATGTGTAGGGGTCCGAGGTCACGAGAAAATAGGCAAGCATGATTAGTCATGATTAATGAGGATAATTGGAAGAATTTGTGGAGTAGATAAATATACAAATTCTTAGAAAAGATTTTTATTACTTTAAAAACATGTTTACTTGTAAAAATTTATTTATGAAAATACTTAAAAATATTTATATATAATAATTTTGAAAATTTCATCTTATTAGTCAAAATACTCTAAGTTGTAAAATATGATTAAGGTGGATACTATGTTTCACAATTTAAAATATCTATTTAGATAAACAGTTAAAAATATTTCTAAATCATTTATACCAAAAAGTATAACTGGTCAAATATATGTACATATAAATCGAAAAGAATATTTCAGTGTTTAAAAACTAACTTGAAATTTTGCTAGAAAATAATAGTAATAATAATAATGTAAATAATAACATTTAACATAACAACAAACTAATATTAGTAATAATATATAAATAATAAATGACACCATTCTACTAATTTAGATAAATAATAATAATAATAATAACAGTAATAATAATACTAATAATAATAATGATAATACTAATAATAATAATAATGATGATACTAACAGTAATAATAATACTAATAATAATAATAATAATAATAATAATAATAATAATAATAATAATAATAATAATACTAATAATGATAATAATAATAATAATAATAATAAAAGTGATAAGGACAGCACTGCTGTTCTTTAGTTTAGGTTTAGAAGTGGAGAGAGAGTATCGAGAGGGGGAAAGGGTGAAGGAAGGGGAACTCACCGGAGGGCTTGGCCGGGCTCCGCGAGGTGGCGGCGGGCTCTGGGCGCCGGCTGGCACGGTGGCGGACTTGATGGCTTGGGCGCGGCCGGCCATAGAGGGGAAGAGGCGCGGCGGCACCCGATCTGGGTCGACGGAGGAACGCAAGTTGGGACGGAGCGGCGTGGAAGGGGGTCTCCTGGCAGCTGCTGTTCCGGCGGCCAACGCGCACGCGTAGAGGGAGGCGGACGCACAGAGGCTCGCGGAGTCGACGAGGATGCCGATGTCGGCGGCCGAGCGGAATGAGAGGAGGGGCTCGCGGTGGCGGGCGCTCCGATGGAGGCGGCGACGACTGCGGAGGAGATCGGGCGTGCTCGCGGGGACCGCGACGGAGGTGGGTTTTTTTTTTCCTTTTTGTTTCCTCGGTGATGGTGGTGGTCATAATGGTGGAGGTGATGGGGGTTGGTGGCCGTCCGGTGAGGTGGCTGGGAGGGAAGTCCAGCGGTCAGGTGGTCGGAGTTACCATGGGGCGTGGGCCCAAGGAGATGGCCGGGTTAGGGTGGCCGGCCGAGTGGGGTGGTGGTGACGCTGGCCTTGGCGGTGGTTGACGACGGCAGTGGTGATGATGATGATGATGATGGTGGTGGTGGAGAGAGGTCGACTGGAGGAGAAATTGGCCGTGGTTGGTCAGGGTAGAGTTGACGGCCAGAGGCTGGGATCGGGTTGGGGGTCAATCGGCTCGGGTTCGCCGGTGAGGCTGGCGACTGTGGTATGAGCGGCGGTGGCCATATGGTGGTTGTGCCGGTTCTGGTTGTGGTGATGGCGGATGATTGAGGTGGTTTGGATGATGAGGATGGGTTGGTCGGGGAGACGACCGGGGAGCGTAGGGCTGCTAGAAAGCTCGGGTAGGACAGAATTTGGGTTAGGGTCTCGTGTCCGGGATGTGGACACGAATGTGCAGATGTAATTGTAATGGAAAAATATAGTGGAGGGGATGAGGCACAGACACGATGCACCTATTGTGGAGATTGGCTTGGTAGATTTTATGGATGAGTACCTCTCCTTATATAGGAGGTGGGAATTTCCAGTTGGATAAGGACTTGCAATGATTTAAACCCCGATGGATAATTCCATCCTTTATTTAAATCGAATTAGAATTTAAGCAATCAAAATCAAATCAACCTAGATAACTTCCTTTAATTTAAAATAAATTTTTTTCCAAGTTTAAATTATCAAAATAATTAAAACAATGTTTTAAATCTCTTTTTCATGATTATTAAAATATAGCATAAATAATTTCAAAAATCAAGAATATTACTTAAATATTAAATTATAAAATAGCTTTTGTAAATGACAAAATAGATTAATAAACAAATTCCAAATTTTGCAAATATCTAGAATATATTTTATATAAACCAAAATTTTCCAAATCACTACTTATTTTAAAATAACTCTTTTATACAAAATAAAAATATTTATCACATTTGTTTGAACATGTATATTCCTATATAAAATAAAATTTATAACAAAAATATTTTTCTAAAATATGTACCTCGACACATATTCGCACTCGTCGAGCAAAACGCAATTCTCGCACGCTACGCAAATACAAAAATACGAATTCGTATGCGACGTGCAGATACGACGTACAAAATAATTACAAAATATTTAATAAAAAAATCATAGTAAAAATTTAGGGGGTTTACATCCTACCCAACTTAAAAGAATTTTGTCATCGAAATTTAGGAGTAATTAGGGTAGGTAGGGCGAAGGGGATGAAAGGAGTTTTATTCGAATAGATGTACGAGATCTTCTTGGGACGAGGATGCAAAATATTCGCCGAGGAGACGTGCGACATTTCAATGGCAATATGTCATTTGATCGCCTAGAAATTTTTTTTGATGGTTCTAGATTACGATCATGTATATGACAATCAATCAATGACTAAGCTCGATCATCCCTAACATTAACCTTAAAAAGGGGCAACCTCATAAGTAGGTAATAAACTCCTTAATCCTTTGATATCATTAATATTCATGTGATCTCTTTTATCATAAATTGTTCTTTCCAAAAATTACTTTCGTTTCATATCCCCTTAAAATTTAACAAAATAATTATGATTATAAATGTACTCTAACTTCTTCTATCTCGTCATAAAATTTCAATTAGCCTGAAATTTTGAATTCCATAATCTCCATTATACTAGCTCACTTATATATATATCTTTCCAAGTTATAATTTCCTCTAGAATTAAAATTCCAAAACCTTCAACAAATTTGGCCCAAGTAGAAGTTAAAACTTTCCTTACTACAAATTTGTATTTATTGGTCAATGTACAATGCATCCATAGATACCAAAATAAAAGTCCATCTTCAATGTTCGATAAATCTCGAAAAGTAACAGTATACCTTCATAACTCAATCTTCTATCATACTTGAAAATTTTCTATAGTATTTCTTAGTCTCTCTCGAAAATTTGAATTCAACAATCTCCTCTTATTAATGGTAGAAATGAAACTCATCTTCACTTCATATTCATGATCATCTTAGAACTTAATTCTCCATTCATCAAAATGTAAATGTTTCTTTCTTCAACAATTTGGTTATCCTTGAAAACTAATATCATCATAATACTATATGTTATCGAAGGCAACGTCAACATTTGCATCCATAAATTTTTATATATAAACTTGTTTCTTAAACCACCAAAGCTTTAGAAAAAAAAAAATTTCACTCGATATTTAGTTACCTGAAAAGAAATTTTGAAATTCGAGAAGTCTATTTACCCTTGTGTGTTTTATCAAAACACAATATAACATTTCTTACCTCATCTATTTGGATTTATCGCACATTTTCACTTATGTCCAATCTATACCTCATAATCTCGTAATTATCTTAACCAACTGTATTATTTCTCCATGCTGTAGGTTTCTCTAATCTAACCTCTACTAACCCAAGAATGTTATGATCAAATTTTATTTCGCCTAAGGGAATCATACAAGGATCAAGGTTGCATAAGCTATGGAGGAATCATAGTGAAATAATAGTAAAGCAATTTAAATGGGAAAGAAGAAGGGTAAGGGTTGCAATACTGTATGAAGAGCAAAAGGTGTTATGGATCTAAGTAATTCAAGATAAGGTACAAAAATAAATGGACAAGGTTTTAGCAATCAAGTTAGAGCACAAAGTTAAGCATTTAAGGAATCACATCATATATTGGGTCAAAACATTTGAGTCGAGGTTGAGTCCATATATGTAGTCAAAAGTATATCGGTACCATGGTAAGGTTTATAGTTTAGTCTTATGACCCGATGTAGAAGCATGGAAAAGAACAGGAAAGTCCATGCGGCTCAAAACAGAGGGAGTCTCATGCGGTTCAAGAATCTCTTAGAGTTTCATGCGGCTCAAAAATTCTTTAGAGCTTCATGCGGCTCAAAAGTCCCTTAGAGCTTCATGCGGCCCAAAAATTCTTTAGAGCTTCATGCGGCTCGAAAGTCCCCGATAGCTCCATGCTGCTCGGGAAAAGCCACGTGGCCCTATGCGGTTCAAAAATAGGCCTCTACAACTGGCCATAACTACTCTGTGCCGCTGGCTCATTAAATGCTCTAACGTAATGTGGCAGCTCTGACAAGGATTGACAGCTCTGACATAAAGGTAAAATGATGACTCTGACATAATGACGTGCTCCTAGAAAGACAAAAAAAATCTTTATAGCTGGCACGATCCACCAATTCCAATGCTCCTTATGTGGATCGCTTCAAAGACTTTCATGCGGCTCAATTGTGGGGGCCACCCTTATGCGGTTCAGATGGGGGGCCACCCTTATGCGGCTCAGTTGAGGGGGCCACCCTTATGCGGTTCAGATAGGGGGCCACCCTTATGCGGCTCGATTATGGGGGCCACCCTTATGCGGCTCAGTTGAGGGGGCCACCCTTATGCGGTTCAGATAGGGGGCCACCCTTATGCTGTTCGATTGTAGGGCCACCCTTATACGGCTCAGTTGAGGGGGCCACCCTTATGCGGTTCAGATAGGGGGCCACCCTTATGCGGCTCAGTTGTGGGGGCCACCCTCATGCGGCTCAGTTGGGGGCCACCCTCATGCGGTTCAGTTGGAGGCCACCCTCATGCAGCTCGGCTGTGGGGGCCACCCATATGCGGCTCGGTTGTGAGGCCATCCTCATGCGGCTCGGTTGTGAGGCCACCCTCATGCGGCTCAATTAGCAGACCACACTCATACGGCTCTGCCAGGATGCCCCATTCATGCGGCTCACAGCATAAATGGCAGTTGGAACACGTGGCAGAAGATTGACTAAGACTTATCCACTCGAATTTATTACAACCAACAAATCATAACAATGCAGATTTATTCCAACCAACTCAACAGCCCAGATTGATTTCCAACAAACAGATCAAGGTTAATCTTAACCAATCCCCAACCGCCCACTTTTTAAGGTGCAGTTACTGCACACCCCGCGCATCGTAATTCCTATAAATAGCAAGGTGCTGTTCCCTTGCAAAGACACACACAGAGCCCGAGCATAGAGACTAGCAACCCTCGCATACACAGAGAGCATTTCCTTGCCAGAGCAGAAGCTACGTCCGATCGTCCAAGGAGTAAGGCAGAGTTGATAGCACTCTTCCGAGCCTCTACCGTCACCCCCCCAGAAAAACTAAACAATTGTACTTAGATTGCTTTTCCTAGGTTTTGTTCCTAGGCTCTCTTTGTACGAGCGAGTTTGTATTGTGAATCAAAGTTCAGTCCTCCCACAAAACTGTTATGTTCTTTCGATAATCAATGGCAAATACGATGGCAACTCTGCTGGGGACTAACTTCTCCACTGCTGAGAAGTTGTTGACGCAATCGAACGTAGCCAAGCTTGGCTCCACGCAACAGATGCTGATTGTTCGCTTCGACCAGCAAGCGTTTGAAGAGATGCTCTCCAACGGGAGTGCTGGCCCGGTCCAGAAGCGAGCCCGCACAAAGAAGGCCCGCAGGGAGTGGAGGCCCAAGACTTTTGCTTCTCCCCAAGCTCTGGAAGAGGCATTCTCTGCTGCCCAAGATGACGGAGAAGACTCCCATGCGGTCCCACTTCAGGCCGCAGAGGACCCTGCTGTTCTCAAGTCCGACAGAGAAAAGCACTACGATGCTGGACTTGAGGAAGCAAATGGGGACTCTATGCGGTCCAGGAGGAAGCCGCATAAGGGTGCCAGCCCATGAAGAAGGCTCATGCGGCCAACAATTCCAGCCGCATGAAGGCTCATGCGGCCACTAAATCCAGCCGCATGAATGTTCCTGCGGCAGCCAAATCCAGCCGCATGAATGTTGATGCGGCCACAAATTCCAACCGCATGAATGCTGATACGACCACAAATGCCGCATGTATGCCCATGCGACAGCCAAATCTAGCCGAATGAATGCTGATACGGCCACAAATGCCAGCCGCATGAATCCTTATATGGCCACCAATTCCAACCGCAGACCATATGCTCCATGCGGTTCGGGTTCAGTCTTCGACCGCCTCTCATGCGGTCCTGACCTCAGATGCTCTTATAAGGATGTGCCAGACTCTGTGCGACACAATTTGGACTCTTCCTACTATGCACCCTTGGATGCTAGAGGGAAGAAGTCTAGGGCAGCACGGGCTCGTCGAGCTCAGTCAGCTGTCCCAACCTCTGACCATCAGAGAGCTCCGCTTACTGTTAGGCGGGCCTCTGATGGAAAGTTGTACAGAACCGACCGTGTCCAGCCCCCAGCGGCAAACGGACAGAGTGGTTCCCAAGAGTCTTCCAATCAGGGAGTAAACATGGTGCCAACACACTCGTGTGCTCGGAACTCCCGGGCCTACAAAATGAGTGACTTGCGTGATGTGATTCTTCACAAGCGCAAGGAAAGAGAAGAAAACTTAGTGTGCAGAGAGTCCTTTCATGGACATCACTGTACTCAAGTCATTGTCAACTGCTGCTGCAGCAAGGCGGCAGCACAAGAGGACCGACAGTCCGTCTTCCAATAACTGCAGCAGCCAGGACCGGTCCTGTAACAAAGCTCAGGAGACGAGGCGCTTCATGTCGCCTCCTGCAATTCTGCTCAGAAGATCCCTACCGGCAAGGCGGGGAGGAAGATAAATGTTTCCAGCCCGACGATCTCAACTAGCGTGGCCAGGAAACTCGCGTCCAAGCGGCTGTCCACAACCACCTCAGGAAGAGTTTACCAGGGCACCCGCTCAAAGACGAAATCTTCAACACTGGGGGATTCGTCAACTGCACCTCAGGGGGTAGCCGAAGCTGGGGGTAATACCCCTCGGAACATCTATGACAATCCGGTGTTCCAAGAAGATCAACCAAGGGAGACAGTTCCCCCAACAAATGCAATGGACCCAGATGTCCATGGGTCCCAAGATGAAGCAACCTCCGATGCAGGGGGTAACACTTCCTCCGAGTCCGAATCGGAGGAGAACATCCCCACGTACCCAACGACTTCTCTCTACGAGGGTATGATTCGGAGAGCACGTCTTCTATCGTACCTTCTACCGTCCCTCGTGTAAGAACGACATTCATGACTGGGAATGATCAAGATGGTCCCAGCGATCGACAGCGCCTCGACACTCTTGAGGCCATACTTCACACCTTAGTAAAGTCGGTAGAAGAAATCAAGGCGGCCCTATCTACTCTTCAAGGAAGGACGCCTGATCAGACAAGTTTGGGTCCCGCCGTCAATACGGACTCGAACACAACTGCACCAACCCCGGGTGACAATCTACCCGGAATAACGGCTCCCAGTGATACAGACGAGACTAGGGAGGCAAGAAGAGAAGTCCAGGAGCTCCATGCGATGTTCCACGCACAAGAATACTCTCAGGACTTGAAGATACGACAACCGTATCCTGCTGCATGGAGGGATGTCCGCTTCTCTTCGCGGTACAAGCCGTTCAACATCAGCCCCTACGACGGGAAGACCTCTGCAAGCCGGTACATAACCTACTTCGAGGTCACAACTGACCACTTGTCGCACGACGATGCAATCCTCATGCGATTATTTGTCGGGGCATTAGAGGGGGTAGCATTTGATTGGTACCACAATTTGTCGGACAACTGCATTCATTCCTTTACCGACTTCAAAAACATGTTCCTTGAAAGGTTCTACGAGATAGGACAAGATGTGACAATGTCCACCCTCATGGACATTGTTCAAGGTGAGAAGGAGCTGACAAGGAGCTACATTGAGCGATTTCGTCAAACCATGATGAAATTGCCCTCTGGCAGTCCAGATTCTTCCTTGATTGAAATCTGCCAAAAGAGGCTGCTTTCCACAATCAGCCTCTGGATGGGCGAAAGTCAGTTCAAGGACTGGAAGACTTTCATCATCAGCGCTACTAGCACAGAAGACAAGTTGAAGAAAGCTCGTCAACTGGGATTGTACATCTCGGAAGGAGAGGACAAGGGCAAACGCCCTAAAGCCAACAACAACAAAGGTGGTAATTCCTCCAACAACCGAGACAACAAGAGCAAACAGGCTATGGTGGCTGACACAGCCCCGAAGCCCGAAACGAAGCCGGCAGAGAAGCAGTGGCCACAGATGACTTACTCCTTCGAAGACAGCCATGTCAAGCCCATCCTTGACATGCTCATACAAGGAGATCAAATTCAGCTCCCTCCTCCAAGGCGTGAACCTCGTCCTACGGAGATGGAAAGCCCAAAGTACTGCCACTACCACCGCTACGTCCACCACGCTACACAAGACTGCTTCCAACTGAAGTGGTACATCCAGAACCTGATCGACTCTAAGGCTTTGGCCATTGACTTCGAGGAGGTAACTGTGGCAACCAACATGGTGTCTGTCCAATTCGACAGCTTTTCTCCGACAAAGACTCAAGATGGAGTAGTACCCGTTCCCCGGGCAAAGATGGAGGTAGCTAATCTTCCACCTCCCCGAGGCCAGGCTGCTGGTCTAGTACCCCTCACCACATCACGATGGAAGGTCATGTGGGTCCATCCGGACCTGGTACCTGAAGTGACTCAGCCAGCACCACCCTCCACCGGCAAGAAGAAGGGTAGGAAAGTCAAGTCCTGCCGCACAATCTCGGCTGACATCGAAGAAGCGACAGCTGTCGTTACTCGGTCTGGTACACAATCTCAACCCGCGTCGGGTAACTCGGCTGAAGATTGTCAGCCAGCCGCTATCGATGCCCCAGGACCTTCTCAGCCTCCGCTGGCTGACAAGTCCAAGCCGAAGGAAACCCACTTCGACAAACCACTCCGAAAGGACGCACCTCACGGGCTGGAAAGGCCTTATAATTTTGATATTTTGGTACAATTGGCCAACACGCCAGCCAAGTTGTCATTATATGAACTCCTGAGACTTTCCAAGGATGTTCGCGTCGCCCTGAGTGACGCGCTTCAAAATGCTGATGCTTATCTGGCTCAAGTCAAGCTCACAGGGGAGAGCTCGCCAGCGGATGCCCAGGACAGTACTTGTACCGGTACAATGCCCAATATCATGTTCACTCCACAGGACATGCTTATCAAGACCAACCTGCACGATCGCCCTCTGTATTACACTGGATACGTCAACAACGTCAAGGTGGATCGGATGCATATTGATCCCGGTTCTTCGATAAGCATTATCCCGAAGAGCTTACTGCACCATCTGCACATCCCTATGCATCGGCTGACTCCTACCAGCACCGCCATCAGCGGCTTCAATTCCGGGAGAAGCTATCCTATCGAGAAGATTCGCCTGAAGTGCCAAATCAGTGACCTTCAGTCGGAAGTAACCTGCTATATCATCGACGCAGACACCTCATACAATATTCTTTTGGGGCATCCGTGGATACACGATTATATGATCGTGCCCTCCACATTGCACCAGTGCTTCAAGTACATCGACAAGCATGGCTTCGTCGGGACAGAATTCGCTGACATCGATCCCTTTAAAGGGGTTAAATCCTATTATTCGGATTCTTGTTTGTACGAGAAATCTAAGAGGCACTTGATCAAGGAGGATGCTCAGGAGCAGACAGAGGCAATTGCAGGGTCGGAGGAACCCTTGAGAATCCATCTCCAACCCCGCAAACCAGGCAGTACTGCGCCTCTTTGCGTAGTTTCTCGGTGCTTACTACACAAAGGGAGCAGATGGCAATCCGACTGCCAAGGTCTGGCCAAGGGGTGAGGCCCAATACGGAGCCACTGACGATCAGATTACCAAGGGCGGGCAAACAACAAATAGAAGAGGTTAATCCCTCCGTCAAGCCGATGGTCATTCGTCTGCCTAAGACAAATCGGCAGCCAAGCACTGAGCCAGGGGCCGCTAGTGTCATGCCCCGCTTCCGTAGGAGCGATCGTCCTCGCTAAGGTGTGATGCCGCACGGGCCTAGGTTGCTCCCGTGCAAGGCCAAGTCCAGAAACGGTCGATTTGAGCTAGGCCACAGAGTCGTACAGAGTGTCCCTATTGCAGCAGAAAGTAAATGAACACAAGTAGAAGCGAATTCGAACTCTTTATTGATATTCAAGAAGTTTACAAGCGACGCTAGGCCGATATTACAAGTCGCTCAAGCTCTCTCTCTCTGAAACATAAAAGGCGTTCCAAGTGGCTTACAACATGGAATGATTCATGGCGATGTTTCGATACATTATATCCTGTATATGGTGCTCCAGCTCCTTGCAACGCTCCAAGGCTCCAGAGATAGCTTTGTGCCTTAGGACGTTCGAAGAAAGCTCCGCACCCGCCGATGTTTCCTGCTTCCTGCAAGCAGACTGTGGGGTTATCAGTACATTGTTATACACTGGTGGGGAGGCTAGCTCGCCCACAATGCTATCATTACCAAACACGTTCCATTTACTTTTGTGCACCGTCTATCATTCATTGTCTTTCTAATCTTGCCTTAGGATCAGTTTCATGGCATTTTCTATAACCTATCTCGTGTTGCCGAATTCAAGTGTCGCATGAAAATACATACACGACTTACCCATACTTACCGTCCGGCCTTCTCTGTCCAAGGTAAACCAAGTTAGTCAACAATTCATGAGGAATAACTTAACGTGTCTCATGTAAACTTTCAATATCAAGGGCGTGTCCATGCCTCAGTTTCTAGCGTGTCGTAGGCATATTCTCTAACTCGTTGTACGAAGTATTCATTATCATTTGGTGTAATATATTTCAAGCCGTTCAGTAGGCGCTTGTTCATTTAACTTAGACTACTTTGATTTCAATGCAAGGACTTGCACGTGGATAGCCACCAGCAAAGTCCACTTAATCTATATGCACCGGTCGCTGGCTTTACAAGCCATTTTGGACATTTCTCCTTGGTATTTCTCAACTTAGCGTAGGGTGATGGCTGGTACACCCCGTTAAGTCTCTTAAAATACCATGCACTTACGTCTCCCGGTGCCCAAGCCCGCACCCAGGCAGCCCGTAAGCCCCGACTTTTGATTCCGCCTAGGCCGGCCACGGTATACTCCACACAACGCCCGTGCCGCAGAATCACTGCACAGCCACGGTATTTCCCCTATCGCCCGTGCCGTTTGTCCATGACCATTTCGTATTATCTTGTCATTTAAACTTAGCGGCTATCTCCGAGCCGTAGGCTAACCCTTATCCATAATGCGTTATCGACCAGGTTGGCGTCCGTGCAGCACGGGTAGCGAGCCCCGTTGCACGTGCCCGTCACACCTGTCGCTAACCATTCTTTTCTTTCTTATCTTTCATGTATTCTTTCTTTTCTTTCTTTCTTTCACTTGTTCGTTCGTTCATCGATTCATTCACGTATTCATTCATTCATTCATTCGTTGATTCATTCATTCATTCGTTACGCAACTCCCAGTACGGGAGTCGCCTTGGCGACCCATCGGTCCCATAGTCTTTCAATGTTGCTATACTCTACTCGGAACGACTATGTTGATAGTCTTCCCATTTCATTGTTGTAAACCATTCATTGTTTCATTGTTGAACGTATAAGAGACTTGAACGTAAGCTTGTGCCTTAGCACGAGCGTGAAGTGCAGTACGAGAGTTCATATTTTTCAAGTTCCTTTCCATTTTCTATACAAGCATACAAGATGGGATTATTCCCTTAGCTAGGTGCGTTGAGTCATTTATTAGCATGCACGGTGTTATCGCCTAGCGATTTCAGTGATAGTATCCGTATTATTATGTGTCTAGGCTAAGCAAAGACGGGTTCATCGGAGCCACCCACCTTAGCAATGTTCGCATCGGCCGAGCGATATTCCGAGCGCGCCTTTGAAAGTCTAAGTCTGTATTCATCTTGATGGGACAATGTAAGCCTTGTATCGATTCTTCATCAGGTCGATGCCAACTCTTCGGGTCGACGGCTCGTTTGAGTCATTGCACTCGCCGTTTGAATCGGCGTTCCGCTAGGGCGGAGCGGGTCGTTACATAATACACCACTCAAAATAAGTCTCATCCTCGAGACTTCCTGAGTGCAGGTCATCCTACCATTCCTTAACTCGTGTCGTCGTGTTTCTTTGACAATCCTTATCGAATGGCTTTACCGCTCTATGGCACCGAACTATACTCGATACCTTTCCAAGTCCCGTGTCTGTATACGTTTTGGTCGATTTTTTTATTGAATAACTTTTCATTCATTTTAGAGTTGATGTTTCTTCAACTTGGTTGCTATTTCGACGTGTCATGGGACTGAAATGGTCGCACGAGGCACGTTGTAATTCGTTAAATATGAGGGTCATAGGCTGAGGCAAACTCACTTTCGTTTATCTCGGTCATTGAAATGACCCGATTTGCTTCTCAAGCGTTCTTGTCCACGAAATCAGTATGATTTCTTCTTAGCGGGGTCGACCAGGTCTAAGTAATTTCCGTCCAATTCAAGACTAAGTATTGCACTATCATCGAGCATATCTTTCTATTAATGGTCCAATTCGTTATACCAACTTTTATTTGCACGATATCGATTCCATATCATTCACTTATTTAGGGCCAATCTCGTTGTCGTTCACGCACACTCCGCTCACACGTTTCTTAGATTCCGAGCCACGCTTGTACTAGTATCGATCCCTTACTTAACGTAATTCCAAGATCCTCGACACTCTTCCATTCCTCAAGTCTTGCTTGAACTCAATGTATCACTTGGCTGGATCGTGCATGCATTCCAAGCATCCCCAAAATATATGCATTCAGCCAAGCCGCATGATCTAGAAATTTGTCATTCTCACTCGAGTTGCGTCGTGCACATACTCAAGCGTCCCTGAAATATATGCATGTCAGCCGAATCTCGTGAGCAGGGTTTCATATATTCGTGATTTATGCTATCCATCCATGCCAATCCTCAAGATCAATCTTTCGATTGCTAACAATTTCAACAGGGTGTCTCGCCTAACCGCTAGGCTATTTCTTTCCGAGGCTAAGTCAATGTCAGGATTAGAATCATAGTTCCCCAACAATAATGCCAACTCTGACCCCAATCCTAGGGTCAAACCAAAGTCGGTAGTACGGGATTTCTACCCAAGCTCGCGTCACTCAGATTTCTAAACATCGAGCACGATCACCTATTCGCAACAACGCATTCGTTGCGCGTATTCGAATCCATTCAACTCACCAATTCTAACCAATTCATGTATTCAATCACGAGGTCGTCTAGCTTTGACAATATGTTGTGCCCCAATCTCACGCGAGTCCGATTATCCACAGTGGTTCATGAATCACCATACAACGCTCCTGCGGAATAATCATTCTCATCGGGGCGTAACTCTTGTTTGAGTTTAGACTAACTCATTCTCGATACGCAGATTGGACCTACTCAATCCTCAAGTTCAATCATCAAACACACAGATTCATTCTCGAGTTTACCTTCGCGTCAAACCACAAGTCGAAGCAATCAAATTGCCATGCCATCCAAGTTCAATCACTCCCGCAGTATGAATCACCATATCAGCGCTCACGCGGAGTGATCGTCCTAATCCGGTACGATGCATGTGCGAGGCTGGAGTTGTGCTCGCATAAGACAAGAACGTCAACGTTGTGGTTATCAACGAAGCAAATCTAAGCATTCTCATTTTTATCCATCCCAAATCAATTCGACAGTCTGACCGTCATGCGTTCAACTAGAAAATCCTCGAGCCAAGTCTTTCTTTTCCTCGACACATTTTTAACATCCCAAGTATAGCATCCAACGGAACAATGACATTTGCACGATCGTCATTTGCCGAATCAGAGTACCCCCGAGTTATCGCATATCGATCTTTGATACGCCTCAATACCATCGACGATATGCGTAACCTGACGATCTTCCTTTGCAACCGATTTCGAGTCGTGCGTTGATGCTGTTGTCCGAGTTGGATATTCCACAATTTCATTTAGTATTCAAGATCAAGTTCAACTGCTATTCCTCAAGCTAGTTTCAAGATCGTTGCTCATACTCAAGTCATAATTCATTTGAATCAATCCGAAATCGTACGCGCGATCCTCTGAGTTTCCTCGATCAAGACCATTCATTTTCATTCATCGTTCCGAACCATTTTCTAACTCGCGTTGCCCATTGACAAGTTGTCCAGCGACATCTCGTTCGGGACTTTTGAAGTCACGGCCAACTAAGCGTGACACGTTCTAAGGCTTTGTACGATCGCATCGCTTGCCGACATACTCGTACGATCCGTAAATCCTTCAGTCTCGCTCGAACAATTTCTATGACGTCCATACACCACTCAGGGTTCGAGCCATACAATCTAGTCATCGACACTCATTCTTATTCTTCTCCGAACCTATCACGTATACCACTCGGATTTAAGCCATACGATCTAGTCCTCAATCACGTTGGCGTCATGCGCTAAGACATCATTCAGATTCGTTCGATAAATATCTAGCGTAATCGCTCACGTCGTCTCGACGTACTAAGTCGTTCGCACTAATCCTCAAAATCCAAGCCAATCCTTTCGGGTATGCCTAAGCATTAACTCGATAGCGTTCCTATCGATAGACACACAAAGTGTATCTCCGTTCTCGATCGAGCGATACTTGATATCGCTCGTAACTCGATTGCACCCAAAAGTCGAGGTGCGCAACACGCGGACTAAGTTGTGCTGCATAACCATCCCGTATGAACTATATTCGAGTTTGCACGCTCACTTATTCTTGTTCGAGCGATAACCGATCTCGCTCGCATCTCGTTTGTACCGGAAGGTCTAGGTGCGCGATACTCCACACAACTTAGCCAAAAGGCTGCGTGCATAATCATCCTGTCCGAACTATACTCCGATCTCGTGTACTTTATTTGCTATTGTCAGCGTAAGCTTATTCAAGCACGCACTGCGTTTGCTAACTCTTAGCATCGGTTCCTTCCAACTCAAGTTTGTCGTGGTGGCACAAAGGCCTTCGCCTATCGATCCCGTCCAACCGAGTACTCGTACGAGCTTTTGAAAAAATTAGACTTATTGTATGGAACATCCCAAGGCACAACAGAGAGAGCGTACCACTTCTTTTGTTTCAAAACCGAGCTTTCAAAACTGAGAAAATCGAAATGAAGTCCAAGGACGTAAAGCCGTGCTCTGATACCAATCTGTCATGCCCCGCTTCCGTAGGAGCGATCGTCCTCGCTAAGGCATGATGTCGCACGGGCCTAGGTTGCGCCCGTGCAAGGCCAAGTCCAGAAACGGCCGATTTGAGCTAGGCCACAGAGTCGTACAGAGTGTTCCCATTGCAGCGGAAAGTAAATGAACACAAGTAGAAGCGAATTCGAACTCTTTATTGATATTCAAGAAGCTTACAAGTGGTACTAGGCCGATATTACAAGTCGCTCAAGCTCTCTCTCTCTGAAACATAAAAGGCGTGCCAAGTGGCTTACAACATGGAATGATTCATGGCGATGTTCCGATACATTATGTCCTGTATATGGTGCTCCAGCTCCTTGCAACGCTTCAAGGCTCCAGAGATAGCTCTGCGCCTTAGCACGTTCGAGGAAAGCTCCGCACCCGCCGACGTTTCCTGCTTCCTGCAAGCAGACTGTGGGGTTATCAGTACATTGTTATGCACTGGTGGGGAGGCTAGCTCGCCCACAATGCTATCATTACCAAACACGTTCCATTTACTTTTGTGCACCGTCTATCATTCATTGTCTTTCTAATCTTGCCTTAGGATCAGTTTTATGGCATTTTCCATAACCTATCTCGTGTTGCCGAATTCAAGTGTCGCATGAAAATACATACACGACTTATCCATACTTACCGTCCGGCCTTCCCTGTCCAAGGTAAACCAAGTTAGTCAACAATTCATGAGGAATAACTTAACGTGTCTCATGTAAACTTTCAATATCAAGGGCGTGTCCATGCTTCAATTTCTAGCGTGTCGTAGGCGTATTCTCTAACTCGTTGTACGAAGTATTCATTATCATTTGGTGTGATACATTTTAAGCCGTTCAGTAGGCGCTTGTTCATTTAAATTAGACTACTTTGATTTTAATGCAAGGACTTGCACGTGGATAGCCACCAGCAAAGTCCACTTAATCTATATGCACCGGTCGCTGGCTTTACAAGCCATTTTGGACATTTCTCCTTGGTATTTCTCAACTTAGCGTAGGGTGATGGCTGGTACACCCCGTTAAGTCTCTTGAAATACCCTACACTTACGTCTTCCGGTGCCCAAGCCCGCACCCAGGCAGCCCGTAAGCCCCGACTTTTGATTCCGCCTAGGCCGGCCACGGTATACTCCACACAACGCCCGTGCCGCAGAATCACTGCACGGCCACGGTATTCCCCTCCATCGCCCGTGCCGTTTGTCTACGACCATTTCGTATTATCTTGTCATTTAAACTTAGCGGCTATCTCCGAGCCGTAGGCTAACCCTTAGCCATAATGCGTTATCGACCAGGTTGGCGTCCGTGCAGCACGGGTAGCGAGCCCCGTTGCACGTGCCCGTCATACCTGTCGCTAACCATTCTTTTCTTTCTTATCTTTCATGTATTATTTCTTTTCTTTCTTTCTTTCACTTGTTCGTTCGTTCATCGATTCATTCACGTATTCATTCATTCATTCGTTGATTCATTCATTCATTCGTTATGCAACTCCCAGTGCGGGAGTTGCCTTGGCGACCCATCGGTCCCATAGTCTTTCAATGTTGCTATACTCTACTCGGAACGACTATGTTGATAGTCTTCCCATTTTATTGTTGTAAACCATTCATTGTTTCATTGTTGAACGTATAAAAGACTTGAACGTAAGCTTGTGCCTTAGCACGAGCGTGAAGCGCAGTACGAGAGTTCACATTTTCTAAGTTCTTTTCTATTTTCTATACAAGCATACAAGATGGGATTATTTCCTTAGCTAGGTGTGTTGAGTCATTTATTAGCATGCACGGTGTTATCGCCTAGCGATTTCAGTGATAGTGTCCGTATTATTATGTGTCTAGGCTAAGCAAAGACGGGTTCATCGGAGCCACCCACCTTAGCGATGTTCGCATCGGCCGAGCGATACTCCGAGCGTGCCTATGAAAGTCTAAGTCTGGATTCATCTTGACGGGCCAATGTAAGCCTTGCATCGATTCTTCATCAGGTCGATGCCAACTCTTCGGGTCGACGGCTCGTTTGAGTCGTTGCACTCGCCGTTTGAATCGGCGTTCCGCTAGGGCGGAGCGGGTCGTTACAGCTAGCGCACCTAGGACCCCACGTCCAACGCCCTCAGGGGAGCCCTTGATGATCAAGCTGCCTAGGTTATCTTCCCAATCTTCAATACAGAGGTTGGCTGAACAAGAGCCGAGAATAAATTGGCAGCTCAGTACTAAGCCGGGGGTCGCCAGTGAGCCAACAACTCTACGTCCGGCGCCACCAGTGGAGCCGCTGATAATCAAACTACCCAGGTCGTCCTCTCAATCTTTATTGATGCAGGGGGTAGTCGAAGAGGAGTCAGAGCTGGCCAAGTATGTGGCTGCTCACACTGATGTTCCTTCTGCAGATGATGTAATTCCACCGGAAAAGATACCGTACTTTATCAATAAAGGACTATCTTTGAACTACCTCGAGCTTAATAAGCTTCGAATAATGTATGCTATAGAAAATGGTATAGGCACCAACCTACACCCGCAAGTGACAAATGTCTATGCCACGAATCAAATCACTCATGTAGAAGGCGTCTGCTTCATAGTCGAGGGAGACGATCATCCAATCATCTTCGGCCGAAAGAATGATCCACAGTCCTTCAGGCCAGAAGAAGTCGATCTCAAATCCGACACTGGAAGACTGCCGCTTTATCTCTATAGCTCCCGTTCCAAGTATCTTATGCAAAAATAGGGGTACGATATGGAGTCTACACCAGGCTTGAACTACGGCACCGGCCGACGACTACCTTTGCAATTACCAGTCCCGGCTGGAAAACCTTGGGATTATTATAGCAAGACCAGATATGGCCTAGGCTATGTTACTCCTGCAACAACTCCCGAGAGCTCAGATGAGGAGTGTGAATGGCATTCATATTCAACTGGATCGCCTACTTCTGATTCAGACACCAGCATCGGAGACGTATTCAGACAAGTTTGGTCTGTCAATATGGCGTTTGCTGATGCCTATGAAGAAGAGGAAGACGTACCGGAGCTTCTCGAGTTGGAGCCTTGGGTTCAACAACTAGATGCACAATGGAAGAAATGCTTCGAACTTCGTGAACCTCCCACCGAAGATGAGGTCATGCAAGTTGACCTCGGCGATGAATCCTCTCCAAAGCCAATCTTCGTCAGCAAAAGCCTGACAGACGAAGAGCGGGAGGCACTTTTGCAACTCGTCGGAGAGTACATTGACGTATTCACCTGGAGCTATAAAGACATGCCAGGGCTAAACCCCGAGGTTGTACTTCATAAACTCAACATTCATCCAGACGCAAAGCCGGTCAAACAACAGCAACGACGGTTCCGTCCAGACATCATGAACTCCATCGAAGCTGAGGTCAATAAACTGATAACCAACGGCTTCATCTGGAAGAAGCAACATCCAGACTGGGTCGCCAACATAGTACCAGTCCTCAAGAAGAATAAAAAGATTCGAATGTGTATAGACTTCTAAAATCTAAACGAAGCATGTCCTAAGGATGAGTTCCCTCTTCCCATCACGGACATCATGATCGACAACACATATGGCTTTGAGCGCATGTCATTCATGGATGGCTTCTAGGGATACAACCAAATCAAGATATTTCCTGACGATGAAAAGCATACATCATTTCGAACACCGATTGGCGTATACTGTTACACAGTCATGCCCTTCGGTTTAAAGAATGTCGATGCCATATATCAAAGAGCCATAAGTGTCATCTTCAGAGATCACCTGCGTAAGACCGTGGAGTGTTATGTTGATGACATCGCTGTCAAAAGCCGCTCTAAGGGAGACCATTTACAGGATCTGAGGACGGTATTCGACCTGATGCGAGCGCACAACTTGCAAATGAATCCTACCAAATATTTCTTTGACGTATCTAGTGGAAAATTCTTGGGTTTTATCATTACTGCCCCAGGGAATTTATATAGATCCCGAGAAGACGAAGGCAATCATGGAGATGGGTCCCCCGAAAAATCTTTGTGAACTCCGAGGCCTTCAAGGGAGGCTAGCTTACATCAGGAGGTTCATCTCTAACCTCTCCGGGCGATGTCAACCATTCACCCACCTCATGAAGAAGGGCATCTCATTCGTATGGGATGAAGAGTGCCAACGTGCGTTCGACAACATCAAAGAATATCTGTCAAATCCTCTAGTTCTGGTGGCCCCGGTTGCTGGAAAGTCGTTCGTGCTTTATGTGCGAGCGATGGAGCATTCCCTCGGTGGTCTACTAGCACAGAACAATGATGCGGGGCATGAACAAGCTATCTATTACCTCAGCCGAATGATGATTGGGCCTGAGCATAGATACACCGCCGTTGAGAAGGAATGTCTTGCTCTGGTGTTCGCTATCCAGAAGACGCGACACTATGTTACAGGATAAACCATCCATGTCATGTCAATAGTTAATCCCCTCAAGGTTCTCATGACCAAACCAGGGGCACTCAACTCTCGCCTTGCTACTTGGGTGATATTACTGTCTCCCTACGACATGATCTTTGTTCTGCAAAAGGCTGTTAAAGGTCAAGCTCTGGCGGACTTTTTAGCAGCCCATCCAAGTTCAGAGTCAACCAGAATATATAGAGAGATTCCAGACGAGGTCGCCAATTCAAACATGGCTTCCGATGATTCCGTCTGGCGAATGTTCTTCGACGATGCTTCAAGAACCGGGCCCAAGGGCAACATTATCGTTGGGGTCGGAGTGGTACTGATTTCTTCCTCTGGCTTGGTGATCAACCGGGCATATTTCCTTACAGAACCCTGCTCGAACAACGTGGCCGAGTACAACGCCCTGGTTATCGGTCTCCAACTTGCAAAAGAACTGGGGGTAGAGTACCTAGAGGCATATGACGATTCACAGTTAATCGTCAATCAGATCCGAGGTTCATACGAAGTTCGTCATGAAGACATGATTCCCTATCATCAGGTAGCGATCGCCATCATTACGTCTCTGAAAGGTTTCTTCATAGAATATATTCCGAGACTCCGGAATATTGAAGCCGACGTCTTAGCAGGACTGGCCGCTTCCCTGACGGTCCCAAAATATACTCATCATTTGGTGGACGTAATAGGCCATGAGTTGGTCTGTCCCAAGAACAACGTCCAAATTGCTAAGAGCTATTTTGTCCTGACAGTTGACGAGACACAGGATTGGAGGCTCCCATTTATTGACTTCGTAGTCTATGGCATCTTACCGGAGAACCCGAAAGAAGCCACCTCTATTAGAAGACGTTCGCTCAGATTCTTCTACGATACAGAAACCAAGATGCTGTATCGGCGGTCATACGATGGATTGCTGTTTTGGTGTCTGTCTAATACAGAAGCCAAAGAAGCTGTACATGAAGCACATGACGGCATCTGCGGGGCCCATCAGCCTGGCCCAAAATTGTAAGATCGTCTTCGCCGAATGGGTTACTACTGGCCTACGATGGTGGCAGACGCGATAGACTATGCAAGAAAGTGCAAAGCATGTCAGGTCCACACAGATCTCATACATCAACCATCTGAATTCCTACACCCAACGGTGGCATCCTGGCCATTTGAGGCATGGGGAATGAATATCATTGGTCCTATCACCCCACCTTCATCCAGAGGGTACCGCTTTATACTGGCAATTACGGATTACTTCTCCAAATGGGCGGAAGCTGTTCCGCTTGCAGAAGTGAAAACATCAAACGTGATCAGCTTCCTCAAGCATCACGTCATCTATCGCTTTGGACTGCCTCGAAGGATCATCCACGACAATGGTCCGCAGTTTACAAGCCACGCTTTCTATCGGTTTTGCGACAAACATCGAATTCAGAATGTTGCGTCAACACCCTACAACCCGGCGGTTAATGGTTTGGCGGAAGCATTCAATAAAACTATAATCAAGCTTCTCAAGAAGTTCGTATCCTCAAACAAACACGATTGGAATGAAAAGCTTGGCGAGTGCTTATGGGCGTACCGTACTACAGTCCGGACGGCTACTGGGAACACACCATTCTCTTTGGTGTACGAAAGTGAGGCAGTTCTCCCGCTAGAGACTCAAATCCCCTCTCTCTGCGTCGCCCTCACTTACCGATTGACGACGGATGATAATTACCGTCGCTGGCTACAAGAGTTGGAGGCCTTAGATGAAAAGCACCTGCTAGCTCAACAGCGAATCGAGCTTTATCAAGCCCGCATCCCTGGAGCATTCAACAAGAAGGTTAAACTCAGAACATTCTAAGTAGGCGATCTTGTCTTGACAGTTCGGAGGCCGATGGTCATGACTCACAAAACCGTCGGCAAATTCCAGCCAAAGTGGGAAGGCCCATTTGTCATCGAGGCTGTATTCTCCAATGGTGCTTACCGCCTCACAAAACAAAACGGAGACTTGCTCATGTTGCCTGTCAACGGCAAGTTCCTGTAGAAGTATTATGTCTAAATGACATCCTCCAAATCAACCGGACTGTTAAGTTATGTGCCCCCACGTACCGCTGAACTTACACTCTGGTCATCCCAAATGAATCTATATTGCATCTTCTGGGTAGTAAGTTATGTATGATCATACCTCTGAACTTTCTTCCTAAAAGAGCATCTTTCTCATGATCTATCACCCGCACTTTTAGTACATAAAAAGGGTAACAGATCCACAAATTTCCCGAAACAACTACGTCGATGTCACCTCTGAGTTGTTTTACTTCCATCAAAAAACAAACCACCCCTTACGTAGAACTTCCACGTCCATATTACCTCTGAGTTGTTCTATGTACCCTTCATGGTGTCCACTCCTGCCACGTCCTTATTACCTCTGAGTAGGAAGACTCCATTGAAGAAACCCTCATATTTACCACGTCCTCATTACCTCTGAGTAAGTATGTTGGTTTTCTCTCGACTTATTATCCGTACCCAAAACCAGGGTACGCCAATGATAATAGGCCGACAAATGTCCACAGTTGACCACAAAATATCCACAGTTGACCACAAATGTCCGCAGTTGACCACAAATATTGTACTTGGTCCCCTAGTACATGTGCCTCTTTTCTCATTATCACATGCCTCTGGAACCCAGCTGTTCCATGGCATTCTTTAGCCCGATACCAAGAACTTCCATATCCACCTTACCGCAGAGTTGTTCTAAGTATCCCTATCAAACTTATTACCCATACCTAAAACTAAGGTATATCAAGGGTAATAGGTCCACAAAAAGTCCCCAGTGGGGCAAACATCATAATACGGTACAAGCACAATAGATGACGGATGGTGTAAACATAGTCATTTATTAAAAAACAAAAGTACTACATGTTCGGGGATCGCATCCCTATTAAAATGAAGGAAAATAACAAAGAACGAAAGAAAAAAAGGGTCGACTATGGTTCGGCAATACATAATTCCCTGAGACGGTCCCTCAGCACGGCCGTCGATCGCTCAAATTGTCGCTTGGCCGGGCGCTCGGCCTCCTGGGTTAACCGCTCTGCATCCTCCAGATGTGCGTGAGCCTGCCAGCCATCTTCAAGCCTTTTCAGAGTATGCTCCACGCCAGCAGAAGTTCGGGTGACTTTGTCGGCCTCCTGAACAATTAGCTCCTTATCCGTGCGGGAGGCCTCGAGCTCAGATTCCAAGAAAGCTAATTTCCTCTGGAGCTCAAGGATCTGCTCTCTCGTATCAATTATCCCACGGGAGGCGGCCGCTTCCCGAGCAACGCAATCCTCTCCCCTGTGGCTCAACTGATCAAACTGCAGAGAGAGATTGCAGAGGTCCTTCATTATAATCGGTTTGGATGCTTCTCATGCAGCCCTTATCTTCTCCATGGCAGTGATGAGGAAGTCCCGCTCCTGATCTATTGCTGAAGACAGATCAACTTGTCGTAGTACTTGAAACTGGGCCACAAGCTGATCCGCCTCTAGCAATTTGGGCTCCAGAAGCTCAACTATCCCTGCCCCACCTGGAAGGGTTCTAAGGAGTTCAATCTGGCCACGGGCGCATTGACGGGCCAAGACAAAAGAAGTTTCCCTCTCCACGGCAGCCTCAACCTCTCGCTTCAGGAGGCGGTAGAAACTGTCATCCACATCCTTTGATGATTCATCCAGGACTTCTGAAGAAGACGACGTCAGAGGAAGAGTAGCTGGCAATGTCGAAGAAGATGCACCAGAACTTGATTCCCCTGCCACAAGGGAAACAAGTTCCGAACGAAAGGACGCTTGAATATCGGCCAATTCCTCCTCCGTAGCCCGAAGGATCTAGAGACTCGTGTGAGACCCGTATCACTGTATCGATATTTTATACGGATACGTGTTTATTTGAGCCGTATTTTATATTTATCGATTTGCGTGATATTTTAAAATTTTCTGAAGTACAAGGTTTTCGTGGCTCGGTTTAACTTGGATTTGGTTTTATTTGGTTCGGTTCCACTTTGACTTGGTTTGGTTTAGTTTAGTTTGGTTCTTTATGAGATGAGGTGTATGGTTTAGATTGAGTGGAGAGGAATGAATGGTGGAGATTACTTGAGCTTGTTATATAAGCCACTTTTTCTCTCTCCCTCCTCATTCACCCTCATTCATTTCTTTTCCACCAAACCCTAGCCATTGGAGAGAGGCAAGTACACCTTGCCGAATGTTGAACGATCTTAATTTCGTTTGTTCCATTCTCTTTCTTGTTATATTCTAAGCTTGTTTAGAACTTGGAGTTTTCCATTTTGATGGTTCAAATGTTGTAGATCTAGCTTTGAAGAGATTTTAGTTTTCATGGGTTTTGATCTATTTAATCTTGTTATTTCCGAGTTTTGATGGTTCTATGTTGTAGAGCATTTCATTCTGCCCCGTTTTGACCCAAGGAAGTTCGGATTTGGACTCTGGATGATGGAGTTATGAAGCTTGAGAAGTTGGCTCTCATGGTGTTCTTCTTCTCGAAATTTTGGAGAAGATGAACTGTACTTGACTTGACCGCATGAATATTTCATACGGCAAGTGTTCTATTTAGCCACATGACTGGAAGTACTTGAGCCGCATGAGGACCGAACTCATCTAGCCGCATAAGTCTACTTCCTCTCTTAGTCGCATAGGCTGAGTCTCATTCCAGCCGCATGAATGATCTAGCTCAGTCTCATGCACCCCCTCTTCCTGCTGGCCGCATAAGACTTTACTTGATCCAGCCGCATAGAACTCGCTCGACCCAGCCGCATGAGAACTTTTTCTCCGAGCCGCATGTGACTTCTGGTCCCGCTAGCCGCATAGACCTGCTTCCTACTTGACCGCATGAGACTCAGCCATCTAGCCGCATGCGCCCTCTTACCTATGCAGCCGCATATGTGCCCGCCATACTTAAACCGCATGACCCGAATTCGTTCGAGCCGTATAGGCTCCACTGCTCCTTCAGCCGCATATACATTCATTACTCCTGGCCGCATATGTACAGCACCCTCTCGGCCGCATGGGTACCCTTCCCCCGTGAGCCGCATGGCGTTGTATCCCTTGTAACCGCATAGCGCCTATCTTTCTGGCCGCATGGAATCCTGCAATCTCGAGCCGCATGAGTTTCTCCTTTCAGCCGCATACACCCTGACCTGTCCTGAGCCGCATGAATTCATCCCCTGAGCCGCATGGACTTCCCTTGTCTTGTTATATTATTATTATTATTACTCTATTATTATTAGTATGATAACTAGGCACGTGATTTATTGTGTATTTTTACGCCCATTTTATATCCTTACGCCTTTTGCCCAGAATTTGATAAGTCACGATTTGATTGACATGATTGAAATAACAATTGTACATGACATGGTGTGACAAGGAACTAGTATGACTTGATAGTGACCCTGAGCCGCAGGGCTCCTTCCTGTGCCTTGTCCAGCTATTTAATTATTGTTATTATTATTTCTCTATTGTTATTTGATCTTTAATGATGACTTGTGCCTTGTAACCTTAGCATAACTTGAGTCTCCTGATTGAGTGCTTGCACTATAATGTCCGGCACATGTACCCTAAATACGACAGTGACCCGTAGTGGTGCACTCCTGATTAATGACCTGACATGACCTGATAGTGGCCCGTCGTGGCGCACTCTTGACCAGTAAACTTGACATGATAATGACATGATAGTGGCCCGCCGTGGCGCACCTTTGACATGATAAACCTGACATGATACTCCTTGAAATGCTGTTGCGACGGCTAACATGACACGACAAGAATGAATGACCTGGACACCGTGGACGATTGTGCTTGTACAAATGAACCAGTCTTGTCTTGAATCATGTCTAGGACTGGGACCCCTGAGTACCACGGTCATGGGTACCCACTGTAAATGGCTAAGGCTAATGACTAGAATAAACAAGTAATTCATAAAAGATTTCCCAGTTACAGGCAATCCCGTTATCTGGGCATGCATGTGGACTTGTAGCCTGCCGACGAGTAGGGCATATTTCTAGTACACTGTCATGTGTTGTACCCTTATTGTACTAAATGTCGCCTGGATAACCTGGATGGTCTGCAGGGCTTGTGACTGTGGAATAATCTCATTGTATATTGCTAGTAACTAGGCCTGTGATAACCCTAGTTAGTTAAAATATCAAGCCGTACTTATTGCTTGGCCGTGAAATGTTGGATGGAGCTCAGTCTAGTCTCGTCTTGATCTTGTACATGATTGTTACATGTCCTGATTTCTTATTTTATCCTGCCGATAAATGGTGGGAGAAACCAAGTTCTGTTCAGACGAAAGGTTACAACCCCAGTCCTTGTTTGGTTTACGGGTTGTAACCTGGTTATCTGAATAGTCCCATGGTTATCTCATCGTATATCACCTTTCCAGTTCTATTTATTTAACATGTTCTCCAGTTTACTTTATGCTCAATGATGATTTACTTACTGTCTTCCTATGTTCGGGATAAGTGCATTGGTACTGCACGAATCTCGATCCTCCTTTACTTATTGCTTTCTCTCCCCGTTGATTGCCTATGATTGCTGGTTTTAAGTTCATAGTTCGGCCTCCTTTGTGATACTTGCTATTTGGGGTCTGACCCCACTGGTTTTGCATGGCCAGGTTCTGATAGGAGAGCACGAAGGATCTACCGCACCATCTACTCGACGGTGACCAGCCGGAGCACCAGAGTGCCTCAGTGGGTTCTTCTTCATTCTCCCACTGATATGTAAATTCTCTTCTTGTAACGTTTAGCCCCGAGCACGTGTTTAGCTCGTGTTTTGGTATTTTCCTTGATATTGTAGCCTACGGGCATAAACATGATATGTGTATTCTAGACTATAGCTAGTCCTTATCATGTACGACTAATATTCTAGCTAGTTATCAGTTCTGTGGTAATGGCTTCGTGATCATTCATGTATATATGGTTTGGGATGCCTTACTATTGTATGTATGATGATCGTACTCTTTGTTCTTGTATAATTGCCTGTGATTGAGATACCTAGGATTGTTAAACCATAGGATTGACTGATGGCTTGTAGAGTAACCCCCATGTCTTGACAGCTTATACGTGATTTCAGAGTATTAACGTACTTTGGGATTACGTAGCTGGCTATGTCTGCCCCCGCTCTCCATTATTCTGGTTCTGGGGCGTGACAACTCGGCAGGGCGGAAAGGTCGACCTCCGGAGCCACATGAACAGAAGAGGGTGCAGGGACCATTTTTTCCTGCTCCGGCCGTTCTGCCGTCTGCTCTCCCGAACTCGATTCAGCGGGAGGCCCCTCAATGTAAGTTGGAGGGGGAGGAGGCACACTCTCTTCCACCAGATTCCCTCTGGCAAACTCTTCCTCGATAATGTCCATGGTTGGCAGTGAAGGAACAGGACCTGTATGTCCGGAGCAACTATCAATCAGCTTAACCCGAAGGATGTGATGATAGAGCAAATGAACCTCCTCACTGGTCAAAATTTGACTTAGCTTACTAGGGAAGAGTTGTTGGGGCTGAGGTTCGCTCTCAGCCACCGTAGTCTCTTCACCAGCAACATCCGACCCAAAGGCAGCTGGTTCATCTGCCCCAGCCGCCCCGAAAGAAGATACAACTAGGTCAGCGTCACCCGGCTGAAGTTCAGCGGTCTCGGGGACGAGTTCAGCAGAGCACACGTCGCCCTGGGTTGGGACGTCAACAACTGGAGGAACCTCAGCCGTCGTTGGGAGAATCCCAACAGCAAGAATCTCGGCACTCATATCTCTAATTAGAGTAGTTAGAGCCGGGTCGACCACAGGGGCAGCAGCCGGCTCTGGAAAGTCCCCTTCTTCTGACGCCTACCGAGAAAAAAAAATGATTAGGTCATAGTTCAGAAAAAAGAAGAGCTAAAGAAGAAGATGGGTGTAATTCAATTCACCTCTGAAACGACGTCAACATCCTCGCCTCTCTCCTTAATGAGCAGCCCACGAGGCTTAAACGCATCCCGTTTCACGGAGTAAGTTATGCCGCCAACGGCAGGCTCATGCCTGCTTCGCTTGCGTGAAGGACCAGGCACGACAGGCGGCTGATCCCCCGCCACATCTTCTGCGGGAGGAAGAGAGTTATCGGGATCATGCTCATCATCCTCTTCGTCCACGTCGGCAGACTCCGAGTCCGACACAGCAACCGTGTTCTCCCTCTTCTTCCTCGCCTTGGACCCCTTGGGCTTCTCCTCTAAGCCAGTATCAACAATGAAGCTAGTACCCGGGTCAAAATCAACAGGAGGCTTGTTAGCCATAACATGGTATAAAGCCGCCAAATACAAGATCTCTCCTGACTCCCCAGCATCAGAAACTGAGAAGCTGGTACGGGTGTGAACCGTATTATAATAGTGCCAGGCCCTGATGCCGTCAAGGACGCTACCTTCAAAACCCAGGCAAGAGCTGGAACTGTCCAAAAATAGCTGACTATACCCAAACTGTCGGGAGAACCTACTGGACAAGTAAGGCTCCAAGTAGACAGTGTTGCGGTTGCGGTATACCAGGTGGGAAGGACGAATGTTGTGCAGCCAAAGAAGCATCTTTTCAGATAAGAAGTGGGGAGGCCCAATACCATCAAGATGTACGGCTCTCACTTCCTCAGCAGTAAATTAAGGAACAGACACGAAAAAAGTGTATCTGTCAACTCTCGCCAGTGCCATCCGACAGGCACGCATAGTCTCGCAATCCCAAGGTATACGGTAATACTGGAAGATGAAAGCATCATCAGCAGTTATGCCATCTTCGGGGCCAGGCCTCATCAAAGACCGGCAATGCATCAACAGCCACCCCATCAGATAATGATAGGGTAGCTCAATGCGTTCAAAGTCCTTCGTCGTATCACGGGCGATGACCTTGGACAAAAAAGCGCGAAGGCCACGATGTATGCTGCACACCATGGCCGGGAGAAGAGCTAGTCTGACCCCAAAGACCAGCTTCACAGCAGGGAGGATAAAGTTACGGCTGATCCTCTCAATAGAACCAGCCCCTCCTGAGACCACGCAGTTCCACAGTCATACCATCAGAAAGCCTGCCAGAAGAGCCTTCTCGGACAACGGCTGAGTGTCTTGATAAAAATAAGCAAAAGAGTCAGATTGACTCCCGAATCTGTCGTCGACGGTTCTTACCCTCTTAGCGGTCGACACCTGATCCTGAACCTCCTCCCGAGTTCGAGGACTTCGGGAAGAAATCCGACCTGAGGCGCCGAGCTTAAAAAGGTAAGTGAGCCAGGCCTTTGTATGCGAAAGGTTCCCTTCCGAGCTGTCATTCTTCTTTTTTGACATATGCTGGCATGTGCTGTGATGACACAGCAATTTTCGATAAACGGCAACAAATCCTGGGAACCTCCCCTCCAACTCCTCGAACTCTTCGTTCGTCGGGGTATACACTTCGAAGACCTCATTTCCCTAAGGCAGCTTGGAGACGTCATGCATCTCGTGGAGAGCAAGCTCCATCTCCCTTACGGGTGTAAAGAAAGTCCCTGTACGCAGTTGTACATTTCAAGCAGAGCCATGAACAATTTCTTGTTTATGGGCAAGCCGTAAGAGGTACCTCGAATAGCATGGTAGAGTCCGATCTCGCGAAGGAGAGTCTCGTATTTTTGTGCGATCCACGTAGACAGGTTGGTCCACGAAGGGAGAGGGTGTATCCAATTCAGCTGCGATAGCCGGCCAACGGGATAGGACCCCTTCCGAGCAAGCTAGTTCAGGAAAGTGTCAGCTTGAGAGAACTTGAAATTGGGACCCTGTACATTCAAAAAATTGTCCGGGGCCAACCCCATCACGTAGCGGCTGACCGATACCTTGCCCGCGTACACTGACCCCAAGTTGTTATTATAGTGAATGTTACCTACAAACATCCCAGACCGGGTCGGAGTCAAGGAATCCTCCATCTTCCTGTCCATTGGTAACATGTTGAACCACGACAGTGGAAAGTGACGTTCCATCTGAGGGATGTGGATAGCCATCCCGTCAGAAGTAAAACACCAACTCTCAGATATGTCCAGAACTTGGGAGTTCTTCACAGTTAGGGCATCCCCGAAGAGGAACGCAGGTTTCAGGTGTTTGCCCTCCAATAGTCCTGAGTTCATCATCCCCGAGATAAAGAAGAAGGACTGGTTTTTAATGTCTCTCAGCCTCTCCACAGGTTCGTCTTTGGGAAGATGGTTCACCACATACTCAACTATGTGGTCAAACCTAACGCCCACAGCAGATTGGACTCGACCTACCAAAGGTTCTTCCGCAGGATTGACTGGCAGATTCACTGAAAAAATGGTAAAAGAAACAAGTCAGAAGATGGCCAGGGAGAACTGCTTAGTGTTTTCGAGCTTATGCGGCTCTGATCAGGCGGGTCTTTATGCGGCTCAATTTAATAGAGTTTATGCGGCTCTATTTTGGGAGGGGGGCCTCATGCGGCCCAGTTCAAATGAGCTTATGCGGCTCTGTTTAGCGGGTGTTCATGCGGCCCAGTTCAAGTGAGCTTATGCGGCTCTGTTTAACGGGGCCTCATGCGGCCGAGTTCAGATGAGCTTATGCGGCTCTGTTTAGCGGGGTTTCATGTGGCCCAGTTCAAGTGAGCTTATGCGGCTCTGCTTAGAGGGAGCTTATACGGCCCAGTTTAAAAGAGCTTATGCGGCTCTGATTTGGTGGGATCTCATGCGGCACAGTTCGAGGGAGCTTATTAGGGGTGCAACTCGGGCGGGCTAAACCCGAACCCGATCGGGTAAATTCATTAATGGGTTGGGTTAGGGTTAAAAATATTCGGGTTCGGACTTGGGCTCGGGTTAAAATATTTGAACCCGATCAAAAATCGGGTTGGGCTTGGGTTCATGTGTTGGGTAACCCGAAGAACCCGAAACCCGACATATATATATATATATATATATATATATATATATATATATATATATTTTTATATATATATATATATATATATATATATATATATATATATATTCATACTACTTAAATAAAAAAATTTAAACTATAATTTTTTCACCCGAACTCTTAAACTCTTTGTCCTAAATCACATTTCAGTTTTATTTTGTAATGATTGAGGCTTGAATGCTATTTGATTATGCATTTAATATTACTCTTGTTTAAAATTATTTCAAATATTATATTAGAGTCCGATAAACCCGACCCAACCCAATTCTCTGGACTTGGTCTTGGGCTTCATATGTTGAATCCGAAGCTGGGTCGGACTTGGACTTGGGTTAGGCTTATGATCTATCGGGTTGGGCTCGGGTGACCTCAAACCCGACCTAACCCGCCCGAGTTGCACCCCTAGAGCTTATGCGGTCCTGTTTTGTTGGAACTTCATGCGTCACAGTTCAAGTGAACATATGCGGCTCTGTTTAGCGGGTGCTCATGCGGCCCAGTTTAAAAGAGCTTATGCGGCTCTGATTTGGTGAGGTCTCATGCGGCCCAGTTTGCAAAGTGCTTATGCGGCTCGGACATGAGATGTACATGCGGCACATGCAGCACAGTATGCGGATTCATCACAATGAACTTGAACAGTTCAATGAAGACGAAGAAGGCCCGCGCATAAAATATGTGGCGTAGCCATGATGGTTAGGGTTTTGAGTTCATACAATTTCTCCCAATATCCTTACCATCAATGGCGGAGTGAACGTCGGAATGAACTGTGGGCACCTCAGTCGATGAGGAAGTTGCTCCCTTACCCTTCGTCGCAGCGCTAGAGGAAGCTTTGGGAGCCATTGATGATCGGAGAAGGAAGAGAAGACGGCGACTAAGGACAATAAAAGTTGAAGAGAAAAGAAAGTAAAGAGTCTCTCTCTTCCAAAAGTACCCGTATTTATAGGCTGACGAGGGGCGTGCGAATCGATGGACGCTTCGCATTACGCGCTGCCTAGAAGATAAGGCCGACTCTTGGATTTCTATCCCCCGCATGCAAAAGATTACTCGTAATCATCAAGACAAATCTAAAATATTTAAAACTGACTCTTGGGATCCTATCCCAAAAGACAGTTTTAAATCAAAGCAAATCAAAGGCAATTAAATGAGACGCCTACGTGGCACAGGACCACTATGCGGCCAGAACAGTCCATGCGGCCAGAACAGTCCATGCGGCCAGAACATCCTATGTGGCCAGAGGAGTGTATGCGGTAAGAAGAGCTTATGCGGACATAGCCATGCTTCTTATTCAAAGGATTTCAATTTTACAAAATTGAAAACTTTGAAGGGGGTCTTGTAGAAGCATGGAAAATAACAAGAAAGTCCATGCGGCTCAAAATAGAGGGAGTCTCATGCGGTTCAAGAATCTCTTAGAGCTTCATGCGGCTCAAAAATTCTTTAGAGCTTCATGCGTTTCAAAAGTCCCTTAGAGCTTCATGCGGCCCAAAAATCCTTTAGAGCTTCATGCGGCTCGAAAGTCCCCGATAGCTCCATACGGCTCGGGAAAAGCCACGTGGCCCTATGCGGTTCAAAAATAGGCCTCTACAGCTGGCCATAACTACTCTGTGCCGCTGGCTCATTAAATGCTCTGACGCAATACAGCAGCTCTGACACAAAGGATTGACAGCTCTGACATAAAGGTAAAATGATGACTCTGACATAATGACGTGCTCCTAGAGAGACGAGAAAATTCTTTATAGCTGGCACGATCCACCAATTCCAAAGCTCCTTATGCGGATCGCTTCAAAGACTTTCATGCGGCTCAATTGTGGGGGCCACCCTTATGCGGTTCAGATGGGGGGCCACCCTTATGCGGCTCAGTTGAGGGGGCCACCCTTATGCGGTTCAAATAGGGGGCCACCCTTATGCGGCTCGGTTGTGGGGGCCACCCTTATGCGGCTCAGTTGAGGGGGCCACCCTTATGCGGTTCAGATAGGAGGCCACCCGTATGTGGCTCGGTTGTGGGGGCCACCCTCATGTGGCTCAGTTGGGGGCCATCCTTATGCGGTTCAGTTGGAGGCCACCCTCATGCGGCTCGGCTGTGGGGGCCATACTTATGTGGCTCGATTGTGAGGCCAACCTCATACGGTTCGGTTGTGAGGCCACCCTCATGCGGCTCAATTAGCAGACCACACTCATGCGGCTCTGCCAGGACGCCCCGTTCATGCGGCTCGCAGCATAAATGGCAGTTGGAACACGTGGCAGAAGATTGACTAAGACTTATCCATTCGGATTTATTGTAACCAACAAATCATAACAATGCAGATTTATTCCAACCAACTCAACATCCCAGATTGATTTCCAACAAACAGATCAAGGTTAATCTTAACCAATCTCCAACCACCCACTTTTTAAGGCGCAGTTACTGCACACCCCGCTCATCACAATTCCTATAAATAGCAAGGTGTTGTTCCCTTGCAAAGACACACACAGAGCCCGAGCATAGAGACTAGCAACCCCCGCATACACAAAGAGTATTTCCTTGCCAGAGCAGAAGCTACGTCCGATCGTCCAAGGAGTAAGGCAGAGTTGATAGCACTCTCCCGAGCCTCTATCGTCACCCCCCAAAAAAACTAAACAATTGTACTTAGATTACTTTTTCTAGGTTTTGTTCCTAGGCTCTCTTTGTACGAGCGAGTTTGTATTGTGAATCAAAGTTCAGTCCTCCCATAAAACTATTCTGTTCTTTCGATAATCAATGGCAAACACCCGAAAGTCGTATCATAAAAATATGATACAAGAAAACATGTTTTAATGGGACATGATATACCTACATGAAGGTGAGCTCGTCTAGGTCTTGCATGTGAATTTGGTTGAAAGGAAAGGTCAAGTGTTGTGCTTCAAATATCAAAGTCACGATAGGGAACGCCAAATGATCAAAAATAGAAAGTGGGTTTTCATAAGATACTAATTAATGCACAAAAATAAAAAGGTTAAAGCACGAAATAAAGATAATTTAGAAAATCTCATAGATCAAGTTAAGATAAGTTAGGGACACAGTTTCTAGAGAGAAGATAGTCTCATAGATAAGGGTATGGTCAAGGGAATGATTCCAATCATTTCTAAGTTTCAAATAATTAAATGGTCATGATAAAGATCTAGAATTGAGGGAAGGTTGAGTAAGGCAAGATAAATATATAGTTACACAGTATGGTCGATGACTAATTATACTTGTGTATATGCAATATCATAATCATAGGGGGTATGGCAATCTAATGTGGAATACTTCTATCTCACTAGGGTAACCTTACTTGCTTCTTGGTCCTCTACCAATATATGATCTAATCTAAAAATTTAAGTTACTCGAAAGTTTCTCAATAAAATTTCCAAGATACTCCACCAAGATTTCCAATCATCTTAGGCTGTCAACTTTAATCAAAATTTTAAATCTCTAGCCAATCTCGAAACAACCCTTGTATGTCGCAATTTGAATAATTATTATTATTTTTTCCTCCAAATCTTAAACTCAACATTTAATAAGTTTATCAGCCGAATTTTGTACTACAAAAAATGGAACATTTAAATAACTCCCGAATTTAATTATATGTCCTTCAAAGGTGTATATCTAACTTCCAATAAGTCACAACTACTCTTCAAAAGATTTTTTTTCCACCAAATTTAAATATCCATAATCGAGGCCTTAAACTTGAAATCTAAATAACTTTATAATCATAGATCATGTGACGTAATTTAAAAATATTTTGTCAAAATTTATCAATCATCCTCAAATTTTGGTCAATCGTAAATCCTACTTCCACATTTAAAATTTTATGATCATTCTCAAATCAAATTTATATCCCTCCAAAAGATGTATAGCTATAAATCATAAATGTTCAAGGACCTTCAAAAATCAAAATGCAAAATCAAATCAATTTGTTAGCTCTCCTCTTGTGTATACCACCTTGTAATAGATAAAATTTTCAACTATCCTTTGAAGGCGGTAATATGCTACTACCCAACTTGGAGTTAACTAATCCTTAAGATCATATTTTTAGAAAAATATCTTTATAACTCAAATGAGACCTCAATGTACACTAATTGTCAATGTAATCTTCATAGCCATGTGTTTGACCTATGAGCATATACTAGTGTAGTCATCATACTAAGCACGAAACTAAGAATTTACGGTAGAAGGAGTCAAGCAAGATGCAAATCAAGGAGGTCGAACAAGAGTTCGGAATTTGAAGTCAATAAAGGATGTCAAGTAGGTGGATGAGATTCTAAACTCTAATCCTATATTGCAGGCCCTTTCGGTACAGTCATGTAACCGAAACGGTAACTAGACCTGCATGGGCCACCACAAAAACATGTAACGCCCCAGTCCCAAAATATGTAGGACTAGGCACGTAGACATGTCAGCTGTATACATACAAAGTATACTCCAATATATGGAATCCTCGTATGTATACATAAGCTGTAAATGCAGTAAAACCAAGGCTAACTAATCTCATCAAAAAATAAAAGAATAAGAGATGTCATATAATCAACTATGAATTGTCATTGGTACATGTAGTTGGGCGGAGACAAATCCACTACCAACTATGAAAAGAAATACATAATAAATAAAAGAGTTTGGCGAGCGAAGCGAAGACGATTAAAGTGCAATCATCCTCGAAGACATAGAGATGATCATAGCCACGGCTAGAACACATGTGAAAGACAAGAGCACACACCTGACGAGATAACCAGGTCCTCAGAGGAACGTAACAAGATACATGAAGAACATGCCATATAAATACTGAATATAAAATATGCCACAATCAAAGAAAGTGACAAGACATAAATAAGGTAACCTAATCGTACTAAAGTGATTATGCAGTTGAGAAACAATCATTCGACGCATGAGCCCTGGCTGTAAATAGGATCGGCATAGTCCCCATACAGGGCACCTGGGGCCTACGTCTGTAACGTTCGAAGATCGTCAGAGGGCATCATGTGCAAGGGGCTACGTCCATAACGCTCTGGAAAACGTCAGAGGGCACCTGGAGCCTGCGTCTCGGAGGAGCGCACAGGTAATAAGGAAAGTGCAAAGAAGCTCATACGTCAGGTAATGTTCTTTCCACCCAATGCACCTATCATGTCGCATCCACGACCATGTAACACTACTAACCGTCAAGTCTTCTAACATACAACTACTGAAAGTTAGACCTAACGCACGTCCTATACGCATCAGTGATCAGCCAATACGCAAGTCCGGATGCTATATGCTACTCACAACTCACACATCTCGTGGTACATCGGTGTCAAAGTTTATATAATACACTAAACTAGTGGTAGTCCCTTAACTCTAGGTCCATATGCAATCAAAGGATAATAACAAAATACAGCTAATATCACTGAGCAGGTACTAGGTCAGGAACTGTAATAATGGTACAGTTAAAAGAAATAAAAATAAATACACAGTGATATACAATAAATAAAATGCAGACAAATTATAAACAATAAATTATGGCAAGGTATCTTACCTGGTGTGTCGCCTGGTGGTGCGATGTTCTGTCATATTCCAATAGTCCAATAGCCATGGTCGATGTGTAGGGGTCCGAGGTCACGAGAAAATAGGCAAGCATGATTAGTCATGATTAATGAGGATAATTGGAAGAATTTGTGGAGTAGATAAATATACAAATTCTTAGAAAAGATTTTTATTACTTTAAAAACATGTTTACTTGTAAAAAAATTATTTATGAAAATACTTAAAAATATTTATATATAATAATTTTGAAAATTTCATCTTATTAGTCAAAATACTCTAAGTTGTAAAATATGATTAAGGTGGATACTATGTTTCACAATTTAAAATATCTATTTAGATAAACAGTAAAAAATATTTCTAAATCATTTAGACCAAAAATTATAACTGGTCAAATATATGTACATATAAATCGAAAAGAATATTTCAGTGTTTAAAAACTAACTTGAAATTTTGCTAGAAAATAATAGTAATAATAATAATGTAAATAATAACATTTAACATAACAACAAACTAATATTAGTAATAATATATAAATAATAAATGACACCATTCTACTAATTTAGATAAATGATAATAATAATAATAACAGTAATAATAATAATAATCTATATATATAATAGCCAAATAGTGGCATTTCCCGCCCAAAATGTGGCAGCAATATAGTTATGCATCTATATAGTTATACATCATTATTATTCAGCTTAAAACTGTGACAAATTTGTTACAAAAACATAAAGTGGATCAATAACAACTGTGACAAATTTATGACAGTAAAAAACTATTATTCAGCTATACATAAAGTGGATCAATAAATTCGAAAATATACACAGCTGGACAAATCTTAATTGTTATCCTCCTTTCCTACCACTCATTTGCTGATGAATCTGCCTTTGAAAAAATGTGCCTTTGATGTGTCCCCACATGAGGTCTGTTCAGTTTCCCAACAAAGCTGCTGTTGGTTCCAAATATACCATTAATTATGCTGATGAATCTGATCATAAACAAGTGTTCATTTGTTGTTCACTTGACTGTTGAGTTCCCGATAAGGCTGATGTTGGTTCCCAATTATGGCTATTGCTGAGCTTCTCTTCTATTTTGTCTATAAATAGATGGAAGTATGAGCTCAACAAGTCCATACTATTGACTTGGGAACAAAATCACTATGGCTCCATTTTTCTCTCCTATTCGTGATGTGAATCCTTCAAAAACCTTCTGGAATATGAAGGTTCGACTCTTGCGTCTCTATGAAGTACCTGGATATGGAGGAAAAGGCCAGCCATATAGTCTTGAATGCGTGTTTCATGATGCAGAGGTAATAGTTATTTATATAATATTTTGTCAAAAATAAAATGCACATTTTGGATGTTATAAAATGCATATTTCGTGTAAAAATGTTCACAAATGCCAATTTAAAATGCACATTTACAATAGCATTTCCCATTGTCACATAGCCACACTTGCTGGAAAACAGTTATTATATTCGGATTAATATATGCTGGAAAACAGTTATATATAGCACCATACTCATGTTAAATAGTTGATAGACTCAGATTTAGAATTAACCAACCAATGGCTGCAATGAATACCCCGCCAATGGCTGCCAAATCATCATTGCCGAAAGACCAATGGCTGCAACGAATGCCCCGCCAATGTTTTTAAAGATAGCCGACCGACATATTTAAATGATAAAACACAAATACACCATGAATTTGTTTAAAAAAAAAAATCACAAATGCCATTGACCAGAAGGACATCTTTTACAATAGCTGTTCATATTGTCACATAGCTTTATTTGCCAAATTTAATTCCATCGTATATGGATTTTTTACAAATGCTCATGATTAAATTCACAAATGCCATTGTCCAGAATGTGAACAGCCTTTACAATAGCTGTTCACATTGTCACATGCCTTTACAATCCGATAAATTATTATTAATATAACTTATGTCAAATTTAATTCCATCGTATTTTACATGGGAATCAAGTTTATAAATGAAAGTAATGTATTTACCGGATAACAAAATTGAACAGATAAAAAAAATACAGATAGATGGCATTTGAATTTTTATATCAAATATCTAAGAAAAAAAAAATAAAGAACAGAAACCCCTACCAAAATAAACATGAAATTATATTCACGAGTAATAAATGATGAATTCATTTTTTATATAGTTCAACATTATGATATATTTCAACTGAAATCATTTTTTGTCTTTGCAGGGTGATCGGATTCATGCAAGTATTAAGAAAGACCTAATACCCAGCTTTCAGACAATGCTGAATGAGAGAAAGCTTTATGCTATTCGCTGCTTTGTGGTTACAAATAATACCATGAAATACAAGACAACCTTGAACAAATACAAGATATTATTCCTCGCAAAAACGAAAGTTGTTGAAATTTTTGATGAACAGTTTCCTTCTTTTATTTTCAGTTTTTATAACTTTTCTGAACTTTCAACTGATGAAATTAGAAGACAGCAGACTTATCGGTAACATTATTTTAATTTTTTCATTACAATTTTTAATATGTTATTCATAAAACTGTTTAATCGTTTAATTTTATATTAATCTTATTATTATTTTTAGATTTTATTGGACGAGTAATCACTTTAGATCCTCCACAACAAAGGGATTTGAAGGATGGGCCAACACGACTTATGGATATTACACTTGAAGACAACGAGTATTATTTTAAGATTTTATTATTTCTTAATTCTTTCAAAGAACAGTTATATTAATGTAATGTTTTTCTTAAAAAGTATGTTATATATTCTATTTTCAGGAAAAAACGTTTGCAATGTACTCTGTGGGGACAATTGGTTGATGAGATGGTTTCGTACGTTAGTAATGTTAAAAATGAGCCAGTGATAGTGATACTGCAAATGTTTCGTACCAAATTATATAGAGGTAATAATTATGGCTAACATAATGCAAATAAATATACATATTTAGGTCTAATGTAAAATAATGTAATATATTTGCAATTTATTTTGTTCATGCATAGGTCATATTACGGCATCCAACACATATTATGTGTCAAGGTTGTTGTTTGGTGTTGATATTCCAGAGATTGAAAATTACAAATCGAGGTATAATTCTTAAACTAAATCAATATTTTTGGATGTTACCATTTTATTTTTTTCAAAACAAAAAAATTAATTGTTTCGATATCTTTTGTGTGAAGGATGATTGAAGAGAGTAGTGAATCAATCACAATAAGTACTATTTCACTTAATACTACGAATGCGGTTGAGAATGAGTTATCAAGTGGTCAAGCTATTGTTAGGACTATTGATCAGCTAAAGGAAAACCTTGAGGTACAGAAAAAAAAAATAGTTGGTTTAACTATTTTTATATATCAGCTACGTAATATAAACTCTATTTTGAAATCTCAGATTGGAAGCTTTTGGGTCTATGCTGAGATTGTCGAAGTTGGTTTAAGAAATGATTGGTGGTATTTATCATGTAACAAATGTCCGAAAAAGCTGGATAAATGTGGTGATTTGTTTTATTGCGAGAGATGTGACAAATTTGAAAAAGATGTTAATATAAGGTAAGCACACAATACAAAATATATATATATATTTAAACTTTATATTTATCAGTAATTCTTAATTATATATCAACAAATATAGGTACAAGCTTCGTGTTCGGGTTATTGATGCTACTGGTGAAATAGAGTTACTTTTATGGGACAAAGAATGTGTTCAGCTGATTGGAAAAAAGGCTACTGATTTGAAGAATAAGACTGTTGAGGTACATTAAGAATTATTCTCTGTATAAAATTCTAATTACATTATTTCTACTTATTAATTATGCTACCTACAATTGCAGCAATCAGAAATGGAAAAGAAAACTCCTGATGAAATACATAAGTTAGTTGGCTTGAAGATATTTTTCAAAATACAAGTTAGAGCAGAACAAGTCCACAATTTTAATGGATCATTTACAGTATTAAAGTTGACTACCGATCAAGGTCTAATTTCTCTGTATTCTGAAAACTTTAGTGAAAATCAGGTATGTTTTGTTTTTACTTTATTAGCCAAATTTGCTTAATAGTATTCCCATTGAGTATTTTATGTTTATTCAGGATTCTGATATTTTTTCAAATTTACTGAAGGAGGAAAATGATGTTGAGAAGGTAAAATAATTTATTTTATTGTTTCATTTATCCTTAAAAATTACAACCCATTTTAATTAAATTTTAATGTTTTTTAATGAATAGATTGAATCCTGTGGAGAGATGAATTCAACACCACAGATGAAAGTCTGTCTCCAAAATGATGAAGGGGAAACCCCTGAAGATTCAAATTTGAAGAGAACATTGTTTGATGTCGGTTCAACAACAGCAGCATCAAAAAAACTGAAAACGATTAAAGTGGAGGAGGAGTGAAGTTTTTACTTTTGATGAATTTTGTTGGATGTAATTGGATGAATTCTTAGCTTTAATTCTTAGCTTTAATTTCTTATTGTGTTTTTCGAATATTATTATGTAGTGTTTGTTTGTGGAATGTGAGGCGAACTCAAGTACCATTATGTTAGAGCGCCTCATTTAATATGTAGTTTGAATTCTCTGAGTTTCAAATGCTTGGATGTTTCGTGAATTCACAATTCTTAGTATGTTACAATTGTGTACAAATTACTAGATATACATATATATTTGTATGGTAATTTAATTCAACATATATGTAAACAAGCACGAACTACAAATAATTTTTAAAAAACCTTTTGCTGTAATTTTTTTTTGTGTTGTAAATTAAAATAAACAATAACATGGAATACCAAGCAGACACTACATAATTTCTAACTAATTACCTAAATGGAGATAATGTAAATTAACATAAACTACAACATGGAATACCAAGCAAACATTTATTTAGTGAAACTAAATAAATAACTGATCATTTTGTTAACCCATTCATGTAATGATAAAATTGAATATAATAAAATAACCCATTCATGGAATATGATAAAATTGAATATAATAAAATAACCCATTCATGTAATGAAACCAGAATAAGATTATTTTGTTTAATAATTGAGTACCAAGCATGCCCAATTGAATATGATAAAATAAACCATTCAATATAATTAAACGACAAGCTCAATATAAAAAATTTGATAAGCACGTACAATAAAATAAAGAAACTGTTTAATAATTGATTTCACGTACTCTTATTCTGCAACTTCGAGTATTATTTATTCTCCACTACTGCTAAAAAATTTAGGAAGCAGCAAGAAAGCATACATCCCTACCGACAAATCTATATAGCACCATACTCATGTTAAAGAGTTGATAGACTCAGATTTAGAATTAACCAACCAATGGCTGCAATGAATACCCCGCCAATGGCTGCAAAATCATCATTGCCGAAAGACCAATGGCTGCAACGAATGCCCCGCCAATGGTTTTAAAGATAGCCGACCGACATAATTAAATGGTAAAGATAGCCGACCGCCAATGGTTTTAGAATTACTAGCAATGGTAAAACCATTAACAAGCCAATATAATTTTTTGGTAATCCCGATTAATAAATAACCGTCAGCTGTTTTGTTTTTCCAATGTTAAACCGCCAGCTGTTTAGTAATATAACGTTCCAATGTAAAACCGCCAGCTGTTAATGCAATTTACCAATCCATTAAGTTCTGAAACACCATTTGGAGGAAAAACTATTGTCTTCGGTGGAGATTTTCGTCAAATATTGCCTGTAATTCCAAAAGGTAGTAGACAAGACATAGTTCATGCAACTATAAATTCTTCTTATATTTGGCAAAACTGCAAAGTGTTGAGATTGACAAAAAACATGAGACTTCAAGGTTCTACCATAACATCTGAAAGTGAAGAGCTCAAACAGTTTTCTGAATGGATTGCAAGTATAGGAGATGGAACACTTGGATCGCATAATGATGGGTGTGCAAAAATCGAAATTCCAAGTGACGTTTTACTTAGTAGTGCAAATGATCCACTACAAACAATTGTCGAGAGCACATATCCTTCTTTTGACAATTTTGTCATCGATTCAGATTTCTTGAAGGAAAGAGCTATATTAGCACCAACTCTTAATGTGGTTGAGATGGTAAATGAGTACATGATCTCATTGAATTCTGGTAACGCAAGCACATACTTAAGTTCTGATAGTCCATCTAAATCAGATGCCAATGTAGACTTATTATCAGATGTTCACACTCCAGAGTTTTTGAACAGTATTAAATGTTCAGGTGTACCGAATCATGAATTAAAATTGAAAGTTGGTACCCCAGTAATGTTATTAAGGAATATAGATCATTCAGCTGGGCTATGTAATGGTACTAGATTGCTAATTACAAAATTAGGCAATCGTGTTCTTGAAGCAAAGATTCTATGTGGAGACAATGCTGGTAATAAAGTTTTGATTCCACGAATGTCATTGACACCTTCTGATCCAAGATTGCCTTTCAAATTTCAAAGAAGACAATATCCATTGATTGTTTCTTATGCAATGACAATAAACAAAAGTCAAGGTCAATCACTTTCTCATGTTGGACTTTTCTTGAAGAATCCCGTTTTCAGTCATGGACAGTTATACGTTGCTGTTTCAAGGGTAACAAGTAAGAAAGGATTGAAGATTTTAATATGCAGTGAAGACAAAGATCAATGTAATTCAACAACAAATGTTGTGTATAGGGAAGTATTTCAAAATCTGTAATCCAAACAAATGTTATATTTTATGTCATCAAAGTAGACTTTATCGTATACTTTAAAATTTAATCTCAATTTTATATGCTTTCTTTTTTTTTTTGAGTGTGGAACTGTCATATAGTTTTGTTTATTTTTATTTACTAAAAGCATTTTTTAACTTTTGTTTTAATCTAAAATCTATATATCACTATATAAAGAACATTCATTTAATTTTGTTTGGATTCATATATAATATTAAATATACAAACCGTGCATCGCACGGGTGATATACTAGTAATAATAATGATAATACTAATAATAATAATAATGATGATACTAACAGTAATAATAATACTAATAATAATAATAATAATACTAATAATGATAATAATATTAATAATAATAATAAAAGTGATAAGGACAGCACTGCTGTTCTTTAGTTTAGGTTTAGAAGTGGAGAGAGAGTATCGAAAGGAGGAAAGGGTGAAGGAAGGGGAACTCACCGGCGGGCTTGGCGGGCTCCGCGAGGCGGCGGCGGGCTCTGGGCGCCGGCTGGCACGGTGGCGGACTTGATGGCTTGGGTGCGGCCGGCCATAGAGGGGAAGAGGCACGGCGGCACCCGATCTGGGTCGGCGAAGGAACGCAAGTTGGGACAGAGCAACGTGGAAGGAGGTCTCCTGGCAGCTGCTGTTCCGGCGGCCAACGCGCACGCGTGGAGGGAGGCGGACGCGCAAAGGCTCGCGGAGTCGACGAGGATGCCGGTGTCGGCGGTCGAGCGGAATGAGAGGAGGGGCTCACGGTGGCGGGCGCTCCGATGGAGGCGGCGACGACTGCGGAGGAGATCGGGCGTGCTCGCGGGGACCGCGGCGGAGGTGAGGGTTTTTTTTTTCCTTTTTTGTTTCCTGGGTGATGGTGGTGGTCATAATGGTGGAGGTGATGGGGGTTGGTGGCCGTCCGGTGAGGTGGCTAGGAGGGAAGTCCAGCGGTCAGGTGGTCGGAGTTACCCTGGGGCATGAGCCCAAGGAGATGGCCTGGTTAGGGTGGCCGGCCGAGTGGGGTGGTGGTGACGCTGGCCTTGGAGGTGGTTGACGACGGTAGTGTTGATGATGATGATGATAATGGTGGTGGTGGAGAGAGGTCGACTGGTAGAGGAACTGGCCGTAGTTGGTGAGGGCAGAGTTGACGGCCAGAGGCTGGGATCGGGTTGGGGGTCAATCGGCTCGGGTTCGTCGGTGAGGCTGGCGACTGTGGTATGAGCGACGGTGGCCATACGGTGGTTGTGCCGGTAGTGGTAATGGCGGATGATTGAGGTGGTTTGGATGATAAGGATGGGTTGGTCGGAGAGACGACCGGGGAGCGTAGGGATGCTAGAACGCTCGAGTAAGGCAGAATTTGGGTTAGGGTCTCGTGTTCGGGATGTGGACACGAAGATGCAGATGTAATTGTAATGGAAAAATATAGTGGAGGGGATGAGGCACAGACACGATGCACCTGTTGTGGAGATTGGCTTGGTAGATTTTATGGATGAGTACCTCTCCTTATATAGGAGGTGAGAATTCCCAGTTGGATAAGGACTTGCAATGATTTAAACCCCGATGGATAATTCCATCCTTTATTTAAATCGAATTAGAATTTAAGCAATCAAAATCAAATCAACCTTGATAACTTCCTTTAATTTAAAATAAATTCTTTTTCAAGTTTAAATTATCAAAATAATTAAAATAATGTTTTAAATCTCTTTTTCATAATTATTAAAATATAGCATAAATAATTTCGAAAATCAAGAATATTACTTAAATATTAAATTATAAAATAGCTTTTGTAAATGACAAAATAGATTAATAAACAAATTCCAAATTTTGCAAATATCTAGAATATATTTTATATAAACCAAAATTTTCTAAATCACTACTTATTTTAAAATAACTCTTTTATACAAAATAAAAATATTTATCACATTTGTTTGAACATGTACTTTTCTATATAAAATAAAATTTATAACAAAAATATTTTTCTAAAATATGTACCTCGACACATATTCGCACTCGTCGAGCAAATACGAACGCAATTCTCGCACGCTATGCAAATACAAAAATGCGAATTCGTATGCGACGTGCAGATACGACGTACAAAATAATTATAAAATATTTAATAAAAAAATCGTAGTAGAAATTTAGGGGGTTTACATTGAGTACTTATTGGTAGTTGTTGGATTAATATTGGTATATTGAGGTCTAGACAACATTCTACCGTCGATACTGTAATGTAGGCTGGACGTACCCACGACTCATGCCCAAATCTTCCGGGTGTGGGTCGTGAAAGTAGGTGAGGGCATCCAGACGGGGGCTGTTGTGGTTGAATAGGAAACAACAAGAAAGCCTCTTATGGATAAATTTGTGGAACTAGATCCAAAGTTTGAGGAAGTAGAGGAAACTCAGTTTCAACGACGATAATGTCCCGAGATAAAAAAATCTCTTCAAGGTAGGAGAGAAACACCAATACCCTTACTGATCTTTAGGATACCCAAGAAAAATATATTGGATTGCCTTAGGATCTAATTTAGAAAGAGTCGGTTGGGTATCTCGTATATAGCACAAGCAACCAAAAATTTTGAGAGGGAGAGGAAACGACTCTCTTCCGGGATATAATCAAGAAAAATGGGTAGAGCTATTGAAAACCAATGATGGCATGCGATTATAAGATAGCAAGTGGTAAGTACCACATCCGACCAAAATATTTTGAGAATACGTGTTTGAAACATAAGAGCACACATTGTTTCTAAGAGATGACGATTCTTACGCTCGGCCAAACCATTCTGTTGTGGTGTGTAAGAACATGTGGATGATGTCATTTTTAGACATATGAGTATTGAACTCACGAGATAGATACTCACGACGATTGTCACTTCGAAAGCATTTAATTGGAATACCAAATTGTGTTTTGATTTCGACATAAAACTGACTCCAATTTGAAATAATTTGGAGCAATTTTTCCTTAAATAAACAAAAGTGACATACGAGTAATCAACAACAAATGTAACAAAATATTTGAAACCTATTATTGATTCGATCAGACAATGTCTCCATATATCAGAATAATCCAACTCGAAAGGAGCAGACACAAATTTATTAGGACTCGCCGGATAGGAAACCCGGCGATGCTTACCTAAATGACACGAGTCACAATGAAAAGAAGCAGAAACATTTAAAGATCGATACATTTTCTAGGGAGCTTGGGTTGATGGATGACCTAATTGAAATGTAACTCGAAAGGATCGAGTTTCACATTAGCACAAACAACAGAAGAAGGTACGTCAAACATGTATAAGTCTCCAGCCACATGTCCGGCCCTTACCAATAGTCTTTCCAGTCTTTAGGTCCTGAAAAACACAACCATCAGGAAAAAAATTGCGAGTAAGCTGACTAATTGAAAGCAAACTGAACGAGTTTGTGTATGTAATATTGAATTGAGTGACAATTTCGAAGAAAGACATGCACTTTCTCGTCTACGGACTATTAGTGAACCACCATTGGCAATATTATTATTGAAAATATGACCCACCAATACATAATTGCGGATCATACCTGCATCGCCAATCATGTAAGAAGACGCATCGGAGTCAATCACCCACTGGTTCGACCGATCAAATGTTGCCGCTAAAACCTTCCGTAATTTCTTTACCGTATTCGTATTCTGAACCATGTCTTCTACCGATGGTTCCATTGAATTCATCGTGTAAATAGTCGACTGTCATCTGTCTCCTACTGCTCAAATATGGAATCAGTCTCTAATGGAGGGTTGTCAGTCAGGTGTGCGGACAACCAAATTCCCAAAGTGTCTTATCGACCTTCTTTCTCCATGTCGAGTAGCCCTCTGGCTCGTCCAACCGTTGATCTACAAGTCAAATCGATAAAATTATCATGCTAGTGCTCATTGGTCTCGCAATTGCATTTTTGACACTAGTTTATGTAGCATTGCTATTCGCCCCAGTGTTAGTTATCCTACAAGTATCCCTGATTCGACCGTTGAATTGATCTTTCTAACTTGATAATCACATCAACTCTGTCAATGCACTAACAATGTGGCCAGAACCGGCATGCACATGAGAAGTAGAGATGAACGTGGATCACACAAGCCAGGACGGAGATGCAACCTAGGTTACCCTCTGTTAGATCCTGATGTGAAGATCAAGTAAGAAAAGAAACAAAGATTCACTCAAAATAAACAACTTGTCTGTTCTTTGTTAAATTTCTGAAGTTAACGTTGAGATTCAAAAGTTCTAGGGATAAATTGCAAAAAAAACCCTCGTTAGATTGCCACCTTTTGTATAGAAAGACCTATTAGAAAATTTAAGCAGTTTGTACCTCCTTAGATTCTCCGCGCGAGCAAAAAACCCTATCGTCAATTAGCCGTTAGAAATGGCCATTAAGGACATTTTTATATAAAAAAAACCTAAACTACCCTCCCTCCTTCCCTACCAGCCCCCTCCCTTTTCCTCCGCCGGCCAGCTCCCCGCCCCGCCTCGGCCAACCCCCCAAACCCCCCCCTCCGCGTCTCCTCCCCGTCCCCTCCTCCTCCTCCCCGCCCCCCTCTTCCGCCCTACCTCGGCCAACCCCCCGAACCCCCCCTCCACGTCTCCTCCCTGCCCCCCTCCTCCTCCCCGCCCCCTCCTCTTCCTCTCCGTACCACCGGAGAGAGAGAAGGGGGAGAGAGTGGGGGAGGGATAAAATGGTCATTACATACCCAACTTAACACCAGTTAACAGAAATAGGGCCTAATGAGCAGATTTCATACTTTAATAAATTTTAAGAGCATGGGGTCTTTATATGCAAAATGAGGCAATCTAACGAAGGGTTTTTTGCACTTTACCCAAAGTTCCAGCAAACAAAGCGATGTTTACCCTTTGAGGATCCCAAGTTAATTTTTGAGAGTCAGAGATTCCAACAAATAAACCATTGCCCTATGAGGATCCTATTTTTTTAGAAGTGGAAAGACGACTAGAGTTTGATGTAGATGGTGGTAGGGTTAGGGTTTATGGACATAGGTAGGTTAGAGTATAGAAATACGACTATATTTGGGTTTGGGTGGGGAGATGGTATGTAGCAGTACTGTAGCACAGGTACTGTAGTGTGTGTGTGGGGGGGGGGGGGGTTACTATAGTAGCGGGGAGATGATGGCAGCAACAGGAGGAGGAGGCTGGGGGGGAGGGAGCGCTGGCATGAGGGCTGGCGTAGGTGGCTGTCACGACCCGCACCCGCTATAAGGGCACGTGCACGTGACAACGCCCAGCCCTCACCGTAAAAACGGCGTGGAACGCTGTAGGTTTTCTACTCTAACAGTTTATATATATATATCAAAACCTGTCGAGAATATGGTCAACTCCGAACGGAGGACAAGCAATGGATATATATGAGTACTCAATCACGACTCTAAGATAACAAAGTAAAGACTGAAAGATAAAGACAACAAGATGATAAGATAATAACCTGTCAAGTCCAAACACCAAATAATATACAAGTCCAAGTCTCTAATACAATCCATAGTAATAACAGTCTCAAAAGTAGCTGGAGATAAGGTCCAGTATAAAAGACCTACTCTAACTAAGCAATAGGTAAGGTCTCGCCAGGCGGAGCTAAGCCATGCTGGACCAAAGTCTCCAGGTCTAGGCCCACTACGTCATTCGGACCGTAGTAGGTACAATAATCTCTCTCATCTGCATCTGTAATATTTTCAACATATCCTGTCAGGATGGAACGAGTACAATCTACTAACAACAGTTCACAAGATATGACAAAAGCTATAAGACTGTAAATAGAGAGTATATACAAGAAAATCATGGAATGTACATATGAGTATCATGGCAAGGTAAGCTGTAAAACTAGAGCTAGAACAAGGCAAGTAAACTGATCATGGCATGTACAAGAATCAAGAGTCATATATCTATGTGTGTGAGTACTAGCTACAATATGTGGCCGGCTTGGGTCTACACAAGGTCTACTGATCAGCCAATCCCACGTGGAGTATAGGATTGGTAGCATTCAAGGTCTACAAGAATAAACAAGGTAGATAATGACCACACATCTACACTAGTACTCTCCGTTCCCGATTGGTAGAGTAGATCCAAGCAAGACACGTTACGACACGGGATTCTACGAGAAGGGAGCAAGTCTTCTCGAGAATCGGTGTCCATATACTGTACAAGAACTATAAGGGGGCTTGCACAAGATATACCAAGATAACGAGGAATAACATCTCATGTCGGGATCCATGAATACCAATCCGTGTGACCAATGTGTCAAGAACAAGCATATCCACACTAATTACATGAATCATAACAATCATTATAAATTAGAAAAGTGTCAGAGAATGTACTCGCCTGTAATATGGTATGATATGTCTACTGGAGCAAATGCAGCGTCTCGAGGACCTATAGAGAACAAGACGTATCAATACTATGTTTAGGAAGTAAAATCAAATCAATTTGAATCCTATTAAGTCATTCTAGGTCAAGACGCGTCAAACTAGACTGTACGAGGTCAACCTAAGTCATATTAGGTCTAGCTAGGTCATACTGGATCAATGCAAGTCAAACGGAATTAATCTAGGTCAATTTGAGTCAACGGTTGACTTACAGTTGACTTTGGTCAACTGGTCAACTCTGGTCAACCGTGGTCAACTCTGGTCAACCCTAGGTCAACTCTAGGTCACTGGTGACTAATAGTTGACTTTTGGTCAACTGCACAAGTCTAATAGAATTTGGAACTAAATTGGGCAAAGTGTTGACCCATAGTTGACTTTTGGTCCAAAAAGTCAACCGTGGCCAACCGGGGTCAAGACTAGGTCTAGGCGACTATTTCTATTCATTACCAACCTCTACAACCCATATTCAAGTCCATCTTGGACTTCGAAACCCAAATCTTGGCCGTAGGCCAATATCCTATTTTTACCTTTTCTAAGGTAAAATTCTAGCCTAGGTGGAAACCTAGTTAGCCTACCTACGCTTGTTATTTTGACCCGAGCTCCCTAGGGTAGTAAGATACTAGCCTATAGATATATTACCTACCAAAATACCCAAGTAAAACGGACGTCTAGTCTGTGATACGGCCCATTGCCGATATCTTGAATATTTCAAGATACGCAATGGTACGGCGCGATACCGGCGCCCTACAACCCCGATTTCCACTCGGAAGCCTACCCACAAAATATAATTCACGTATTCTAACTCCACGCCAAGTTTCAACTCATTCCGATACTCCGAGCTCCGATTCGCCCTCTAACTCGATCCCCTCTATTTCCTATTTCTCACTTTTCTTCATATTCCTCTAACTTCTTCTAATTCTTAAACTTCTTCTAATCTTCTCTATGTATCTATCTATATATAAACACACACACACTCTCCAATTTCCCTTACGCACGCACATAAAGCACAAACACACAAAATACTCAATTTTTCGGATTTTAGCATACTGGGACAACCTGCACACCTTTAAGGCTCTCATGCTCACCTTTAAGGTACTTCTGCTCACCTTTAAGGCTCCTCTGCTCACCTTTAAGGCTCCTCTGCTCACCTTTAAGGCTCTACTGCACAGTTTTTTCCTGAATAGCATTCTACACACTTCTAAGGCATTCCTGCACAACTACAAGGCTCTCATGCACAACTCTAAGGCTCTAATGCACAACTATAAGTTCTAATGCACCACTCTAAGCATTGATACATACATATACAATATATGTATATACATACCTATATAAAACACCCAAACATGCACAAATGTATATATATATATATATATCTAATATATATATAAATCTCACACATACACAATCACCACCACTCTCTCACTCTACACATAAATACTTATATATAATACATACACACACACACACACACACACACACACACACACACACACACACACACACACACATATATATATATATATACCACTCTAGTTAGAAAAACCCCCAAATAAATCTTCTAACCTAGATTTTAGGAAACCTAATAAATTCTAGGGGCAAAGTGTGGAGAATCTCATCCTCTCCAATTATTGTGAAGACATTAAATGGAAAAGAGGAATTAATAGAGAATTTAAGAGCTTACCTAAGCTAGGTTTCCTTGGAGAAGAAAGGAGCTTGGAGGAAAGAAATAAAATTTGAGAGAGGGAGAGAATTACTTAATGAAGAAGAAAAAGGGGGGGGGGAGTGCTCCTATATGTGGCCGGCCATGGTAGGGGGAAAGGGTTTGTGGGTTTTGGGTAGGATCCAATAGCCCCAAACCCAATAGACTTAGGTTGGGTTCGGTTTGTTTCGGGTTGGTTCGGTCTAATTTCTAAATACTAATTAAGCTCTAAAATGACTAATTAAGCCATGGAAATAGGGTTTATGATTTCTAACCTAATTTGGATGGTATGTGGGCCAAGTCCAGCTAGTATGTGGGTTCCACTAGGGTCCAGGCTACCCGGGTCTCCAATTTGAGTCCGAATTGGATAAAATCCAAGCCAAACCAAATAAATCCCAAAAAATCACATAAAATAAATAAAAATTCCTAAAAATTATAAAACTTGAAAAATGACAAAAATACCCCTAATTCGAAAACTGGGGGTGACAATGGCAGGGGGCAGCGACAAAGGGCTAGGGTTAGGGTTTTGTTTTATGGAGAGGGAGATGGGAGTAGATGGGTTATGGCTTTGATACCATGTAGAGTAGAATAATGGGATTATTTCTATTAATGAGAGAGTTACATATCTATAGGAGAGGCTAACCTCTCTCACTTTTATTCTAACCAATGTGGGACTAAAGCCCAATACTACTAATACTTAACATCAAATGTTTTCATGTTTTGCAAAGATATTCTTTTCATATGTGTGTGTGTGTGAACGCATCCGTCACATCTGCCTGAGTTCGAGCCATCATTTATTAATTAATTATGGTGGGCCTTAAGAGATGACTACGAGACTCTTGGTAAATTTTCTATATCGTTTCTATTGTTGTCACGCCCCAGAACCAGAATACCGGAGAGCGGGAGAATAACTCAGCCAGCTACGTATTATGGGTAGATGAATATCGTATAATACGATCAATGTTGTCTAAAAAATGAGGGGGTACATACTATATGAAAGTCTCAATAGGGTTACTCAACATCTATTGTCCCAATCATTCAATGAAAAGCAGTAAGTAGAGAACATGTAAGAATGAGCAGTACGACGTCCCAAACGCTCAGTCAAAATGTTCTTGAGATCTGGTTTTACAAAACATAGCCAGATGATATAACAAGGTATACACAATCGTAATCAGCTGCAGTCTGACTTAGTTACAATTATGTAAAAGTGAGTGCAAGACAGTCCGACTAACATGTCGGTGCCAAGCGGCAAAAAGTAAAGTAAGTAGCAAAACAAGCAGGGAAGTAAGGAACCCACTCGTGTCCTCCTGCGATCATCCCTCTAATATTGACCATCTTGGAGGTGGAAGTAAGCTGAGTCCTCGGGAGCTGGCTCTAAATCTGGCCATACAAAACCAGAGAGGTTAGACCTCAAATAATAAGTACCACAAAGGAAGCACGATATGAAGAATTAGAACCAGTGATAAGGGTTAAGAATATGATAAATAATGTCTCTGTTTGCTACTGGGATTCACACAACATCACGATACTTCAAGCTAACTTCCAACCAAATAAGGACATAAGTTGACCCGCCATATCCTGATATTCTGCTCATCTCAGTAGTTAACAGAGTAGGTACAGTACATAAATGGCAGTACAACTACTACGGCTTGCTAACTGTAAGTTCCAAGTTGTCCTGGAAATATGCAATAAGGGATTCCTCAGTTTTTATAATGTACAAGCAAGGCTAGTCTACCCAAAAATCAATTGCGCCAATCATGAATTAGACGTGTCCCATCGGGACGCCCGTCATCAATATGTAGAAAAATATAAATATATACCACTCCCTGCCCGTGTGGCAGGTTTGCTGTATTTGTGGGAACCAGCCGGCATGTCGGGGCACTAATTGTCCCGAGATGGCTGCCATGTAAGAATTCAAGAATCCATTCTTTCCATGTAATAGTTATTTTATTTAATTTAATAGTCCCTATGTTAATTGAAATCTCATGCCATGGATTATGGTCTTTCAGAATAAGTACTTTCGTACAGAGTACGATATGCATAACTCTACAACGATGTCCGTGCGGTTAGGTTGTAGGTCTTATATAGCGTAATGCAAAAATCAAACCTAGCCACGTAATAATCATGCCTTGACTGTAAGGTACACATGCTGCTTTTGTAGAAAATAAGTTGAAGTCTGTACATGTCCATATGCCAATGTTCGGGATCGGCTAGTCGATTGCAATGGTTCATGGTTAATATATGAACGTGTCTCATTTAATTCAATAAGACGACTAGCCAGTCTTTTAGTTCCAACTAGGAACGCATGATCAATCATTAGTCGAAGTAACAATTAATGTCAATTCGTGACAAGGCATTAAAGTCAAACTAGTATTTAGTATGGTCGAGTCTATAACTCCTAGGGTTAAGTTCCAGTCATACTGGGTATCCATAAACCAATCAAGACACAGGGCACACTCCACACAACAATATGTATTAAAATTTAACATGCAACAAGTGGCATAATCTAAACGGATGGTGCGAGAGACAAGACGAAACGCTCGAATTCGACGAATCACACGGACTAAGATAACTGGAGTGCACTGATCACTGTAGGCGCATAGCCTGCATGTGGGCACATGGCCTGCATGTGGGCGCATGGCCTGCATGTGGTTGCATGGACTGCATGTGGTCGCATGGCCTGCATGTGGCCGCATGGCCTGCATGTGGTCGCATGGCCTGCATATGGTCGCATGGCCTGCATATGGTCGCATGTGGCCGCATGGACTGCATGTGGCCGCATGGCCTGCATGTGGTTGCATGGCCTGCATGTGGTCGCTGCACCAGCAAGCTCCGGCATGGAGTTCCAAGAACTCCCAAAGGCCATAACTTGGGCTACCGGACTCGGTTTTGGGCGAAATAAAGGTCAAAATTGACTAGAATTGAATTCTCTGCAACATGGAACAACTTGTTTTTGAAAACAACAAAGTTTGATAGATTAAAATCACAAAAAGCCATAAAAATCGAAACTTAAAAACTTAGATCTACACACCAACATCCATGAAAATTAAAAACTTCAAGACCTAAACTTGTAGAGGAAGATGAGGAGAACAATATAGACTAAAAATAAATAGGGATGCATGAAATCCCTCATGGTGTGCAAGGTGTACTTGCCTCTCCAAAGGGGTTAGGGTTTTTGGTAGAGGAAAAGAAATGAGAGTTTGTGAGGAAAGAGAGAAAGAAAAGGGATATAAATATCTAGCCCAAGTTAATCTCCACCACCCATTCCTTCCTACATAATCTAGGCCATCCATCCCTTATCATGATGAACCAAGCTAAACCAAGTTGGTTCAACATGAACAAAATAAACCAAGAGCTAAGCAAAAGCAGAAAATAAAATACAGAAAAATAATTAGCATGAAATTAAAGGAATTAAATACAGAACAAATGCATGATAAATGTTAAATAAATACATTCAAGCAGTACACGTATTAAAATACATATTCTGGAAACGGGAAGTGATAATTGTTCAAGAATGTTAATATAACCAAATAATCATCACAAATATTCTAAAGTAGTAGGTCTGCTTTGTAGTATATATTTCTTTTTCGTTTAATAATTAAGGAAGGTTGGCCTTAGGAGATGACTACGAGATCGGTAGTTCTATCATTTCTATTATTGAACAAAACCTTTGGATTGTGAATGCCAATATGACCAAATAATCTATGACAAATATTCTAAAGTAAATTTTTTTTTATTGAAAAGCTAATTATTTTTAACAAAGCAATTCTCTCTTCTCCCTCCCTCTATCCAGCCCTCTTTGGTTCTTGGATTGGTACCAACGACAATAGTGACTACATACCATAGTTAACATAAATTCGCCATCTCCTCTTTCTAAATTCTACCTATATCAATCCTCAATTGATTCTCTTCCCCTCCCACGTATCTCCTCGCTCTTCGATCCACATCGTTAACTATGTAACAATTTTTTTTCGATTTTTGAGTATTTCGTTACAATCAATACAAAGAGGTAATATATTCTATACTTATCACTAAATTTTTTGATGGGACTAGATTGATCAATTTCAAACTGTCGAGTACGTTTTGAGGATTATATCTATTTTTGAGGATTATATCTACTTTTAAGAATCATATATATATATATATATATATATATATATATATATATATATATATATATATATATATATATATATATATATATATATATATATATGTTATTAGGGTCCGACTATTGACACCCCATCTATTTCTAAGTTGACCCCAATTTCTAAGTACACCCCATCTAAAAATAAATTAACTTATAAAAATACTAAGTACACCCCAAATGTTGACAAAAATACCCTTATGACTTAAACCATAGTGTACAACCCCCACATCCCAATTTCTAAGTACACCCCATTCCTCTCTATACACAAAATTCTACATTCACCCCACTCTCCTCTCTCCCTACATACACCTCCACTCTACTCTCTTCCCCATCAAACCCTAACCCTAACCCTAACTACTCTCTTCCTCCATACTACTCTCTTCCCCATCTCTGTTGGACTTCTCTCCAACACCAGATTTGAGTCGGAGAAGTCCCCCATTGTTTACCCCACTCCGAGAAGTCTCTTCACCATGGATCGAGGTGAGTATCAAACATTTCAATCCAAACTACATTCTCTTCCATTGTTTTGTCGAGCATTTAGGGTTAGAACCCCATTGTTTTGTCGACCATTTAGGGTTAGAACGAAAGAACAGATCGAATTTTTCCCCAAAATTTACGGATCTGTTCGACTCTGGTCGGTCGGACACACAGCAATGTGTTCGACTCACGATAGTCGAACACCTTGCTTACTGTTCGACCTATTTCGGTCGAACATTACAGATTTGTTCGACCTGTTATGGTCGAACAGTGTGGGTTAGTTCGACTCTTCGAGACCGAACAATACAATTTAAAAAATATTTCTTTAAGCCATGTTATTTTGGTGGAACTTGTAGGAAAGCAAACTAGTAGGAGGGAAACGACTCATGCTTCAGCTAGGAGACGTCGGGCTGAAGAGCAGGAACTTGCACGTCTTCAACAACAAGCACTTGTTGCTTCGACTCAAACGGCCGACCAAGAGCAGGAGCAAGAACGCCACACTGATGAAGAGTGCCACACTGATGAAGAGCGCCAAACTGATCAAGAAGAGGATGAGGATGCTGACATTTTGACAGGGCCTTGTCCCGGTGGACCCGAAGATCTACAACTTATTCCAAGTTTCAAGACACATGTGGCGTACGAGATTTGGAATGGCATTGAGAGGGACGTGTTAAGGTGTTGGTGCCACACAACGAAGCTGTACGCATGGAAGTTGGAAGGTAACATAAATCCTGTCCTTCAAAATTCTCGTATAGCCAACATAAGGTCGTTTTCGTACAAGACACCAAATAACAATCTAATTTGTGCGTTTGTTGAGCGTTGGCAACCGGAGACCAACACATTTCACATGCCGTTCGGAGAGATGACAATTACATTAGATGATGTTTTTTGTCTTACCGGACTCCCGGTAAGTGGCTTACCGGTGGTGGAACCAGTGTCAGCAAGGGGACCGGAGGACCCTAAGAAGATGATTCGTAGATTGTTGGGGGTGTCAGAAATTGAGGCACAGGATGAGCTATTGAGTCAAAGAGGTAGCTCGGTCCGGATGGAGTGGCTCCGGGCTAGATTTGAGTCGGATGTGAGTAACACTTGCCGTATAAATCGACCCTCGATGACAACTCTTGCATGAGGTCATTACGTACTTTTGCCCATGACTCCTCCCCCAACCCTACTGCATGGGCTACGCATCGGAAACCACAATGTCCATCCCCAAGAACGTCTACCACACTCGACACGTACGAATGAAATCGAGGTGGAATCTTCTCCAGATATGCAATAAGGGTGTCATTGCGCAATGACTTACGTTTATCCGGTACCTTCTTCCTTCGAATAGAAGTAAACATTGGTTTTGCCGAAGGGGGTCCACCGACAATTAAAGTTTGCTCCAACGGTAAACAACTATCGTGAGCGGCTTCAACTATTTCAAATTTGCTTCGCTCACGTTTCGTCGAGTTTGTATTGTGTGTTTTTTTCTTGTTTGGCCTACCACGAGGTCGAGTGTTGACAACCGGTTCGAACAACGAAGACGTTGAAGGAACTGATATCTCCCGGAGTCTTTTAAGCAATAAGAGCCTTTGGGAATCATTAGCCACATCAAACATATGGTTAATATTATCCATGGTCTCAACCCAACGACTTCGGATATCTTCATCATGTACTTTGTCTGTTTTGGCAGGTTCACAATCGAGCTTTCTCCAGTATTTGTCAACCATATCAAGCTGGATGTATTGTCCATCCCGTTTTAGCTGTGCAAGCTCATGTGCACAAGGTAGCCCGCAAGTTCTTCTCAACACACAACCACAAAGTAGGGGATCGACGCCGGTATCATCTAAACTCTTCAACTCGTCATAAATCCTACTGAGAGCATTATGAGACACCAACCCGCGAATAATCTTAAACAAGGGAGAACTGTATCGATGGGGTGTCACATTAAGGCTCGTCTCAAATGAGCTCTTAATTTGGTTGTGTGAATTTGTCAGCAGACTATGTATCCTTTCCCACGATATCTCGAAAGTTGATTGACTAGTCCCAAGTTGTTTTTTCAACTTTGCGTGTGCACTCTCGGCCCTGTGAGTATCGAAAACATGGAGTCAAAAAACTCACGTAATACTGTAAAAAAACATTCATATGTATATACAAAGTATTGCTTGAAAACACATACCTACTACTCGCCGTGTTCTCAAAATGCATGACATTATTAGTCCAACATGAAACAAATTTTTCTTTATACGGCTCTATCCAATTCTTCACAGCATAATTAACTGCTTTTGGGTAATCCCGAAAATCTTCATGAAATCTTCTAAGTAATTCATTGAATCTCAGTTGTATTATTTTTCGTCAAATCTTTGACGAGTTGGTCTTCGGCTGCTGTTAGTCGACCAACATAGGAGTGCCCAACCAAATTTTGACCCATTGGGTGATTATGTGTGCCGCACATAACCTTAAGTGACCATTGCCCAACATCATTGCATTGTACTCCTTTCAACTGAAACGGACAATCACATTTTTTCGTGCCCGTAAGCCGTTCAGGTCTTCGCTTCTTCGCAATATTAGCCAAATTTGCTTCATCAACTTTTACCTTCCGTCGCACATATTTACCCCCTCGCTCGCAACCCAGGATTACTCGAGCTCGTCTTCCTTCTCCTTTATCCGACCGTTTAACCAAAACTACTATATTATGAAGGTTTCCTATCGATCGTACCCAATTCACCAATGACTCTCGACTAACAAATAATTGATCAGTTTGAAATTCTTCAGAGAAATCAAGTTGTTGTTCGTACATCGGGTGCGTGACAATACTCATCTCAGTGTTAACCGCAATGTCATCTGAAGTGTTTTCCTATGAAGATAAATACAAATATCGGATTAGGTTGGAAAATAAAATTTTTAAATTTAACTCAAAAAAAGTACTGTTCGACCGACATAATCCGGAGAAATCCACACTGTTCGACCAGTACAGGTCGGACAGTTCAAAAAACGTTCGACCTCCCCTCGTCGAACAGTGTAGATTTGTCCGACTTGTTATGGTCGAACAGTCCGCGAATTTTGTTTTCTTCTCAAAATCGAAACAGCCGAATCAATACTTGAAAAAAAACATTGGTAGGACTTACATTGGGTACGGGAGATCTTCTATCATTACTTTGGCCCTCCATTGTAATTTCTTCAAGCTTCAAATAATGTCTTCTAAGGTTTTTGGATTAGTTATTGAAGGGGTGGGGTTAGTGAAGGGGTGGGGTCCTATGGCTGTTTGGGTTTGGGTAGAATTAGAAATAGGAAAAGGATAAAGCAGTCATTTCATAATACAACTTAAGTTATGAAAAGAAATTGGGGTCAACTTAGAAATAGATGGGGTGTCAATAGTCGAACCCATGTTATTAATCGATGCTGATTTTGGGTTCAATTAATAATACATGACAACATCAAGATCTAGCAAAATTCGGCTACATCTCAGACATTTATAAAATCTATTTGATTATAGCATATGTAACCAAAATTGATCAAGAAGATGGCCTCGTTTGGTTCGCAGAATCATCGGGTTGGAAAAGAAAAATGATTATTTTCCTATGTTTTGGTGCCAAAGAAATTGAGGAGGAAAGGAAAGTGATTTCCAATGAAGAAAAATTAGAGGGAATAGTGATTCCATCCATTCAAGTAAGGAATCACTTTCCCACATTGAAGTATTCACTTTCCTTTCCAAATTTTTTGTCATTTTCAAATATCGAAAAAAAAAATCAATAAAAATTATAATTTTCTAAAAATAGAAAATGACAAGGAATTGATTTCCTTTCCTTTGGCAAATGTTAAAGGCCATCCCCTTTTTACTAAGGGCCACCAACTTAAAATTTTTAAATAATTACAAGTTTGTCATTTTCAAAACACTAAGGGCCACCATCTTCTTCCTTTGTCTTCTTCCTCTTTTCTCAATCCCCAAACCACTTCTCTCAATCCCCACCTCCATTGTTGTCCCCACCTCCTCCATAGTTGTCCCCACCTCCACCATTGGTGTCCCCTCCTCCATTGTTGTTGTCTCCACCTCTATTGAAGTTGTCTATCTTCGGTATTTCTCTCTCTCTCTTTTGACAGAAGCTAAATGGGTCTCATGTTGTTGTTCCCACTTCTCTCAATCTCCAGCTGCAGTATAATGTTGACAGAAGCTAAATGGATTTCATTCTACCAAAAAAAAGAAGGCTACAGTGATTGCAGGCTTGGCCTGCAGTCCTAGTTTCGTTGAGGACTGCAGCCTAGACTGCAGTCCAATGTTGACAGAAGCTGAAATGTTGGAAACATTGGTATCTGTTTCTTCAAGTGAAGGGAGAAGTTACTAAGGATTATGTCCTTTGGAGGGTTATGCATAAATTCACTGTCATTTTCTGTTGTGATTGTGCTCGCAGGAAATTTTAGCCGTTGAAATTGCTGTATGTATATCAATAACTAGTCTAATTCTAAAGAGAGTGAAGCTAAACCAGGCTAATGTAGTGCGTTCAAAAACAATTAATTGAAGAAATCATATTATATAAATGTACTATAAGCTATTTGTGAACAAGACCTTTTATCCAACCGTGAGGAATGAAGACTTGTTAGGTTCTTAAAGGAGTAAGGTGCAAAGAACACCCAGAAGATAATTGGTTGTCTGATGTGGCTTCTTGAGTGATGAACATGGGTTCTGCAACGCAAGAATTTATCACCTGTTGGATAACTAGTGCAGCTTGTTTTCCTTTTTGATTTTAACCCAAAAAAAAACTCTAAATTTCTAATATTTGTGATTAAGTTAGAAGATTAAAGGTGGCTAATGCAGATTTACTCATGGCATTTTTTGTTAAGAGAGTGGTACGGTAAAGGATCCATATGAAATATGTGAAGAAATGGTTTTGGTTGAGAGTGACTGATGCAGATTAAAGGAGGCTACAGTGACTGCAGGCTTGGCCTGCAGTCCTAGTTTCGTTGAGGACTGCAGCCTAGGCTGCAGTCCAATGTTGACAAAAGCTAAATGGGGACTCATTCTACCAAAAAAAAAAAGGAGGCTATAGTGACTGCATGCTTGGCATGCAGTCCTAGTTTCGTTGAGGACTGCAGCCTAGGCTGCAGTCCAATGTTGACAGAAGCTAAATGGGTCTCACACTTAAAGTGTATCTGTGAAGAAACAAGCATAAGACTGTAAATCAACTGAATGAAATCCTTTGTTGCAATCACAGATGGAAGAACACCAAGACTTCAGATGTAAGTCAACTGAATGAAATCTTTTGTTTCAAAAAACTCAAACTAAATGAAATCCTTTGTTTCAAAAAACTCACACTGTAAGTCAACTGAATGAAATCTTTTGTTTCAAACCAACATTAATCAGTAATCTGGAACCAACACAAGAAGAAATAATACATGAAAGTAATCTGGAACCATATCCCCAACATTAATCAGTAATCTGGAACCAAATACATGGAGGAGGGGGGAGGGGGGGCTGTCGGAAAGAGGGGGGGGGGGGGGAGGGGGGGGGGGACTTCGTGGAGGAGGGGGGAAGGGGGACTGTCGGAAAGGGGGAGGGGATTTCGTGGAGGAGGGGGGAAGGGGGGCTGTCGGAGGGGGAGGGATTTCCGGGGAGGAGGGGGGAAGGGGGGCTGTCGGAGGGGGAGGGATTTCCGGGAAGGAGGGGGAAAGGAACAGGCAGGGGAGGGGTGGTTGGGTTTTGGGTTTTCTTTTTTCTTTTTTTGGTAGCCCTTAGTAAAATGATTCATTTTAGGTTGTCCTTAGTAAAAGATAAGTGTAGGATGGTTGACCTTAGTAGGTTGGTAGTTCTTAGTAAAAAGGGGATGGCCTTTAACATTTGCCTTTCCTTTCCATTGTGCGAACCAAACGAGTACGAGGCCCAAGGTCAATCCAAGGAAGTTAGGTCCAAGTAAGTGAGCAAACCCAAACTTAAAGTAAAAAAAAAAAAAAAAAATACATAATTTTTTCCAGAGGAGGAAAGTTACTGAATTTTTTATTATTTTAGCCGAAGGAGTTGTATAAAACCAACCCCCAATTGACGAAAGTCCACTTCCTAATTCTCTTTTCCTTTCCTCCTCCTATTCTTCCTTTTCCTTCTCTCTCTAAAAGAGCCCAGAAATCGTGGCCATGGCGAACAGTAACCTCCCCCGAAGAATCATCAAGGTACCTTCTCCTCTCCTCGATCTCGACCAAAAATTTCCATTTCTGTGCGTTTTTGTTCGAATCTGACCACTGATCTGTTCTCGATCCGGCGATCTACCAGGAGACGCAGCGGCTCCTCAGCGAACCTGGTAATTTTCCTAGAAATTAGGGTTTTTTTTTTTTCGATCGAAAATGACGCGGTTCTTGAAAATTAGGGGTTTTTTTTTCCTTCTCTTCTTTTGCAGCTCCTGGAATCAGTGCTTCTCCTTCGGAGGAAAACATGCGCTACTTCAACGTTATGATTCTCGGTCCGACTCAGTCTCCTTATGAAGGTGATCTACTAGAATTTCAAGATTTGGGCAATTTTGGTTCGATCTGCAAATATTTAATTTGTGGAAGCTTCTTTTTGTAATTAGTCATTAGTTCAAGGTTTCAGAACGAAGATTATTTGGTAAAGAGACGAATTTGTACTAAATTACAACTTTTATAAATTATTCTTTTAAAAATGGTAGTTTTGAAAAATATTACCATACTACTGTAATGTATAAAGCCACACTGTTTCAACAGAAATCTCATTCTGAAATGGGACTTCATGTCAAAAGAATTCAAATTAGCTTTCCGAAACACATTTTCTAATGAAATCGCGTTTTGAAAACACGATATATTTAGTTAAGTAGGACAAGCTATTGGAAAGTATCTTATTTTGGTAAAATTTTAAAACTAACCTTTTATAAAGAAAATTTTAGTTGAGACCTATTTTTAAATAAAGATCCGTACAACAACACCTTTTTAGTACATGCCTTTCCTGGGATATCGGAATCAAAGAAGAGATCCCAATGTTATTTTAAGTGGTTACTTGTACGCGCTCGGTCATTGACTTGTCACATATTAATTGGATCATGCAGATCTAATCTCAATTAAGCGGCCACATGTAATTTCGATTGCTCAACCACCCGACTAATCAAATTAAGCGGCCGATTACTTGGCTGATTAGCGTCTGACCGATAATTGTTTTAGAACGTTGGCAATGCCTATTGTGGCTTTTAAACTGTCACATCCTTGCACGTTATATGAAATATGTAAGTCAGGGGACTTTGTTTATGTTTGTCATTTCGAGGGAAAGTTTGTAATTGACATGTTTCTCTTGATTCAATGTTAGGCTAGCACTATAATAGTGTATTTCTGTATATAATCAGTACTGTCTATGTAAGTTTTTTTTTTAACTAAAGACTTTGAACCTGTTTAAGTAGACCTAAAAGATTTGAATATTTTCTTCTGTTAAGTGGATGCACCATGCTAGAAGATATAGAAATGTATTTTATCCATCGTTGATTTGAGGATTTATTTATCTTTTCAACCACAAATTTCATGTCATTTTGGACATGTATATTTATTGAAGTTGATTGAAACGCCATTGCTCCGTTATGTACTGACAAAGTTCTTTGAGATTTAAGGCGTGGGACTTTATCCGTATAAGATTTAACATTGACAACAAACTGGATGTCTTATCTTTTTTAATTGATCACATAGAACACCTTAATGGAACATGTTCTTTCGATGGAAGCACCATTTCCAACACCATTAGGATTTAAAAATTATTTAATTCTTCCCGTGGTTGTAAATGACCATAAGGAGGGGGTTTAAGAATATATTTGGAAAAGGTACGATACTATCTATGGAAGTAATAGGAAAGAATTTGGATAGCCATACATGGTCCTGGATGCTGCATGGTATAAAGTATAATTACAAATCATAGTTATTGAAGGTGCAAAGCACACCACAGCACAAAGGGTGTAAAAGATCTTGGTGCGAGGCGAAGGCGTGAGTTCGCCTCGCCTTAGGAAGGTGAGGCGCACATTTATTGAGGAAATTTTAAAATAATATTTTTAAATTATATATGCCTATATGTAATGGATATTGAAAGTGGACTTGTCATAGTGGTTATCGGGCATGACTATAAATCATGTGGTTTTTTTTCCCCTTTTGGTCTACTAAGCAAGGAAACATCTGAGAGTTTAGGGCTTTTCTATCTTAAGAGACTTTTCGGTTTCCAAGAGATTAATTGTCAGATCCAACGACTATGTTGCACAAACACAGATACTACATGGTACGGATACGGACACAACACCTATTTATTTTGGAGTGTCTGACAACTTTTCGACACGACACAGCCACATTTTTGGAGGGGGTGGGTGGGTGGAGGGAATCGGAATTCCTGAATTTCACGGAAGGTGCATCTTATATGATATTGAAACATGTAGGAACTAATTCTCTATTGAATTGGTTTGTCATTTGTTAGCTAAAGTTTGTTTTCTTCTATGTGAATTTCATTTACCATTGCTTCTTTTGATTGCTTAACACTACATTCAATTATGATAAAGAAATGATTGCACATCAATTAGGTCTATTCCATAGAGGTTGGTAAAATTGTATGGAAATATGAAACTTGGTAAACTCATGGCCAATTGGCATATACGAAAAAGTATATGATGATCGCATTGAGTTTCACTCCAAAAGTAAGGTGAAAAAATAAAACCAGAAAGCTCAAGACCACCTTTGAAGTCTCATGGAAACTTAAGTTTGCAAAACTGCTGAATATTGTGAAACCACATTGGGTGTCCCGAGCTTTTAAGATTTTATGTTGCCAAACATCCACTGTTTACTTTGTACATTTGTTCCCTTCCAACATCAAACTATAGTCCTCATTATTGGACTCATTAAGGCTATATATCAGTCAGTAAAATCAAATTTCTGAAGTAGGTGTTGAACATCTGACATTTTGACTTTCTTTCGTCAGGAGGAGTTTTTAAGCTTGAATTGTTTTTGCCTGAAGAATATCCAATGGCTGCTCCAAAGGTAAGGAAGAAAATATTTAGAGGTGCTTGTGGTCTGAGTAGAGTAGGTGCAAAGTCATCGTAGATTCTTCAGGTTGTGCAAACTCGTCGTAGATCCACATGTATTTCTGTGTCAATGACTCAATATTTCTATCATAACTGATAGCTCTATTATTATTAGGATTTGTCTTTATTTTGATGGACACCAACTTGAAATAATATGCAGAACCCGATTATCTTTAGTATTAGGTTTTAGCACGTAGGCTAAGACTATATTGATGATTCTAGCTATATGCAACATCTAATAGTATAATTGACACCATACACAATTTTCCTCTTAGGCCAGAACTCGATGAGTTCTCTCAATGACTGCTATGTGCTTATGTGGGCTGATAGGGTTGATGTTCAATATCATGCACCATCATTTATTTCAATTCAAACCTGTTGATCTAAACAAATAAATACTGTTAGAACTTGCATGTTTACATAAATCAATCATTTATTTGCAATTTAAGTCTGGGCCCTCAAAAAGGGTAATAAATGATTGACCAATGCAGATTTAAATTGAAATAAATGATGGTGCATGATGTTGATCATCAACCCCTTTCAGGGGTTCAGGCTTTGATTTACCGGTTTTCATAAACAAAATATCAATGTCCTCTCTCTCTCTCTCTTTCTCTGTGTGTGTGTGTGTGTGTGTGTCCATCCGCCGATCATAACCCACCCACTTGTCAGTAAAACATCTTGATATTCCTAACTACTAAATCTTTGGACAATTCCTTCTATATGATACTCTTCCATTTCTATATCTCCCTTGAGCACCAACTGATATTCTTCTTGATATGAATATGACATCCATTGAAGAAAAGGAAGTATATATGCTTGTTACTTTTTAATATTCCAGTATACATTTATGAAAGGCTAAATTTCGGGATTAGGAGAAGTTTCGAGTTTATGAAAAATTATGACAGTTGCTTGGATAGTTTAGAAGAATAAGATATAAGATACTGTAGATATTATATCTGTGTGTCATATATACCTATATACTGAAGCAAAGAAAAATTTACATTTTTGTCATGACAAGAAGCATCATGTAGGAAGGCATATATATATATATATATATATATATATATATATATATATATATATATTGTTTTCTACATTATTTTCTCTTGAAATTGCCTTCATTTACATGTTTAGAAGAAAAATTCCAAATGAAATAAAATAAAATAAAAGATACACCCATAGTCTGTTTTTAATGACAAATGGCCCAGTCATACGTGTTCTGTCCTGCACTAGAAGGTTTCAGCACCATGAATAATGCACAAGGTTGATCAATCAATCAGTCTCATGGACGTTGAAGAGGATTGTTAACAAGAGTAGCGAGCTGCAAGAGGAATACCTTTCCATTTGCTTAAGTATATCTTTTCAATATCGTAAAATTGCTCTCTTTGAATTATTTACAAATTAATAATGAAATTTTGGTGGCTACTTCCTTTATCCTGATGATTACTCGTTATGTCAGTGCTAATGCTTCAATATATCTGCTGATTATTCTGACTATCTTTTTCGATGTTGATTATCACATTGCAAGAAGCATGTTTTAGGTGCAAATAAATATGGCAGAATTAAATCCTCTATGCAACATATGTCTGACCCGTTCTCAACCAAACCATGTTAAGTTCTAGAGCCACTCTTCATAATGGGTGACGATACAGATGTTGCTGGCAGATTGGAACCTTAACCTTTATCCAAGCAAACAAAACAATAATATAGAATTGTAAGAATTGGATCCTGGTATAGACTTTGAACTTAAACTCATCTCAGGTCTTGATTAGATGTAATAGCTGCACTTTCGACCTCGGCCTTCCAACTTGTATTTTTCCTGCTCCAGAGCGGGTATCTGTTCGTATGCATTCTAACTTTCTTTACTATTTGGAAGTTAACACTGTTACTGTTTTTCTTTCACGAGTGCCTGAAAAGGGATGGTAATGAAGGACCATCTTAATCTTTCATTTGTTTTATCTGTTGAAGTATTGATTCAATTGAATAGTAAAAAAGTCTTCCTGCAAATTTGCCCTCCGACAATACATCAACAAAACATTTATCCTAAATTTGTCCTCCTATACGTAAAAATTCCCTCGGTATGAGCATGCTAAAGTACTAAAATATGTTGTCTGCTTCATCAACCATTTTCTGTTATGTTTGATGGGGTTTTTGGCCAATAGGTCGTTAAATAAGGTACCTATTTCAAAGTTGTCTCTATTGAGCTTCTATGTTTGTGATTACCCCAAGTGTATATCATTGCTTACTCAAAATTACTTCTTTTCCATATGTTCCCCTTTTTATGTATCTCTAGTTATGCTGATTTTCATGGATTTGAGTAACCTCTGTTTTGGTTTTATCTTGAACAGGTACGATTCCTCACCAAAATATACCATCCTAACATCGACAAAGTAAGTAGATCCTTCCTCTTTTTCTCCACTTTCCAAATGAAATGTGATTTTTATCTAAAGAAGTTTCTAACGGTTGCAGCTAGGTCGAATTTGCCTTGATATTCTGAAGGACAAATGGAGTCCAGCCCTCCAGATTCGAACTGTTCTGTTGAGGTATTTAGCACGTTTTCTATCTGTATAAATTATTAAAATATGTCGATATTATTATGTAAAATATTTTCCCTAGGATGGAATTATGCTCATATTTAGAAGCCTCTAACCAGTGCTTCCCATTCAAGATTCCTTCAATTTCAACTTGGAATTCCCAAACTCGCATCGTAACAGCGAGTGTTTTTCCTTAATGGCTCGTAACAGCGAGTTTTTTTTTACTGTCTGGTTACCTGTTTGAATGGTTTAAGATGATCATAGAAAGAAGCCATTTAAATTTGCACATCCTGGTAATCTCAATAGCTAACAGTTTGACATTGACTAAGGTGTTCCCTTATATGTGAATACTGGATACTAATGAATGACAACCTATTTACAGCAATGACATCATGAGCATCATCATAAACAAAAAGACTTTTCCCCTTTGGACATCTCTAATGTTGTTTTGTTATTCTTATAGTATCCAAGCACTTCTCAGTGCTCCAAATCCAGATGACCCTCTCTCTGACAACATTGCAAAACATTGGAAGGCAAATGAGGCAGAAGCTGTTGAAACAGGTTAGCTTACTTGTGCACACCAATGCCTAACAATTTAAATGCTCGACTGAAGTAGAATGATAAATGTAGAAAGCTTGAAATCCCTAACCTCTGGTTTGTCATACTGTGGGATTTCCATTTGATAATGCAGCTAAAGAATGGACCCGATTGTATGCCACTGGAGCTTGATGGCACACATCCGTCTTTTTCGTCCAATAACGTGTCTACTATGGGAGTTCTAAAGCTGCCACTGTTTGATTGACCAATGAAATGCAACTGGCGGTTATCCAAATTGTCGAACTCTTACCCGTTTCAACATGCTATACTATCAATGTAGTGTACAATTGCAGACTTTTTCCTTCAATAACATGACTAATATGGAGCTCTAAAGCTGCTGCTGTTTGATTGACCGAGGAAATGTGGAAGTTCACTTCAGCCTGCTATTATCTGCTGTAGTGTAAATTGCTCTCTTTTAGTTTTTTTTTCTTTGTTCCGTACAAACTTAGATTATGTCACGTTCATGAGTCCTCCGATGTTGTGGGATCGTGGGTGGGGCAGCCGCACGTCCTTATGGTATTTCATCATTGTCATTGCACCTCTGTCAATACTGGCTGGCACCCTCTTGATGAGCATGGGTCTCCATGTGCCTACCGGTGTCGCTCAGTTTACTTTTCTTATGCTTGGTTTTGTGCCTAATGTTAGCTAACATGTCATGTGATGGTCAATGGAGCTCCTAAAGAGGACGGAATTAGGCAAGGTAAATATTTGTCTTATTTGGACTCATGTCTGGATGAATAGTAAGGCTTGCTGTGTGCATGTGATGGTGCTGAGAGCATCTCCAACCCTATTGTCTTGTTTTGTGTTGTGAATCCTATGTGGCATGAGGCACAAGACAATGTCTTTCCTATGTGGCTAGATGGCATTCGCACAAGACAATGAGATAAAAATGTATTATCCAATGCAAAAGTTTGGGAAGACAATAAAATTACTTTTTTTCAACTTCAAAGACAACTTTTTCACTTCTTCTTTTTTATATATATATTTTTATTCATAATTGATGATGTTGACATAAGGTCATTGTGAAGTGTATTGTCTAGATCTAGACAACCAACTTCGCATTCTCCTTGCCATGTCATTGTCATGTCAACTTCACAATTTATTTCACATTTGCATTAGAGAAGTATTTTTGAAAAAAATGCTTGTCATTCCTACGTGGCAACTATTTTTTCCATACTCACAATAGTATTGGAGATGCTCCGAGAAAAATTTGAGAGCTTCCATCTCTGTTTGCTGATTTTGCGAATCCACCCCAACAAGGATATGTTATTTTAGATTTGCCAATGAGAGAGATGCTGACTACAATTGTAAATGCCCCCTGGGGCATGGTCCTGATAATGGTTCCCAGTGTCATGTAGTGCCTGATTCCTTAAGGCCTCGTTTTGTTCATTGAATTTTTTTTGTCCGGTGTTTGGAAATGTCATCTCCTTGTCTTGCTTCTCGACCATCCAATCAGTTCCAAATTGATCACAAGAATCGTTCTTCTTTTTATGGCAATGGTGCTTAATTCTTGTTGGGGGATGACTACAAGATTGGTGCAAAGAAGAGTGAAATGTATACGTAGATTCCTTACCGGGTTTGACTGTGACGGAGGTATTGTTCTTATTGCATCTATAGTGTTTCATCACCTTGTGTGGTCAATGATCATGATTCAATGTGGTAAGGTATCAATTGGCATTAGAGCCTCATATTGCATCTTGCTTGCATTGTATTTCTCGTCTAACCGCAACAAACTTGTGACAGTTTTTTTTTTTTTTTTTTTTTCCTTTTCTTTTCTAATTGTTATGTCTTTGACTGTTGCATGTAAGAATCACACATAATTCCTCCTGTTAACCCTATTCGCACGACACTATCAGCGAGACGCACATCAATATTTCTACACATCTATATAACAAAACTGGGTGGTAAATAACAAAATCGGATGGTCTTTTCCTACAAGATGAGAGCATAAAGAACGGCAAGATTTTGAAAAAACAAGAAGCATCACAATTAAAAACAGTGTGATATTTCCCTACAAGTGTGTCACATTAAATCAATAATTTTAAAAGCATTTTTATCAAATGATATAAATGATAAACAAATTTAAAAATTGAGTGTGTGAGAAACATGACGATTTATCAAGGAGTAAAAACTAGTGATAAATATATGTGTCCTTTGAGGAATAAGTTAATCAATTTAAGCTTGGTTTGAAATTGTTGTTGTTTTTCAAAAAATTGTAGCATTTTGGACAATATGTTCTCACCCGCAAAGGAAGCGACTCCAAATCGGCTAGAATTTTTCAATTCTTTTATGATAAATTACTGATACCAAACAACATTTCCATCAGTTCATGATAAGCAATCCAAAACTAAGCCTTTAGGCCCAACAAGGGCAAGGTCACTCCCAAGTAAACATGAACCATGCACACTAGTCACTAGTCAGATGCGTGGAGGGCACAATGCTCAAAGTATTTGCAGTCAAGGATGGAGGCACTGATGGGCTGGGGTGGGCTCCAGTCCACCTTTTTTTTTACATGTCAGCCCACATTCAATTTTCTCATCCCAAATTCCACCACAGCAGCCCACACTCTAGCAATCTAGCCCTTTAAAAAAAATCCCAACAGCAGCCGAAGGAGGAGCTACAACAACAACGTCAAATCCCGTGCTTGCACTTCCCTCGCCGTTCGAACCCCTCACCCTCGACGAGTTCTGTCACATCGTGGATCCTCTATTTATGGTGAAAGAGAATACCAAAGGCTCTTAGTGCTCGAATTTATGCCTAAAAGAGTATATATAAGGTAAACTAAATATTTGTTTTGTCAGGTCTTCATTTTTCTAGTATATTGGACATGGTTCTACATTGGTCAGACACGATATGGTATAGACAAGGTGAGATATGGACATGACGACACTAACACAACATTTATTTTGTTAAATTTTTTTATGACATTTTAAGTTCAGTTCGGAAAACTAAAATTCTGACTCTGTCCTTGTCTGCAGTCTTGTGAATTTTTCCATCAACTTCAAAAATAGTTTTCTACTTTTGAGTTGTTTGGCAAAATATTCTTCACAAGTTGTCTTCCCCTCCATCGGCACTAATATAATGTCTACTTTTTAAATTGTAAACCAAATAAATATATGAATAAGAAAATAGATAAATATATAACTTGATACCCTAACTAGCAGTTTAACAACTTGATACTTAAACTTTTTTGGTACAACTTAATATCCTTAAAAAAATGGACAAAAACACGTCTTGAAACTGCCCCCTCCTCCCCTGTAGCACCCTTGCCCCAACCCTCCTCCCGTCCTCCTCCAACCCCGCGTGCACCACCCAACCCCCCTCCTTTCCCACAACCATTGTAATGTCCCGCTTCGCACGGTACATTATACTGAGTCGTTGACTCGAAGAGTTGTGTTGACCCGAAATATGTATCAATACGAATCGATGCAAAGAGTTACGTTGACCCGAGGAATGCATCGAGTAAGATTGATGCAATTGTTAAGTTGGCCCAAGAGAAAACATTGAGTCGGTTCGAAGATTCTAAGAAATCGAATCGATGCAACGCCAAGTCCGATTTGAACGAATATTGATTTTAGTTGGTTTCGTGTGTAGGATATGCTTTTATGCTGAAATATAAGAGGTCAACATTTTGCCTTGTTTGCAACGGAGTATGCAAAACCAAATCATCGCCTCGCAACGGACTGTGACATAGACGCGGTAAGCTAAATTGGTCGGATAATTAAATGAAGTACGAAGTGCTCGAATGGCTAAGTCAGAATAGAATTGGCCATGCAACGAAGTTATGAAATCGAGCCGCATCGGCTCAACGAAACGACAAGGCGTATTAGCTTAAGGTGGGAGGACTTTGACCCTTCTTTCCTACTCCATCATGCCTAAGTAAAATATACCGTTGTATGCTAAACTTATCGAGTCCACGGGCGTGGCTCGATCGAGAGAAATCGTAGTGTATGTCGAACACTAGATAGAACAATTGAAATAAAACGTGCATCAAATGCACGAGTCGCTATTGAACATTGAAACACCGCAACGACGAGCGCCTCGATACGCAAGCCATAAGAACATGTGATAACTGTATCGACGAATGCCTCCGTGCACGAGTTGTTTGTGCCTTCAAGCACGAGTTATAAGGCTAGCATACTGAAAGGTTATTGAGGCAAGTGCCCTAGTGCATGAGCCATGAACATTGAACATTAAGGCATCGAACATGGAAATACGTTACCGAGGCGTGCATCACTTGCACGACTGGAAGAATAGAGAACAATTGTGTCAAAGCGTGCGTAAGTGCATGAGAATCATAAAAGATGCCCTCATTGCGAAGAGAACAGTTGTGGCATGAATGTGATGGAACTGTCGAATGTGGCATGGTACCTCAAAATATTCGGGGCCTTCGGATCGTTCGTTTGGCAAACTTTGAATTGGGACATGGTGCCATAGAACATTGAAACGAAGAATGAAATCGTACAAAGAATGTGAGAACATAAAAAGAAAGAGTAAGAACATAGAAAGAGAAATAAAGAGTGAGAATATTTAAAGAAAGAGAAATGTAAGACGGATGCGAAGTCTGAGTTTCGGACTCAAGACTATGTTTGGTTGTTTGAGTAAGTCGCACATTGCATGGTCGAATGGACTTGAGATATTGTTCGTGCACGGGTGTGGTAATTTCTTCGAACGAGTTATTGGCCGGGGCACCGGGACCGTTCGACCTAGGAGGGATGGTTAATCTTGATGACACACATCTGTAAGACGACTTGCGACCGATTATCGATGTGTTGAACCGCAATGATGGTAAGTTTTGCGTCTTCTGAAACGAGCTAGCATCTCGTATGGGAAGGGTGTTGGGTTACCCAATTTGAGAAGAAAAACAAGTTAGTCCATTCTAGCGCGAATACGCCAACGACCTTCATATAATTGAAGAACAATGGGATGAAAGTGCAGGCACACAGATATCCTGTACAGAGATCACTTATAATATGACATGGAATGATGGTAGGCGTATTGTCATGCCCCGACCCAGAAAATTGCTCGTCCTGGCATCAATTTATTCGAATCATCGTCCTCACTGGGGCGTGATGCCATACGAGTCTGGAGTTGCACTCGTACAAGGCAAGATAACAAGTTCTTAAATGGTTTTGGTATTGTTATTAAGCAGCAGAAAAAACAGAGTATACGAAACAATTCTCTTTATTCAATAAATGAACTGAGATTACAAAGGCTTTTAATAGCGCAACTAAATTTGCCAGATTGGCTACAACACTCAAGTTCTCTCTTGCCCACAAAAGTTTTTATCGTTCCATATATCATGTCTTCTATACCTCGGTCGTATCAACCCGTTGCAAGTCCGAACGTCAATGCGGTCGCACGCCCCAAAGCGCTATGGCATTTCATGCCTCAGCGCGTTCAAGTGAAGCTCCACCGCGAGCAGATCATACCCTGAACCTGCGAGCAAACTAATAGAGGATTAGTACTTTCGTCCTCGCTGTACTGATCAAAGACCTACTTTTCCTAAACCGACATTATGTAGATATATTGAATCATGCAGCAAACAATTTAATGATCTTTTTATGTTCTCCTTAGGATCAGTTTTATGGCATATTCGAAAGCAGTAAAATATGTTATCATGGCAAGCATGTTATTTGATTCACATAAGCAACCAAGCAACCAATAGCAATCTCGTGTTGTTTCGTGACTTCTTACCAATATCGACGCACTCGCCCTTGCACTGATGCAAGGTAAATACGCCATATTCTTTCTCTGTCATGTTATAAGTGCTCTGTGCAGGATCTTTGTGTTCCTGTACTTTCGGCCTACCGTTCTTTAACTATATGAAGGTCGTTGGCGTATCTGCGCCAGAATGGACTAAAGTTGTTTCTCTTTTCTTTTCTTTTCTTTTCTTTTCTTTTCTTTTCTTTTCTTTCTTTCTTTTTTCTTTTCTTTTCTTTTCTCAAATTGGGTAGCCCGGCTCCTCCCGTATTGAGTTGCTATCCCAATAATCGGAGATTTACCATTGCATACCAGTCATTGTGGCTTTCACATCTGCAAGCCCCCTGAATTTTAGGGTTTATTTTAAATTTTCTGAATGAATTATTTTCGATAAATATTTTATTATTTAATTATTTTGATCATTAATATTCCTTTCCGTGATTTTGACTTCTGGAGCGTCAGGGATGCCAATCTCTATAAACTCTATTTATGAGTTTTGTAGTAGACAAGATTATCTTCGTTTTGATATATCATGTCCCACTTAAACTTGTTTCCTTGTGCTCTTTTGGTATCGCGTAATTTCGGGTCAACTTAGACCAATTAATCGTTGAATAAGTATTCCCACTTTTATCTTTGATCATCGTTTGCATGTTACCGTGACTTTTAATTTAGGAGCACAAGACCAGTCCTTTTCTCAGAACCAACTTCTCATGAATGATCTACTCGAGACGCTCTACACCCATGACCTTCGTGTCCCACTCAGACACTCCATTTTGTGCTTCATTTTCTTTGCACAACTTTCAGGTCAATTTAGGCCAATTAATTATCTACCGTAAAATCTGATTTAATTTCCAATTTAATTTTGGGACCCGACATCGATCCAACCCAGTCGACCCAAAGTATGGACATGACCCACATGACGCTTGTGTTCCATTTATTCGAGTCCCCACATGTCACTTATTTACCCATGATTATAAATACCTATTTAAATTCAATTATTGCACCATGTCCGATTTTGACCAACCCGGCTCGATCGAACCTGAACCCAAGCTCCATGTTGTCCTCTCATGACTACCCAAACACCCCACATAATTTCCCTATTTTCCCTATTTTAAATATCTCTTCTTCTCTCTCTACTTATTTAAATATCTATCTATTTTCTTTAAACACACAAACAAATATCTCCCATTAAAACACCAACACACACACACCTCACCCTCTCTCCACCAGCACCCCCCCTCTCTCTCACTCAATCGACCTCTCTCTCTCTCCCTCTTTCATAATATCTCTCTCTCTATTCTATTATTCTCTCTCTTCCTATATATATTATATATACACACACTCAAATATCTAACACTCTCTCTCTCCTTACACAAACAAACACTCTCCCTACTCCACAACCGACATCACCACCCTCACCATCATTCTCTCCATCTCCTCCTTCCTCCACCACCACAGCCACCACCTCCATCTTCTTCTCCTCCTCTTCTTCACCATTATTATCATCACCACCATCACCATTATTATCATCACCAACACCACCATCTCACCACAAACACCACCATCCCATGCACCCAACGTCGGGCGTCCACCGCCGCCGTCAGCGTGCTACCGCCGTGCCCCGGCCTGGCTTCCCCCCTACGCCGTGATGGCAGCACGCAGCAGCAGCTGCGACAGCAAGCAGCAGCAATAGCAGTATGTGCAGTAGCCGTGCACGCACGCGCGTTGCCGCGATCGCCGTGCGCCGCCGTGTGGTCGACCCGCTACCGCGAGCTCTCCACGCCTCCGACGAACCTGGGCGACCACCCTGGGTGAGTCCCCGGTCTCTCCGACGCGTGAAACACACGATTCGTGCGTTTGGCACGGGATCCCGTCGGCGTGCGCGAGTTTGGAACTCGAAATTCATGTTTCGTCGTAGCAACTTCGCACACGTTTTTCGAGAGATCCGACCGTTGGATCGGTGAACTCATTGCTCCGTCACAATCTCGATATATAGATCTCCACTTTTCTTAATTTTTGTTCGTTAATTTCGTCATTTGATACATCAAAACTGGCCACCAAGTTGACACTTTAAATTGTACTATTTTTGGACAGTTTTGTGGAGCCGACTTCGTCAGCTCGTAACTCCGCCGTCGCAGCTCCGGTTGGCGCGCTACCAGTTCTTGTGCACAGATGGTATAACCCTCTTCCTGCTTCTTTAGTTTCGTTTCATTGTAAGCACGTTTGATTGATCGAATTCGACGCCAAAGTTGGCCGTCCAAATTCTTAATATTGTACTTGTAAAATTCCATTTTTGAATCCGGGACTCCGGATTCAATTTCTGACACCACCAGTAGACTCGTGGCGTCGTTTTGGCACGTTTTCATATAATGTTTGCTTGATTTGGAGAACGTGGGCCTTGGCAGGTATTTCGGTGCAAAGCGGGTCCCACAGTCCGAGTCAACGGGTCACTTTGAGACCAGCTCATCGAAATCCAATTCCGGATATACCGTTGAGTTCATATCATCATTCTGGACTCGTTGACACATAATTTATTGAGTATTAAAGACATTTGCTCCGGCACGCATTTTCGTGCAAACCAGATTCCAAATGTCCGCGTCAACGTGTCATTTTGAGATCGGCTCATCGGAATCCAATTTCAGATATAGAGTTGAGTTTGTGTCATCATTTTGGACTCGTTGACATATAATTTGTTAGATTTTGTGGACTTTGGCTTCGACACGCATTTTCGTGTAAATCGGATACCAATATCCAGGTCAACGGACCATTTTGTGATCTGGTCATCGGAATTCCATTTCGGACATACCGTTGGGTTCGTATCATCATTCTGAATTCATGAACATATAATTTACTAGGTTTTGTAGACTTCTGCCCTGACACATTTTTCGGTACAAAGTGTGTCCAACGACAGATATCATTTTGACCCGAAATTATCATTTTGCCCTTGTGTCCAAATTGGACTTATGGGTAGGCTATCCTAACTAATTTGACCATTCTGGACACGTTAGTGATATTTATTTTATCATCCGACAACATCTATAGATTTTGTTTATGTGTCATCCTTGATTTATATTTAATTATTATTATTAGTATATATATTTACATGTTTGGTTTTTGTGAAACTCTAAATGTGATCCTTGTGTTTCTAAGAACCCTAAGTGTTGGTTTAGATATAGTGTCACCCCACATTAGACTTTTATGCTAGGTCCCCACTTAGCTAGTGTCCAGTTAAGAGTCGTGTCACACCACTAGTGTAAAATCTTGAACATAGTTTAGAAACTGGGTTTGTGTATCATTATTGACAGGACACCGGACATCTGTATCTTCATATTCTTATTCTTGCTTTGCTCGAGGCAAGTACCCTTACAAGCTTATTTACTGCGTATAACAATAAACTGTGATTAAATCATGTTAAAATACTGCTTTCTGAATAACTGCAAGTCATATCTTCACATGCTTCTTACTGGTTCTCAGTACATGTCATGCTTTATACTGCTCTGAGTATCCACTATGTTTTATACTGCTCTCAGTACCTACCATGCTTATACTGCTTCCAGTATCTTTTACATGTTTTATACTGTTCCCGTATCACTCATATTTTAATAAAAACGGGTTAAGGGGAAACTGTTAGTAGTGTACGTAATCATTCCCCCTTCTCCGTATGTATTTACCGTGTACTGTTACATTCTATATATACCTTTGTCGTATGTCTGATCCTGCGTTTGTGTATGGATATACACCGATGCCGTTAAGGGTACGTATGTACACTTCAGAAAATTGATATGTACCACTGTACTGTCATGCCCCGCTCCCGTAGGAGCGATCGTCCTCGCTAAGGCGTGATGCAGCACGAGCCTAGATTGCGCTCGTGCAAGGCTGGTTCCATAACGGCCGATTTCAGCGGCTGCGACGGGATCGTCGCACAGAAGTCCCATGCAGAGATATTGAATCATAGCAGCAGAAATTTAGAGCAGACGCAAGTTATTCAAAGAAGCTCTTCTCACGTAGGAGCGATCGTCCTCGCTAAGGCATGATGCCGCACGAGCCTAGATTGTGCTCGTACAAGGTGGGTTCCATAACGGCCGATTTCAGCGGCTGCGATGGGATCGTCGCACAGAAGTCCCATGCAGAGACATTGAATTATAGCAGCAAAAATTTAGAACAGACGCAAGTTATTCAAAGAAGCTCTTTATTGATATTGAAACAACGGTTATATTGGGGCGCAAGGCCAAGATTACAAGTCTCTCAAGCTCACTCATCTCACATTACAAGTCACTCAGCTCTCTCTCATCTCTCAATACATGTCTCGAGCCACCGGATGCTTCGAAAGGCGACGTCCATACATTATGTCCTATATAAGTCTTTACTCCATGCGGCCGCACGCTTCGAATCGCCAAGGAACTTCGTACCTCGACGCATCCAAGCGAGCTCCGTGCCACGAGCTTTTACCTGTGCCTGCACATGTAAACTATGTGGGTGTCAGTACTCAACAGTACTGGTGGAATGAGCTCCTCGACCACCCATACAAAACTGACACGTTATTTTACTTTATGCAACATAGTCCCTTCTTATCAATTATCTTTCTACTCTTGCCTTAGGATCAGTTTTAGGACAGACACCTTGGCCTATTTCATGTTTCAAGACCATCCCGTGCTTGTAACATCGACGTTACCCTATCAAGTCGTGTTTGTCTTACGGCACTTAATCAGAGATGCAACTACGTGATGAGGCTCCATTTCTATATGATCGTGCTAGGAATCCTTGTTGAGGCCGTTCCTCGTAACTCAAGTAAGACTCAATCATACCGCCGCCTTGCGGCCCTTTGCTACTAAATCATCAACTGACCCAATCAAGACTTGTGGGTTAAGTGTCACTCGACCAACTTTGTCTTGCGACATTTCCTGACTTGAACTCAAGACAACTTACATCCAAACTATGCAACTTATATGCCGACAACTCAAGACTCGATGCCACATCTCGTGCCGAAGCACGGTGTCGTCGTTGCAACCAAATCTTAGGCCCAAACATTTTGTGTTATCGACTAAACATACATTCAAGTTCTAGACCAAATCCAAAGGCATACACGCGGTTTGTCGCTATTCTGCCGACTCAACTATATAAATTTGGTCACTGGCTCCCAGAGCCATTGTGGACTCCTTTTGTAGTTTTGATTAGGCGGACGCCCCTTGCCAGCGCGAGTAGCTAGCTCCGCTGCAAGTCCCCGCCTAACCCGTGCGGTCATCCAGCACACAGTCTACGAAATGTCTCTATCGCAAAGGTTCCTCTGGGCCGCCGGGGTCGCCGTTCGAGAAACATATTTATTTTATTTACCTTGTACAAGTTGTCCAATGACCATGCAAGACTCGACTCAAACTGACGTCTCACACAGTCATTGTACCTCTAGTGTTACCATCTCCTTCAGGGCTAAGTGTAATACTTCTCACATCTGAGATCTTGCCTCGACGACCCGTAGTCGCGAGCATTCTTCTTTCTTGCCTCGACGACCCAGTCGCGAGCATTCTTTCTTGCCCTATCATTTCACTCAACTCAAGAATGACTATTGAGACACTTTCCAAACTCAATAAATCAACCATGGCCCGTGCCTTAAAATACTAAGTCTGTGCCATCGTGTCTCAAACCAACGTGAAACTCTATGTGACACCACCGCCCAAGTCATACTCTATATGACGGGCCCTTCAATCGTGAGACTATATGATTACACCCGGCTGTAGAACTCATAGGGTCGTGCCTGCTACTACTCCTGTTAGCTTAACATAACTTGCCTAACTTACTTTGCAACAACTTGACGAGCAAAGGCTACGTCAAGCCTTGCATCGTAGGAACGTGCCGTGCACGCGTTCGACTTGAACAACTAAGTTATTTGAAGTGCCTAGACTTATGCCACAAGCCGTACAATACAACTTAACCTGACGGCGAGCAGAGGCTATGCCACGCCTTGGGCAAAGAGACCGTGCATGCTTTATGAAGCATTTATGCGGGCGACGCCTATGAATTTGGTTTAACTCTTAGCTTGTGGTGAGTACCAACTTTTCCTTCTTCCAAGCCACGGGACGAAGGACTGAATGTCATTTTCAAAGCACACCGTGCACCAACTCTAAGCCGACCGTTGGACCTTTCCATATTCTAACTCAATTCGACCCATCGGGATTTATTCTCTTTAGCTATGTGAATTCGTCTCTTTTATTATCAAGCCTACTTGTGCAAGTTGAAAACATGCGATTTATTATGTGAAGGCTAAGATGAGGCAAGTTCACCGAAACTACCCCACCTGAGCGAGCGGTCGCCTCGACCGAGCAATGTCTTCGAGCAGCCGTTGCAAGGCTAAGTTCGAACGCCTCGGCATTCCTATTCCTCCGATTGACTGAGCGGGACGGAGCACTACATCATACACCACTCAGAAAAAGTTTCGTTCTCGAAACTTACTGAGTACACTTATCGACTTATAACTTGATCCAACATCTTACGTTTCTCGCACACACTACACCTACGCGTTCCTTCAATCCGAGCCACGCTCGTGCTATCCACAATCCTTTCTTCAAAACTCATAATTTTAAAATCCTCGACACTTTCCTGTTCCTCAAGTCTTACTTAATTCAAAGTATCACTTAGTTGGATCGTGCACATATTCTAGACGTCCCGAAAATACATACATTTCAGCCAAGCCTCGTGATAGAGAATCTGCAATCACCACTCGAGCCGGATCGTGCACATATTCGGGCGTCCCTGATATACGTACATGTCAACGAGACTCGCGAGTGGCGCCTCCATAATCCTATCGCTCCGCACCGGAACGTCTGCCTAACCACTAGGCTTTGTCTTTTAGGCTATAGTCAATTCGTCAGTATTGGAATCATAGTTCCCAAACAACAATAATATCAACACTGACCCCATCCTAAGGTCAAACCAAATTGATAGTATGGGGTTTTCTACCCAAGCTCGCATCACTATGATTTCTAAACATCGAGCATCGATTCCCTATACACATCCCAACATTTGTCGTACGGGGTCCGAGTCGTTCAGCAAAGTCATTCTACGATAACTCACGTTTCAACCAATTCCTTGACATCTCAATATCGCTCGTTCAACAAACCATCTTCGCATAGTCTATCTCTTCCAATATGTTCAACATAATCCGCCTATCACTCCTTCTCGAATCAAACACGCTATGACACAAATTGTCGCTAACCAAAATTCCACATTCCACATTCCCTAAGTCATCTATTCCAATTCACGCAATCGATCACAAGGTCGTCTGACTTAACAATACGTTGCGCCCCGATCTCACACGAGTCAGTCTATCCACGGTAGGCATGAATCACGATGCACGCTCCCGCGGGATAATCATCCTCATCGGGACGTAACTCTTGTTCGAGTCTATACTAATTCATTCTCGATGCGCGGATTGGACCTACTCAATCCTCAAGTTTATTTCATTCATCAATCGCAAGTCCTAACATCCTCAAATTTTCCTTCGCATCAAACCGACAAGTCGAAACAATCAAAGTTGCAGCATCTTGATTTTTTCGAGTTCGATCATTCCTACGACATGAATCACCATGTCAGCGCTCACGCGGAACGATCCTCCCAAATCCGACGCAACGCATGTGCGAGGCTAAAGATGCACTCGCACAAGACAAGATCGTCGACGTTGTGGCTATCAACGTAACCATCTAGGCACGATCATTTTCATCCAACATTCATCTTAATCAAAATCCTAAGTATTGCATCCAACCGAACAATAACACTTGTACGATCGTCATTCACCGAGTCAGAGTACTCCCGAGTAATCGCATATCGATCTTTGATACGCCTCAATACCATCAATGACATGCGTAACCTGACGATCTTCCTTTGCAACCAATTTCGAGTCATATGAATGATGCCATCGTTCGACTGGATAATCTCCTCGACATTCAAATTCAAGTTCGATCATTATCCCTCAAATCATTTACGACATCAATTTTCTCAAACCCAAATTCACGTATTATTCATCCCTCTATCTTAAGTCATCGACCAACGTATTTCCTCAATTCACATCATTCCTTGCTAACTCAAATCATCGAGCAACATTCAATCCAATCCTTAGAGTCATTGCGTAACTTCAAAACTCAAACTTTTTATGCACGCTATCTTCCGATCGTGCTAACTTTCGTATACGATTCTCAATGATTTCCTCTAATAAGTTATCCTTTTGTACACCTTAACTTTTTTTCGATTCAGTTTCATCTACTCGATCATTTTCGTATTTCATACTTGTGCAATCCTCAATCCCGTGTACATTTTGTGCACGTAAGTTCTAGGTTGTTCGAATCAATTCGTCAAATCTTCAAGACTATAACTTGTTCAACGACACTCAATCTAAGGCTTTGCATATACGACGCTTGCTGATAGACTCATCGACGCCCCGCATCCTTAATCGATCGATCGACATCCCTGAGGCTATCACATACACCACTCAGGAATGAAGTCATTCAACAAATCCTTAGCTTATCATTCGATTCATAATTCTATCTTCTCGAATTTCCGTTCGAACGATTCCTTAGCTTTCAAGCACGCTCACCTTATATCGTACCGACGATAACATCGTCGTTCGATAGCACCCCTATCGATAGTCATCTCAATTTACTCAATCGAGTTCAACTTATTCTTGTTCAACACTATTCAATTTCCGCACTCGACTTTTCTAAGGTCGACGCAACTTTGGTGTATATGCCCAGCTCGACTTAGCCAACCGTGCTTACGCGAACTATCTTTTTGTTTTATCGAAAACTGTTTTCCTACGTTTTGCAAAATAGATAGACTTATTGTATGGACATCCCGTGGGACATTTGAGAGAGAGCGCACCAACGATTTCAACTTTACGGAAGCAACAATTCAGAGTTTGCGAAAACAACGGAGTTAAATAATTCAATCGAAAGTCCAAGGACGTAAAGCCGTGCTCTAATACCATTATGTTAGGCCCCGCTCCAGTAGGAGCGATCGTCCTCGCTAAGGCGTGATACCGTACGAGCCTAGATTGCGCTCGTGCAAGACGGGTTCCATAACGGCCAATTTCAGCGGCTGCGACGGGATCGTCGTACAGAAGTCCCATGCAGAGACATTGAATCATAGCAGCAGAAATTTAGAACAGACGCAAGTTATTCAAAGAAGCTCTTTATTGATATTAAAACAACGATTACATTGGGGCGCAAGGCCAAGATTACAAGTCTCTCAAGCTCACTCATCTCACATTACAAGTCACTCAGCTCTCTCTCATCTCTCAATACATGTCTCGAGCCACCGGATGCCTCGGAAGGCAACGTCCATACATTATGTCTTGTATAAGTCTTTACTCCATGCGGCCGCACGCTTCGAATCGCCAAGGAACTTCGTACCTCGACGCATCCAAGCGAGCTCCGTGCCACGAGCTTCTACTTGTGCCTGCACATGTAAACTATGTGGGTGTCAGTACTCAACTGTACTGGTGGAATGAGCTCCTCGTCCACCCATACAAAACTGACACATTATTTTACTTTGTGCAACATAGTCCCTTCTTATCAATTGTCTTTCTACTCTTGCCTTAGGATCAGTTTTAGGACAGACGCCTTGGCCTATTTCGTATTTCAAGACCATCCCGTGCTTGCAACATCGACGTTACCCTATCAAGTCGTGTTTGCCTTACGACACTTAATCAGAGATGCAACTACGCGATGAGGCTCCATTTCTATGTGATCGTGTTAGGAATCCTTGTTGAGGCCGTGCCTCGCAACTCAAGTGAGACTCAATCATACCGCCGCCTCGTGGCCCTTTGCTACTAAATCATCAACTGACCCAATCAAGACTTGTGGGTTAAGTGTCACTCGACCAACTTTGCCTTACGGTGTTTCCTGACTTAAACTCAAGACAACTTACATCCAAACTATGCAACTTATATGCCGACAACTCAAGACTCGATGCCACATCTCGTGCCGAAGCACGGTGTCTTCGTTGCAACCAAATCTTAGGCCCAAATATTTTGTGTTACCGACTAAACATACATTCAAGTTCTAGACCAAATCCAAAGGCATACATGCGGTTTGCCGCTATTCTACCGACTAAACTATATGAATTTGGTCACTGGCTCCCAGAGCCATTGTGGACTCCTTTTGTAGTTTTGATTAGGCGGATGCCCCTTGCCAACGCGAGTAGCTAGCTCCGCTGCAAGTCCCCACCTAACCCGTACGGTCATCCAGCACACAGTACGAAATGTCTCTATCGCAGCGGTTCCCCTGGGCCGCTGGGGTCGCCGTTCGAGAAACATACTTATTTTATTTACCTTGTACAAGTTGTCCAACGACCATGCAAGACTCGACTCAAACTGACGTCTCACACAGTTATTGTATCTCTAGTGTTACCATCTCCTTCAGGGCTAAGTGCAATACTTCTCACATCTGAGATCTTGCCTCGACGACCCGTAGTCGCGAGCATTCTTTTTTCTTGCCTCGACGACCCAGTCACGAGCATTCTTTCTTGCCCTATCATTTCACTCAACTCAAGAACGACTATTGAGATACTTTCCAAACTCAATAAATCAACCGTGGCCCGTGCCTTAAAACACTAAGTCCGTGCCATCGTGTCTTAAACCAACGTAAAACTCTATGTGACACCACCGCCCAAGTCAAGCTCTATATGACGGGCCCTTCAATCGTGAGACTATGTGATTACATCCGGCCGTAGAACTCATAGGGCCGTGCCTGCTACTACTCCTGTTAGCTTAACGTAACTCGCCTAACTTACTTTACAACAACTTGACTAGCAAAGGCTGTGTCAAGCCTTGCATCGTAGGAACGTGCCGTACACGCGTTCGACTTGAACAACCAAGTTATTTGAAGTACCTAGACTTATGCCACAAGCCGTGCAATATAACTTAACCTGTCGACGAGCATAGGCTATGCCACGCCTTGGGCAAAGAGACCGTGCATGCTTTATGAAGCATTTATGCGGACGACGCCTATGAATTTGGTTAAATCTTAGCTTGTGGCGAGTACCAACTTTTCTTTCTCCCAAGCCACGGGACGAAGGACTGAATGTCATTTTCAAAGCACGCCGTGCACCAACTCTAAGCCGACCGTTGGACCTTTCCATATTCTGACTCAATTCGACCCGTCGAGATTTATCCCGTTTAGCTATGTGAATTCGTCTCTTTTATTATCAAGACTACTTGTGCAAGTTAAAAATATGCGATTTATTATGTGAAGGCTAAGATGAGGCAAGTTCACCGAAACTATCCCACCTGAGCGAGCGGTCGCCTCGACCGAGCAATGTCTTCGAGCAGCCGTTACAAGGCTAAGTTCGAACGCTGTCGACGTTCCTATTCCTCTGATTGACTGAGCGGGATGGGGCACTACATGTACATCCTATTTTATCTATTGACTGATCACTCACCTGCTACAGTTTTAAACTTTAAAACAAATATGTATTGCCATGATAAAATGTATCTAAAACTGGATAAATCAAGATATGCCATGATTATGTTATTTCATCTTTTACCATCACATGATCAGTATTATATGTTTGTAGTACAAGTACTTGCTCCCGTCCTGACAGGATAACGTTGTAGGTTCACTTTCTGTGGAGGAAATGCTATGTGATACATATTATGGTACTGCATTTGAGGACCTGGCCTTAGCTCCAGAAGAGGTCCCAACGGGAAACCTTGCTTAGATATCTTTTTTGTGTTTTGAGACTTATACTTTGTTTTGAACTTATATTTGGATACTGGACTTTGTCTCCAGTTAGATACTTTGGAAGTGTATTATTAAGTCTGTGCTTATTTTACTTTCGCTTATAGATGCTGTATTGTGATGAACCTTTTAAATGTGATATTAGAACTGTTAGCAGCTTAGATCCTTTATTGTCTATTCTTAGAACAGCTTACTACGTTTTAACCAAGCGTAGGCTGGACATGGCTCAGCCCGGCCCAATAATTTGGGTAACGGGTCGTGACATGTTTTTAGTGGCGGCCCATGCAGGTCCAGACTTAAGTTGTTTGGATACGTTATTGTACCAAGCATGCCTGCAACTAGGATCTTAAGATAACTTGTTAATATTAGGAACAACATTTAGAACACCTAGAGGATTTCTAGGATTACAACATAGGAAAACTCATCACAACATAGGACCTTTAACTATATTTAGTCTCTTGTTTGAAATTTAGTGGGTTACAATTTTGACCAGGATAGTACCCTTGGGATGACCCCTGAGGATCTCACTCTAATCTTACCTCGAAATCTATTTCTGCTTATTTCTATTTGCTCTTCCTTGATTCGTTGTCGAAATTGATTTCTGATTTTCGTTGTTGACTTTGATCTTGCATCATGATAAATTTTGTGGATTGTATTGTGATATATCCTGATAAGGTAAATGTCTGCTTTATTTATGGAGTTTAGAATTTATCGCAGCCATATTAGCTAGTATGACAAAAACATAGGGCCTGATTTTGGGTATACTTATCTTAGTTATGGAATTTTGATTTTCTCGCAGCCATACCGGTTGGCGTGGCGAGAATTCTAGATAACATGATTATAGGGTGTATACCATAGTTATGACTCTATCGTTTATTGCATCTAAGCTTACTGGTGTGACGAAAATTCTGGCAACATGATTTCAGGAAGACGTATATGGTTATCAGATCGTATCTCAACTTGGTTTACTTCGTTATGACCGAATGAGCAAGAATAAATTCTTATTATCATTCTTCCCTGTCTTGATTAACTCTGTCCTATCTATATCTACAACTAGCATTACAGGTTCTCTAGGACTCTCCAATAGGATTGCTTTCATGTTATCTCTTTGGACATAATTGTTTTTGTGTTCCATCATTCCTATGACTTGACTAAACTCTTCTTCGTTAACCTCTTGGATAATTCTTCTTGTTATGCATCTCGTTGTCTTCGTACCATTCTTGGAGATTTTTTTGACAAACTTTCCTATCTTGCTTGACCCTTTAACTTGTTTGGACACTGTTATGGATTGCTTGACCCAGTCTTAGGCCTTGTTACCTTCTATTTGATAGACTACCGAAATAGCCAAACCTTGTTATCTGATTCCATAGTATAACTATAAATGTATTGTGTGATTGTGATAAATACTTTTCCTAGGGATTGGTTAGATTAAGCTTATAAGACAAGTATGGGTGACTGACTGTAGTAGACTTGAAAACCATTAAGAATGATTGTATTGATAGTATGACTTGATGATAGGGTATCTAAGATGGAATAATAAGATAGTATATTATTATGACTATGTATTGAGAATTAGAATCTTGTGCTTAGAGTTTGAGGATTGAGCATTCGTAGGACTTTGATGACCAAGTGATTATTGGTTATCTAGAAGCTAATTACATGTGATTAGAGGGTAGATCGATATGTGGAATAATATAGAATAAGTTAGAATAAGTTATCGTATTGCGTACGAGATCGGGAAGATATCAGTTAAAACGACAAGGAACAAGGCAAGGACATATGTACATTGGTAATTAATAGATCGAGAGTTTTGAAATCGAAGATTTATATTCGGAGGAGTTATTAAGTAAAAAGAAAAAGGCCCTACGCCAAGGATAAGTATTGAACGTATAATTTTAAGGAGAAGCTGTAGAAAAGGATTGGCGACAAATAATGCAAAAGGCCTGTGGATTGATAGAATAAGGATACTTGGGATATGATAAGAAAATCAAGTATTTATAATTGAGGTTGAAAATATGGTTGATGACCAAGCATTATAGGCTTATAGACATACCCAGAGAATGACCTATATTTTAGGGTATACATAAAGGTTCCATGTTAGTATGGAAGATTCTAAAGGATATATGACGTAGTTTATGATGAACCTAAACCAAAAAGATTGTAAAGAGAAACAGAAGAGATGATCACAAGGGTAGCAGATTGAGTATCATAGCCAGAGCAGCTACATGTTATAGTTTGACCTATTGGATGATTTTAAATTTCGAGGACGAAATTCTTGTAAGGTGGGTAGGATGTAAGCCCCCTGAATTTCAGGGTTTATTTTAAATTTTCTGAATAAATTATTTTCGATAAATATTATATTATTTAATTGTTTTGATCATTAATGTTCCTTTCCGTGACTTTGACTTCTGGAGCGTCAGGGATGCCAATCTCTGTAAACTCTCTTTATGAGTTTTGTAGTAGAATGTCCCACTTAAACTCGTTCCCTTGTGCTCTTTTTGTATCGCGTAACTTCGGGTCAACTTAGACCAATTAATCATTGAATAATTATTCCCACTTTTATCATTGATCATCGTTTGTACGTTACCGTAACTTTTAATTTAGGAGCACAAGACCAGTCGTTTTCTCAGAACCAACTTCTCATGAATGATCTACTCGAGACGCTCTACACCCATGACCTTCGTGTCCCACTCAGACACTCCATTTTGTGCTTCATTTTCTTCGCACAACTTTCAGGTCAATTTAGGCCAATTAATTATCTACCGTAAAATCTGATTTAATTTCCAATTTAATTTCGGGACCCGACATCGATCTAACCTAGTCGACCCAAAGAATGTATATGATCCACATGAAGCCTACTACCAACATGACGCTCGTGTTCCATTTATTTGAGTCCCCACATGTCACTTATTTACCCATGATTATAAATACCTATTTAAATTCAATTATTGCACCATGTCCGATTTTGACCCGACCCGGCTCGACCGAACCTGAACCCAAGCTCCATGTTGTCCTCTCATGACTACCCAAACACCCCACATAATTTCCCTATTTTCCCTATTTTAAATATCTCTTCTTCTCTCTCTACTTATTTAAATATCTATCTATTTTCTTTAAACACACAAACAAATATCTCCCATTAAAACACCAACACACACACACACCTCTCACCCTCTCTCCACCAGCACACATCCCCCCTCTCTCTCACTCAACCGACCTCTCTCTCCCTCTTTCACAATATATCTCTCTCTATTCTATTCTTCTCTCTCTTCCTATATATATTATATATACACACACACTCAAATATCTAACACACACTCTCTCTCTCTCCTTACACAAACAAACACTCCCCCCTACTCCACAGCCGACATCACCACCCTCACCATCATTCTCTCCATCTCCTCCTTCCCCCACCACCACAGCCACCACCTCCATCTTCTTCTCCTCCACTTCTTCACCATTATTATCATCACCATTATTATCATCACGAACACCACCATCTCACCACAAACACCACCATCCCATGCACCCACCGTCGGGCCTCCACCACCGCCATCGGCGTGCCACCATCGTGCCCCGACCTGGCTTCCCCTTCCATGCCGTGATGGCAGCATGCAGCAGCAGCTGTGACAGCAAGCAGCAGCAATAGCAGTATGCGCAGTAGCCGCGCACGCACGCGCACTGCCACGGTCGTCGCGCTCCGCCGCGTGGCCGGCCCGCCACCGTGAGCTCCCCATGCCTCCGGCGAACCTGGGCGAGTCTCCGGTCTCCCCGACGCGTGAAACAAACGATTCGTGCGTTTGGCACGAGATCCCGTCGGCGCGCGCGAGTTCGGAACTCAAAATTCGTGTTTCGTCGCAGCGACTTCGCACACATTTTTCGAGGGATCCGACCGTTGGATCGGTGAACTCTTTGCTCCGTCACAATCTCGGTATATATCTTTTCACTCTCCTCAATTTTCGTCCATTAATTTCGTCGTTTGATACATCAAAACTGGCCACCAAGTTGACACTTTAAATTGTACTATTTTTGGACAATTTTGTGGAGCCAACTTCGTCAGCTCGTAACTCCGCCGTCGCAGCTCCGGTTGGTACGCTACCAGTTCCTATGTGTAGCTGGTATAACCCTCTTCCTACCCCTTTAGTTTTGTTTTATTTTAAGTACGTTTGGTTGGTCGAATTCGACGCCAAAGTTGGCCGTCCGAATTCTTAATATTGTACTTGTAAAATTTTATTTTTGAATCCGGGACTCCGGATTCAATTTCTGACACCACCAGTTAACTCGTGGCGTCGTTCTGGCACGTTTTTATATAAAGTTTGCTTGATTTGAAGAACGTGGGCCCTGGTACGCATTTCGGTACAAAGCGGGTCCCATAGTCCGAGTCAACGGGTCACTTTGAGATCGGCTCATCGGAATCCAATTCCGGATATACCGTTGAGTTCGTATCGTTATTCTAGACTCGTTGACATATAATTTATTGAGTTTTAAAGACATTTGCTCCGGCACGCATTTCTGTGCAAACCGGATTCCAAATGTCCGCGTCAACGTGTCATTTTGAGATCGGCTCATCGGAATTCAATTCCGGATATATCGTTGAGTTTGTGTCATCATTCTGAACTCGTTGACATGTAATTTGTTAGATTTTGTGGACTTTGGCTTCGATACGCATTTTCGTGTAAATCGGATACCAATATCCAGGTCAACGGACCATTTTGTGATCGGGTCATCGGAATCCCATTTCGGACATACCGTTGGGTTTGTATCATCATTCTGGATTCGTGAACATATAATTTACTAGATTTTGTAGACTTCTGCCCTGACACATTTTTCGGTGCAAAGTGTGTCCAACGGCGGACATCATTTTGACCCGAAATTATCATTTTGCCCCTGTGTCCAAATTGGACTTATGGGTAGGCTATCCTAGTTAATTTGACCATTCTGGATACGTTGGTGATATTTATTTTATCATCCGATAATATCTGTAGATTTTGTTTATGTGTCATCCTTGATTTATATTTAATTATTATTAATATATATATTTATATGTTTGGTTTTTGTGAAACTCTAAATGTGATCCTTGTGTTTCTAAGAACCCTAAGTGTTGGTTTAGATATAGTGTCACCCCACATTAGACTTTTATGCTAGGTCCCCACTTAGCTAGTGTCCAGTTAGGAGTCGTGTCACACCACTAGTGTAAAATCTTGAACATAGTTTAGAAACTGAGTTTGTGTATCATTATTGACAGGACACCGGACATCTGTATCTTTATATTCTTATTCTTGCTTTGCTCGAGGCAAGTACCCCTACAAGTTTATTTACTGCGTATAACAATAAACTGTGATTAAATCATGTTAAAATACTGCTTTCTGGATAACTGCAAGTTATATCTTCACATGCTTCTTACTGGTTCTCAGTACATGTCATGCTTTATACTGCTCTGAGTATCCACTATGTTTTATACTGCTCTCAGTACCTACCATGCTTATACTGTTCCCAGTATCTTTTACATGTTTTATACTGTTCTCGTATCACTCACATGTTAATAAAAACGGGTTAAGGGGAAACTGTTAGTAGCGTACGTGATCATGCCCCCTTCTCTGTATGTATTTACCGTGCACTGTTACATTCTATATGTACATTTGTCGTATGTCTGATCCCGCATTTGTGTATGGATATACACCGATACCGTTAAGGGTACGTATGTACACTTCAAAAAATTGATATGTACCACTGTACATCCTATTTTATCTATTGACTGATCACTCACCTGCTACAGTTTTAAACTTTAAAACGAATATGTATTGCCATGATGAAATGTATCTAAAACTGGATAAATCAAGATATGTCATGATTATGTTATTTCATCTTTTTCCATCACATGATCAGTATTATATGTTTGTAGTACAAGTACTTGCTCCCGTCCTGACAAGATAACGTTGTAGGTTCACTTTCTGTGGAGGAAATGCTATATGATACATATTATGGTACTGCATTTGAGGACCTGGCCTTAGCTCCAGAAGAGGCCCCAACGGGGAACCATGCTTAGATATCTTTTGAGACTTAGACTTTGTTTTGAACTTATATTTGAATACTGGACTTTGTCTCCAGTTAGATACTTTGGAAGTGTATTATTAAGTCTGTGCTTATTTTACTTTCGCTTATAGATGCTGTGTTGTGATGAACCTTTTAAATGTGACATTAGAACTGTTAGCAGCTTAGATCCTTTATTGTCTATTCTTAGAACAGCTTACTACGCTTTAACCAAGCGTAGGCTGGACATGGCTCGGCCCGGCCCAACAATTTAGGTAACGGGTCGTGATAACATCAATAACCTGTCACTAATCATCTTAGAGATGTGTGCCCATCAAAGTTTAACATCTCCTCCTAGGCCAAACGGTCCCGTTGACCCGGGCCAATAACTCGTTCGAGGGAACATCCATGCACGGGAGATTATCTCCAGTCCATTCGACCATGCAACGCGTATCTGATTCAAACAACCAAACATAGTCTTGAGTCCGAGACTCAGACTTCACGTCGTCTTGTAATTCTTTTTTACTTTCAATGTTCTCTCTTTCTATATTCTTACATTCTTTGTATGATTTTATTCTTCGTTTCAATGTTCAATGGCACCATGCCTCAAATCAATGTTCGCCAAACGAACGACCCGAAGGTCCTGAACATTTCCAAGGCACCGTGCCACATTCGACAGTTCTGTCACATTTATGCCAGTACTGTTCTCTTCGTAACGAAGCCATCTTTTATTATTCTCGTGCACGTACGCATGCTTTAATACAATTGTTATCTATTCTTCGAGTCGTACATGCGATGCACGCCTCGATACCGTATTTCCATGTTCTATGTCTTAGTGTTCAATTTTTATGACATCATGCACTAGAGCACTCGCCTCAATTGTCTTTCAATGTGTTAGTCTTCTAACTCGTGCGCGAGGGCACAAAATGACTCATGCGCTGAGGCACTTGTCGATACCGTTATCCCATGTTCTTATTGCTTATGCATCAAGACACTCGTCTTTGCGATATTCTATGTTCAAAAGTGACTCGTACATTTGATGTACGTTTCATTTTAATTATTCTATCAAGTGTTCGACACGTACTATGTTCATCTCTCGATCGAGCTACGCATGTGGTCTCGATAGGTTAACTTAGCATACAACGGTACATTTTACTTAGGCATGAAGGAGTAGCAAAGAATGGTCAAAGTCCTCCCACCTTAAGCTGATACGCCTTGTCGTTTCGTCGAGCCGGTGCGGCTCGATTTCATAACTTTGTTGCATGACCAACTCTTATGACTTAGCCATTCAAGCACTTCGTGCTTCATTGAATTATCCAAGCAATTTAGCCTACCGTGCCTATGCTTCAGTCCGTGGCAAGGCGACGATTTGGTTTTGTGGACACCATTACAAATAAGGCAAAATGTTGACCTATTATATTTTAGCATAAACATATAGTCTACACACGAAACCAACTAAAATTAATACTTGTCCGAATCAGACTAATACCTTGCATCGATTCGATTTATTGGTTCTTCGAACCGATCCAAAGCTTTCTCTCGGGCCAACTGAACACTTGTATCGAACTTACTCGATACATTCCTCGGGTCAACGTAACTCTTTGCATCGATTCGTATCGATATATATTTTGGGTCAACGCAACTCTTCAAGTCAATGACTCAGTATAATGTACCGTGCGGAGCGGAGCATTACATAATATACCACTCAAAAAAGTTTCGTCCTCGAACCAAAACCAACACTCAATTCCATGTGTTTCTCTAGATCGTTTCACGATCTCGTCCAACTATTGTTGTTTCGTTTCAAACACTCGTGCAAGCTTTCATTTACTTTCAGTCTTTTCTGCAGCTAAATTTAAATTTAGTATACAACTTGATTTGGATCGTACACCTATTCAAGGCGTCCCAAAAATATGTGTATTTCAGCCAAGTCCAGTAGTAGAAAATTGGAACAAAGTTGACAGATAAATTTTAATCTTATGCTTGCCATCTCGTACTCCCGATCAGACTTATCTTTAGCGACTGTTGTCGAAATTTTATCGCATATGTATATTCGATACATACGTGATTCTTTCAACAAAGTCGTCGCATGTGACACGATTCAAAAACCATATTTCTTATTTTCGTAAGTTTTCGCATCCGATCGCAACGATCCTCCACAACGCCTTGCGTTCGAAGTCGCTGCCCAACTATTTTCGAAGTCTGGCTATGCAACTTATTTCAATACAATTTTCTTTGTTGACTTGCAAATGTATCAACATTCAGGGCTATGCCCGCTAGGTGACTTACTTAGACACCGTTCTTAAAATCTTCTGGCGCAACTCAAATCGACTGTGCTCAAAGACAACGGTATTTCCGATCCAGAAGTTTAACTCGAGGTGACGGTGCTCAAAGGTAACAATCGCTCGACACAAAGTCTCTACGACGCGTCTTGCGTTCGATTCCTATTGAGTAGAAAATTTACTAGCTAAATTTCTAAATTGCTCGTCTCGCAACATCGAATATAAGTTCGACTCATGCAAGCTTAATTGCAAGGTGAATCCAAATCTAATAACATAACTTGTAAGTTATTCTCTTACTGCTCGCTCTCGTGCATAACACGATTCTCTTAATCACCTAGACTTATCATCAACATGCACCACGCTATTCATGTACGATATTACATGGGTCATCTTATGGGTCTGCAACATTCACTTTGATTTGGCGGTTAAGTCTTCTAGGGTCAGCTGTCCCAAAGCTATACTCGATAATTTTGGATCATTAACGAAGGGCAGTTACAACGAACCATGATATATTATTTCGGACCCAAGTCACGTTCCGACGATTTCTATCCACCGAACATAATATTTTATATCTGCACAACTGATGCGCAACTATCCTCCAAATAATTCATGCACTACCGTCAATGATTTTGAAATTTACGAAACATCTACTCATATTTAGTTTGAGTCTTTCTACCTACGGTCGACACCCGAGATGCTATACGCATCGAAACAATCGTCGATGACTTTATAGTCTCGTGCTGATCATTCACAATATTTACGATCAACCAGTTCGACATTTCGTATTGCTACTTTTCGAAAATCTCGATATCGTTGGCCTATCCCATTTTGTGTTCTCACATCATGCTTACGTTTCTTTGCGTATCGATTTCGATGGGTTATATCAATTTTGATAACACGAGGGTCAACTTTGAATCTGCATCAACGTCGACTCTAGTTCATATTGCATACATCTAAGTTCACTATAAATTTTTCCATACGCATCAACTCGTTTTTTGATTCGCCGCATCCCACTATACTTTGATTGCGTAACCGAGTTACCGATTATCCAACATCGAACCCTCGAGTTATACGATCACGTCCTCTAAGTTTTACATATTTCAGTCGTACTCAAATAAGTTTTGTCACAACGTAACCAACTATCTCTTAGGCACTATTTACCTGTATCAACCAACTCTTCACCAAAGTTATACGTCGTGCGATCCGATTACATTCGCATCGTCCAACATTTCTATCGAGATCGCAAGTCGTGTGATTCGATTACAATTTGCCTCGCCCAATATTTCTATCGAGATCACAAGTCATGTGATTCAATTACAATTCGTCTCGTCCATTATTTCTATCGAGATCGCAAGTCGTGCGACTCGTTTATAAGTTCAAGTTTCCTATCCCGTGGATCCGATTATTGCTTCAAGGTATAATCGTTTTGTTAGTCTCGGTCGTTCGATCGACCTATAAATTTTTGTCTGACGTATCATTCATTGATACGAGTCCCTATCCTATCATTTCAACCGATTATCGAAGAACACTTGCATCAACATACCATTATACAAATTTTCATTCGAGTTTCGGCGCTCTTCTGTCTATTGTGAACAAACGTTCCGCAATTCTCACAATGTGTCGATGGAATCCATCGCACAAGTGGTATTGCATATGCCACTCAGAATCAAGCCATCCATCGCATAGGTGGTATGACATATACCACTCAAAAATCAAGTCATTTCTTCGCAACCAACTGTTTATTCCAATTTATGATTTTCACAGTGATCATGTCGATCATAACCGTAACTTTTGATTAATCAAAATCTGACACAACTCGGCCAATATTTTCATTTTGCCAACACAAGTTCGGTGCACAACCGAACTGATTCGTTTCTCATCGACTTACAATTTTAATTGCCTCTGTTGCATCTCGTGCAACGTATTATTTAAGTTTCATCCGTTGTATCTCGTACAACATTTTAATTCAGTCTTCTCCGTTGCATCTTGTGCAACATTTTAATTCAGTCTCCTCCGTTGCATCTCGTGTAACGTTTTAATTTAGTGCCCTCCGTTGCATCTTATGCAACATTTTAATTCAGTCTCCTCCGTTGCATCTCGTATAACATTTTAATTAATTCAATGCCCTCCGTTGCATCTCATGCAACGTTTTACTCTTTTTCAGCAAACATCATGTAATTTCCAAAACACATGCGGTAAAATTACATGACTTGTATTAGACTTATTGTTTGGAACATCTAGTGCGGCATCGAGAAGAGTCAAGAATGATTTGATTGGGGTGGACAAATTTTGGAATTGAAACGAAGCAAGCGTCCTGAGAAAATTGAGCCTAAAACTCTATTACCAATTTGTCACATCCCGACCCGGAAAATTGCTCGTCCTCGTATCGATTTATCCGAATCATCGTCCTCGCTGGGGCGTGATGCCGTACGAGTCTGGAGTTGCACTCGTACAAGACAAGATGACAAGTTCGCAAATGGTTATATTTGATATTGTTATTTAGCAGCAAAAGAAACATAGTATATGAAATAATTCTCTTTATTCAATGAAAGAACTGGGGTTACAAAGGCTTTCAATAGCCCAACTAAATTTTCCAGATTGGCTACAACACTCGAGTTCTCTCTTGCCCATAAAAGATTTCACCGTTCCATACATGATATCTTTTATATCTCGGCCGCATCATCCTGTTGTAAGTTCGAACATCAACACGATCGCACGCCTCAAAGCGCTACGACATTCCATGCCTCAACACGTTCTGTCACTCCTACTTTTCGTTATACGTATTCTCATTATATGTGCACGGATTTCTGATATTTGTCAGGCGACCCATATTTTGACTTGTCTTGCTTAGTCCAGTCTTGGTTTAACCTTGATTTGGTTTGGTTCACCTTGGTTCAACTTGGCTTGGCTTTGCTTGGTTTTGTTTGGTTTGGGTTGAGATGAGAGGGTTGATATATATACCAAACTCCTCTCTCTCTCCTCCATTAATTCTATTTACTTCTTCATCTTCTTCTTCATTTACTCCTCCACCAACCCAAGGTAAGTGCAACTTACTTCATGATGGATCTTAAATTTTATTATTCCATTGTCTTTCTTGTTTGATTCTAAGCCTCTTTAGAACGTGGAGTTTTTGGTTTTGATGTTTACATTTTTATATATCTAAGTTTATAGTTTTCTTAATTTTTCTTGGTTTTGATCTCTTAAACTTTGTTGTTTCTGAAATCTATGGATTCCATGTTGTGAGAAATTCAATTCTACCTAATTTTGGTTTTTAAACCGATTAATTTTGACTTCGTATGAAGGAGTTATGACATTTTTGTGTTCATGGGTTCCCGCACATCTTCGGTGCTGCTGGGACGATGAACTATGTCGCGCGCCCGCGCACCGTGCGTCGTGTGCAATTTTGTCAGCGCCCGCTGCGCATTTCGTACGCCGCGTGCCCGAACGATTCTTTCGTCGCATGCCTGTGCGATTTACTTGTCACGTGCCTGCACGTCGTGCTGTCGTACTCCACGTGCTGTGTATTGGTGCGCTGTGTGTTTTACGGCCGCACCGCCTGTGCGATTCACTTGTCACGTGCCTGCACGCCGTGCATCCGTACGCTGCGTATTTCACGGCCGTATGTCTACGCGATTCGTTTGTCGCGTGCCTACATGCCATGCTTTTGTGCCCCGCACGCTGTGCGTTTCGTACGTCGTGCTCTCGCACGATTCTCTGTCGCGTACCTACGCGCCGTGCTCTCGCGCTCCACGTGCCGTGGCTAATTTGATTCGCGCGTGCTGCGCGTTTCGTGCGCCGTCCACCCGGGCGATTCGCGCATCACGCGCCCGCACGATTCGCTGCCGCGCGCCTGCACGTCGTGCTCTCACGCTCCGTGCGCCGTGGCCAGTTTTGCCCACGAGCGCCGCACGCCCGTACGCGAATGGCCGTTTTTGCCTATTTAAGCTGTTTGAAGATAGAATCTTGAAAAACTCGAAACATAAAAGTTGTAGAGTTGTCACTCCCATTTTCCATTATACGTATTATCGTTATTCGTGTACGGATTTCTGATATTTGTCAGGTGACCCATATTTTGACTTGTCTTGCTTAGCCTAGTCTTGGTTTAACCTTGATTTAGTTTGGTTCACCTTGGTTCAACTTGGCTTGGCATTGCTTGGTTTGGTTTGGTTTGGTTTGGGTTGAGATGAGAAGGTTGGTATATTTACCAAACTCCTCTCTCTCTCTCTCCTCTATTAATTCCATTTACTTTTTTATCTTCTTTTTCATTTACTCCACCACCAACCCTATGCAAGTGCAACTTGTTTCACGATGGATCTCAAATTTTATTACTCTATTATCTTCCTTGCTTCATTCTAAGCCTCTTTAGAACTTGGTGTTTTTGGTTTTGATGTTTACATTTTCGTAGATCTAAGTTTATAGTTTTCTCTGTTTTTTGTTTTGATCTCTTAAACTTTGTTATTTCCGAAATCTAATTGTTCTACATTGTGGGGAATTCAATTCTACACAATTTTGGCTTTTGAACTGTTTGATTTCGACTTCGTATGAAGGAGTTATGACATTTTTGTGTTCATGAATTTACTTACATCTTCAGTGCTGCTGGGACGATGAACAGTGCCGCGCACCCGCGCGTCGTGCATTCGTGCCCCGTACGGCATAGGCAATTTTGTCGTGCACCCTGCGAGTTTCGTGTGCCGCGTGCTTACGCGATTCTTTCGCCGTGCGTGATTCGCTTGTCTTACGCCTGCACGTCGTGCTCTCGTGCTCCGCGTGCCGTGCATCCGCGTGCTGTGCATTTTGTGGTCGCGTGCCAGTGCGCCATGCATCTGCGTGCTATGCGGTTCGTGTGTCGCGTGCCCGCGCGATTCTCTGTCTTGTGCCTGCGCACCGTGCTCTCGCGCTATTCGCTTGCCGTGCGCCTGCGCGCCGTGGCCAGTTTTGCCCGCACGTGAATGGCCATTTTTGCCTGTTTAAGCTGTTTGTAGCTAGAATCTTGAAAAACTCGAAACATGAAAGTTGTAGATCTCGATCTTGGCTTCAAGAATCTTCTTGTTTCACCTTAATTGGAGTTCATATGCGACTGATAATTTCAATCATAGTTCTCGATCTTTTTTGCATCTTTTCTATACTTGACCTAAATTGCGATGACCCGACTTGGCAACTTGGTAATCTGAGCTAGTAACTTGCTTGAACATGATAATGTGATTCCGTCTTGATAATATTGATAGTGGCCCGTCAAGGTGCACTCCTGACAAGTACTCCTGACAAGTGACAAGTAAACCTGACATGACATGTGTAATCTTGATCGCTGTTGCGACAACCAATCTTGACTTACTAAACGTAACTCTTGTCTTGACTCCGTGGTTGATTTTCCTGATTGTGCCTGTACAAGCTACTTATCTCGTCTTGCATCAAGTCTAGGACATAGATTCCTAGTTACCACGGTCAGGGATTCATAATGAACCTGACTAGGTTAACGACTAGATTGATCAAGTAGTTTATATAGAGAGATTTCTCAGTTACACGCGATCCCGTTATCCCAGCCACACTTGTGAACTTGTAGCCTACCGTCGAGTAGGGCACACTTCCAACATACTGTCATGTGTTGCACTCTAAGTCACCTAATAATTCTCTTAATTCTTGATAAACTCTTGTAACCCCACCTGGATAACATGGATAGTCTGTAGGGTTTGTGACTGCAGGAACATCTTAACTGCATCTTGTTAGTAACTAGGCCTGCGATAACATATGTTAGCTAATGATAGCAAGCCGTAGGACTTGATTGGCCATGCCTGAATGATTGTCTCATGAATAACATGGGAATTATATTCCACATCTTATTTTTCTAATGCAAGCTAGTGTGTTCTTTTGACTGTCTTTCATGTTATTTAATTATGTTCTTTTATCAGTTCTTCTATTCATTTTATGCTAGTTTTAGTTCCTAAGTGGAGCCTCCCTTGTGGCACTTGCACTTTCTGGGTTCTGACCCAGCTGGTTTTGTATGGCCAGATTTTGGAGTAGCATCCGAGGATCTACCTGCCTTTCAGCCAGATGGTAAACACTAGAAGTAACCATGGCAACGAGTGGATTTTCTTATTTTGCTCTCCCACTCTATTGTAAATTATTCTTTTGAGGCGTTTAGCCGCCGAGCAAGTATTAGCTCGTATTGAAACTAAATTTCTGTCTGCCTAAGGGCTGTTACATGATTGGCAAATCCTAGGGTTGATCATGTATGACTTAACTCTTGCTAGTCTGCACACTTTGTATGACTAGCTTCATGATCATCTGAATATGTAATGTTTAGGATGCCTTACTTTGTATGTCTGATGATCTAACATCTTGTAACATTTATTTGCTTGCTTAAGATTGAGACACTAGGCTTATTCTCGACCATAAGAGACTGTTGGCTTGTAGATAAACCCTCATGCATCTAGACAGTCGTGACCGTATTGTAAGATGGGTTACACTTCAATGTACGTAGCTGGTTGTATCTTTCTCCTGCTCTCCAGTATTCTGGTTCTAGGGCATGACACGATTTAAGTGGTGGCCCATGCAGGTCTTAGAAATCAAGATGTATGAGGGTTTTACTGAATAGATGTCTCAATCAGCATTCGTCTTTAATTTCTACTCGTGCTTTCTAATCTTCCTGAATCTTGACATGATAAGTTGCTTTATTCTTGATCAATCTTGGTCCTTCCTTATTGTTCCCCATGTCATTTTCTTTAGTGACATTGTTCCTGGTCCAACCGTTCAGCCGGATGGAGCACCTCCAGTAAACCAGCAACAACCTGGGGACCAAACTCAGCACTCATAGGCAGTATCCTGAGTCGTGCCTTTCAGGGAGGAAAAGCCACCAGTTCAGCCAGCCTAGCCTGCAGATCCTGACAATAGAGCCCTGATGGAACTCATTCGGGACTTGCTTGCATTACAAGATCGTCGGGGCGATGCCCTACAGCAGACAGTACAAGCAGTTATGGATAGAACGCAGCGATTCCAGCAGGGACTCCACCTAGAGATCATTCTAGCGGTGGAGCATTTTGAGCACCAGACATTTGATACCATTTTGCGAGCAGCAAGAAGGCACGAATATACTTCCCAGAGGATAGTAGAAACGGAGGACGGAAGAGGCCTCATGGACAGTTATCTCAGTCATCTGCACCAGCCCCAGCAGCTAGGGCTTTGACTATTGGAGCTCCTAGTGTAGTGCTCCGTCCCTACATCGTATCCTGTTTCTGTCTACAGGGTGCGCGAGAAAGGAACACTGTCGCTACCGATTCAGCCGGAACCGATAGATCAGGATCGATTGAAACGGTCGAACGGAAACGATTGAATTAAGATCCTTTTCTCGTTCTGGAAAGGCTTCTTCGGAATCAAGTCCCATATTCAGCGGGTTGCGCCTCGAGGATAGACTCTGCGGCTGAGTCGGGAGAGACCTCCTATTGCTATGCTTTTCATGTCGTACTTGCTTCTTTGGCTTTGGTTTTCTAAATACGTTTTCATGAATATTTTTGATGGTTTTCATGGCTTGCATTTTTGAACTCGCATTTACATATCTAACTCATTGAATAATACAGTATTCTAATCAGTTGCTTGTGCGATTTCAGGTAATCGCATAGGCGACGACTAGTGCGACCAACAAGTCTCTCGCCTTGAATAAAAATTAAGGTGAGTGGCTGACCCTTCCCTTTTCGACCCCCTTCTTAGTTCAATCGATAACATTATTGCTTGAATGATGCAAGGGCACAAACACATCTACTTATCTTATAAATCTGTGTTGAACAAAAAATTGACTCATCGAACAAATTGATGCCACGATAAGGCGGGACACGATGAATTGATTAAGTTCTAAAAAATGTAGACCATGCTTTAGTAACTAAATTATTCTAACACGGTCATGGACAACTTGTCGACAAGGTAAAAGTTTTCTCGAGCGGCATCCCGGGACACGGGACCGTTTCGACCTAGGAGGAAACACGGTATAGCTGTGCTGGATAATAGCACGGATTAGGCGGGGACGTTTAGCGGGGCTCGCTACTTGCGTTGAAAGGGCCCCGACTAACAAAGCTATAAGTCCAGGATGGCTTGTGGTGTCAGTGACCAATCACACATAAATTATACACGCTATGCTAGCAATAACAATTGACAGGAAAAAACATGGTAAGTCTCACATTGCATGGCACGTTCTGCCGTGGATAAGTTCTAGCGTAATTTACATTATGTCTGTCATATGCTTGTCTGAAATTCATTAGGATGGTTAGAAAGATTCACAAACTAAGTCATATAAACTCTTCAACCAAATGAGAGCATAGAACTTAATTTGCCACGTACCAGTACAAAGTGTAATGTACTGATCCTCACTCTCCACATGTACCCCAAACTAAGAAGGGCGTGCTACTTAAGCTCAAGGCGACGCAAGTACATTTGAAGTCTCGTCCGTGTGATGAAGGCTTGTTTGATCCTTTTGAAGACTCCACATTCAGTCCAGAAGAAATAATGTCTCGACTCCCCACGATTCCAGGTCTTTGAAAATATTTTGATGTAAATGGGGATGTAATGTATGGAACGACTATCTCATCAGCATTCATTTTGTAATCGTGTCACCCCCATTTCCTGTATTTCGTATTTGTACTCGTAATTTGATTTTTGGCACGTATTTTATTTTCTCGACTTGCGGATTTTGGTTTCTCGTAAATGGGTTTGGACCATGGCTTGGTTTTATTTTGTGGAGTTGGTTTGGTTTGGGTTGGTTCATCATGAGTGGAACACCTTAGCCTATTCTCCACCTCCATTCCATCACAACCACCCTCATTAAAATCTACCAACCTTTTCTCTCTCCTCCATAACTCCATTAATTTCTTACAACTTCTTCTTCTTCCTTCTTCCACACAACTCCCCAACCCATAGGCAAGTGCACCTTGCCATCAAATAAGCACCACTTTTTATTTGTTTATTAGCTAGATTAGGCCATGGTGATCAACATTAGTGCTTGATATTTTGTGATTTGGAGTCTCCATTGTTCTAGATCTAGGTTTTAACTATTTTCGGATTTACATGGTTTTGATCTATTTTGGTTGGATTTTTGTGGGTTTTGATGCTTTCATGTGGAAGAGAATTCAATTTTACTCAAGTTAGACCTTTGAAAATCTAGATTTGGTTTTGATTTTACCAAGATATGAAGTTTTGAACCTTAGAGTTCTTGGAGTCTTCTTCTCGGCCTGAAGAAGAAGACAGCAGCCTGCGCACTTTAGCGCAGGGCTGGATTGCGCATTCCCCCTCGGCCAGCGCTCCTTAGCGCAGCGCCGACCGCGCAGCTTGTCCCTTGGCGAACTGCGCTCAACCCGAGTGCGCATGGATTTATGCGCAGTCCGCTCATGCGCAGTCTGCCCATGCGCCATCTATCCCTGCGCACTCCACTCATGCGCAATCTGACCCTGCGCCATCCACTCATGCGCAATCTGACCCCTGCGCCAACCAGTTCAGCGCAAGCCGACTCCTGCGCAGCTCACTCCTGCGCAGTTGGCCCTTGGCGTACTTGACTCCTGCGCAACTCGACCCCAGGGACCCTTGCGCAATCTGTCCAATCATGGAGATTTGGTTTATTTTTCCTTAATCTTGGCTCTTCTATAGCCCTGTATATTGGTATTTTATTAGATATTTTACGTCCATTTTATATCCTTACGTCTTTTGTCCTGAACTTGATAATCACGAATTTACTGGATATGTTTGGAATTGATAATTGAGCATGACCTGATAGTGGCCCGTCGTGGCGCACTCCTGACTAGTACACTTGATATGATAACCTGACCTGATATATCTTGAATAGCTGTTACGACGGCTACCTGACATGACATGACTTGTATAATTAATCCAGACACCGTGGGTGATTGTGCTTGTACAAATAATCCAGTCCTGTCTTGCATCATGTCTAGGAGGAGACTCATGAGTACCACGGTCAGGAGTACCTACTGAATTGGACTAAGGTTAATAATTAGTATAATTCACTAGTCATGAAGAGATGTTCCCCAGTTACAGGCAATCCCGTTATTTCGGTCGCAAATGTTTGGACTTATAGCCTGCCGACGAGTAGGGCACATTTCCAGCCCACTGTTATGTGGGGCACCCACCATTGTCACTTAAATGATTGAACTCTATTGTCACTATAATGTATTGTACTCTCCAGATTGTCACTATCATGATTGCCTGGATAACCTGGATAGCTGCAGGGCCTGTGACTACAGCATCTCATTGCATCTTGCTAGTAACTAGGATTGTGATAACCCTAGTTAGTTAATGTAGAAAGCTGTAGGCAATGATTGGCCGTGATTGCTTGGATGGAGTCTAGTCCAGTATAGGGTTGTCTAGAATTGATTGATTGTAAGATTGTACCAGAATGACTGAGAGATTGTCACTATAATGATTGTCACTCCAGATTATCACTATAATGATTGTCACTCCAGATTGTTACTTGACCTAATTTCTTATATTTATCTTGCCGATAAATGGTGAGAGAAACCAAGTTCCGTTCAGACGAAGGGTTACAACCCCGGTCCTTGTTTGGTTTACGAGTTGTAACCTAGCTATCTGAATAGTCCCATGGTTATCTCATCGTATATCATCCTGACATGCTTTTCCATATGTCCTGTCTTTTAGTGATTCTATGTAGGATTGTCTTTTATATTTACCCATCATGCTTTTCTTAAATTACTGTCTCTTATTATGTAATTATATTATTGTGCTAATTTGCTGGCTTTGGTTCTTATTTTGTGGCCTCCTTTGTGGCACTTGCTCTTCCTGGGGTCTGACCCAGCTGGTTTTGTATGGCCAGATACCGGAGCAGCAGCAAAGGATCTACCTGTCTTCCAGCCCGATGGTGGTCACCAGGCGTAACCAGGGCATCGAGTGGGTTTCTTTTGTTCTTCCACTGTAATATTGTAAATTATTTTTTTGAGGCGTTTAGCCGACGAGCAAGTGTTAGCTCGATTGTACTTACTTACTGTCTGCCTACGGGCTGTAACATGATTGACAAGCCCCGGGGGTTGATCATGTATGACTAAACTCTTGCTAGTCCTCATATTTTGTAACGTCTAGCTTCATGATCATCTGGATATGTAATGTTTGGGACGCCTTATAATTGTATATTTGGAGATCTGATATCTTGTGATTATTATTAGTTGGTTGAGATTGAGACAATAGGCTATTTTATGACCTTAAGAGACTGATAGATTGTAGTGAAACACTCACATATCTAGACAGCCGTGACCGTATAGCGGTGTGGATTCCATTCCGTTATACGTAGCTGGCTATGTCTGCCCCCGCTCTCCAGTATTCTGGTTCTGGGGCGTGACATGGTTTAAGTGGTGGCCCATGCAGGTCTTATCAATCAAGATGTGTGAGGGTTTAACGAATAGATGTCTCAATCTGTACTCGCCCTTTATCTCTATTCGTATCCTCTTAATTCCTGAAAATTCTTGTCCTGATCACATGCTTGTAATCGTTGATCTGTCCTGCTCCTTCCTTATTGTTTCCATGTCGTCTTCTTCGACGGCATTGAACCTGGACCTGCCGATCAGCAAGGTGGATCGCCTCCCGTGGACCAGCAGCAACCAGAAGATCAGGCCCAGCACTCAGGAGCAGCCTCCCGAGTCGTACCTACTGGAGGAGAGCCGCCAGTTCAGTCAGTCCAACCTGCAGATCCTGATGATGGCACTTTGGTGGGTCTCATCAGATCATTGTTAGCTTCCCAGGATCGTAGAGGCGATGCATTGCACCAGGCAGTGGAAGATGCTCTGAATAGAAGTGGACCCCGAGGGAACAGTGCGGTCAACAGTTTTAAGCGCCTGAACCCTCCATTCTTCGATGGCAGCGAGGATGCCATTGCTGCCGATGCTTGGCTACAAGATATAAAGGTGATCCAGTTCACCAGCAACAGCAGTTCCCGTTCCCGAGGCCATTGCCGACTCAGGCCCAGACTTTCCAGCAATAAAACCCGCGGCAGTTTGCCCTAGCCCAGGCTCAGGTTCAGAATCGACCAAGAGGTATATGTGTCCTCTCATCTTGCTTTTCCACCGTCATTATGCGGGGTGCATGACGTATTTCATGTATCCTAATTACAACGGTACATCCCGGACCCGAGCCATGTCCTAGATCATTCGAAAAGGTTGGTACCAATAGCCTTTAACCTTTTCGTATGAGGATAGGTCCGTGTCCCTGTTTGACCAAAGAGAGAGAAGAATTTTCCAGAGTAGTAGAAGAATTTTCTGACGTATTTTCCGAAAAGCTTCCAGGTATGCCGCCAGAAAGATAGGTAGAGTTCACTATTGATTTGATTCCAGGGACGGCACCAGTATCAGAGAGAGTCTACAGAATGGCACCATCTGAATTGTAGATCCTGTACAAGATGATTGAAGAACTCAGAACCAAGGGATTCATTTATGCTAGTGGATCACCTTAGGGAGCCCCGATACTTCTTGTGAAAAAGAAGGATGGTACGTCAAGATTATGTGTTGATTATCGTGCCTTGAATTCCGTAACAATCAAGAACAGATATCCCCTACCAAGGATAGATGACTTATTCGATCAACTCAGTGGAGCGGCAGTATTCTTGAAGATTGACTTGCGGTCAGGGTACCATCAGATCATAGTCAGAGAGTAAGACATCCTGAAGACGACATTCAGATCTAGATATAGGCATTTGGAGTTTCTCGTTATGCCATTTGGAGCAACCAATGCGCCAACAGTATTCATGGATCTCATGAATCGCATATTCATGTCTTATTTGGATCAGTTTGTGATAGTGTTTATAGACAATATCTTAGTCTATAGCAGAGTAAAGCAGAGCATGAGCAGCATCTTCGGATAGTCCTTCAGATTCTCAGAGAGCACCAGTTGTACGTAAAGTTCAGCAAGTACGAATTTTTGGCTTGATCGTGTTTCCTACTTAGGTCACATCACCACCAGAGGTGGAGTGAAAGTGGACCCCCAGAAGATAGTAGCTATAGATACATGGCTAGTACCCAGTACCGTCACAGAAGTTCGCAGTTTTCTAGGATTGGCGGGCTAGTACCGGCAATTTGTATCAGACTTCGCTTGGATTTCAGCGTCTTTGACGCAATTGACCCGCAAGGATGTGCAGTTTGCTTGGACAACAGAGTGTCAAAGTTTATTCAAAAAGTTTAAGCAAGAATTGATGACGGCACCCATTCTCACGCTTCCAGATGGGACAAGAGAATTTTTAATGTATTGTGACGCTTCAGGTAAGGAATTAGGATGCGTCTTAATACAACATGGCAAGGTGTAGCTTATGCATCACGTCAGCTTCGTGATCATGAAAGGAATTATCCAACCCATGACTTGGAGTTAGCAGCAGTGGTTTTCGCACTCAAGCTTTGGAGGCATTACTTGTATGGAGATCGGGTAGAAATTTTCACCAATCACAAGAGTCTTAAGTATGTGTTTACCCGGAAGGATCTCAACATGCGTCAGAGAAGATGGCTAGAGTTACTAGTGGATTAAGACATCAACCTGCAGTATCATCCTGGAAGGCCAATGTAGTTGCTGATACATTGAGCAGAAGAGCAGGTGCTTATTTTCTAACAACACAACCAGAGTTATTAGCAGATCTTCAAAAGATGGGTATAGAGATAGTTCTCCTTGCCAACGTGGCATTGATAGCCAGTATGCAAGTTCAGTCCTGCATAGTTGAGAGAATCAAGATAGCTCAATCAACGGATTCTAACATTCAACGGCTTAGGACAGAATATGAAGCAGGACGAAGAGCAGAGTTATGCATTCACGAAGATAGCATACTCCGACATGGAAGGCGTCTTTGTGTACCCAGTGGTGGCATCAGGCAAGAGATAATGGCAGAGGCTCAAAATTTATAGGATTCAATTCATCCGGGTAGTACGAAGATATATCGTGATATCCGTCAGCATTTCTGGTGGAATGGCATGTAGAGAGAGATAGCTCGGTTTGTCTTTCGTTGTTTAGTTTGTCAACAAATTAAGGCTAAACATCAGAGGTCAGCTGGACTTCTTCAACCTTTACCGATCCCAGAATGGGAATAGAAATACATTACCATAGATTTTGTGTCTGGGTTACCTAAATCTTCAGCTGGAAGAGATGCTATATGGGTTATAGTTGACCGACTCATAAAAGTAGCTCATTTTTTCCCTTTCAGAATTGGTCAGTCGACGGATCAGCTAGCAGAGATGTACCTTAGGCAGATAGTTAGATTGCATGGAGTGCCAGTCAGTATCGTATCAGACAGAGATTTAAGGTTTATGTCGCACTTTTGGCATAGTCTTCAAGAGAGTTTGGAAATTCGTCTCACGTTCAGTTCAGCTTACCATCCACAGACAGATGGTCAGTCGGAGCGCACAATTCAAACTCTTGAGGATATGTTACGATCCTGTACACTTGACTTCGGTGGTTCGTAGGAAGATCACCTGCATCTAGTGGAGTTCTCCTATAATAACAGTTTCCAGGATATTATCCAGATGGCACCATTTGAGGTACTGTATGGTAGGAAGTACAGATCATCTTTAGCCTGGGATGATATAGACGAGAGACAGATGCTTGGTCCAGAAATGGTTACTCAGACTATCGAGGTGGTCAGACGAGTTAGAGATCATCTTCGAGTTGCACAAGATCGTCAACGCCATTGGGCCGATTCTCATCGGCGTCCTCTGGAGTTTTCTATCGGCGATCACGTATTCCTTAGGATCTCGCCTACCCGTGGCGTCATTCAATTCGGCGTATGGGAAAATCTTAGTCCTAGGTATATAGGGTCGTTTGATATTCTCGAGTAAGTAAGTGATGTGTCCTATCGTCTCGCTCTTCCGTCGTCGTTATGTGAGGTACATGACGTATTTCATGTATCCTAATTACGACGGTATATCCCGGATTCGAGCCATGTCCTTGATCATTCGGAATTGGTTGTTGATACTAACCTTTCGTATGAGAAAAGGCCCGTATCCATCTTGGACCGAAGGAAGAAGATACTCAAGAACAAGACTATTAGTTTAGTCCGTGTTGCTTGGGATCATCATTCTTTAGGTGAGTCAACTTAGGAACGTGAAGATATTCGATCGCGATATCCACATCTGTTTGACTCACAAGGTATAATATCTTCCTTATGTCTTATTTTTTGAATTCCTTGCTTGCATGAATGATTACATGATTGACGGCTAGTCGTAGGTTGCCAGTGTTAGTATAGCTTTCTCCGACAACTCTAGCCTCTTGACTAAATTTCGAGGATAAAATTCTTTTAAGGTGGGTAGAGTTGTCACTCCCGTTTTCTGTTATACGTATTCTCGTTATACGTGTACGAATTTTTGATATTTGTCAGGTGACCCGTATTTTGACTTGTCTTGCTTAGCCTAGTCTTAGTTTAACCTTGATTTGGCTTGGTTCACCTTGGTTCAACTTGGCTTGGCTTTGCTTGGTTTGGTTTGGGTTGTGGGTTGAGATGAGAAGGTTGATATATATACCAAACTCCTCTCTCTCCTCCATTAATTCCATTCACTTCTTCATCTTCTTCTTTATTTACTCCTCTACCAACCCTAGGCAAGTACAACTTGCTCCATAATAGATCTCAAATTTTATTATTCTATTGTCTTCCTTGCTTAATTCTAAGCTTCTTTAAACTTGGAGTTTTTGGTTTTGATGTTTACATTTTTGTAGATTTAAGTTTATAATTTTCTCATTTTTTGGTTTTGATCTCTTAAATTTTGTTATTTCTCCATGTTGTGGAGAATTTAATTCTACCCAATTTTGGCTTTTGAACCGCTTGATTTTGACTTCGTATGAAGAAATTATGACATTTTTGTGTTCATGGATTCTCGCACATCTTCGGTGCTCCTGGGACGATGAACAGTGCCGCACGCCGTGCATTCGCGCCTCGCGCGCCATAGGCAGTTTTGTCGTGCGCGCTGTGAATTTTGTGCCGCGCAACCGCGTGATTCTTTCGCCGCGCTCTTGCCCGCCGTGCTCTCGCGCTCCGTGCGCTGCGCGATTTGCGATCGCGTGCCTATGCGATTCGCTTATCGAGCGCCTGCGTGCCGTGATTTTGTGCTTCGCGCGCCGTCCATCCACGTGCTGCACATTTTGCGGCCTCGTGCCTGCACGATTCGCTTGTCGCTCGCTGGTGCGCCGTGCTCTCGCGCTCCGCGCACTGTGCGTTTCACGGCCGTGCGCTTGCACGATTCGTTTGCCGCGTGTCTGCTCGCCGTGCTCTCGTGCCCCGCACGCCATGCAACCGTGCGCTATGCGTTTCGTGCGTCGCACGCCCGTGCTATTCTCTGCCGCGCGCCGTGCCCTAACGCTCCGCGTGCTGTACGTTTTGCGCGTCGTGCTCCCGCGCGATTGCTTGCCGCGCGCCGTGCTCTCGCGCTCGCCGTGGCCAGTTTTGCCCACCTGGAAATGGCCGTTTTTGCCTGTTTAAGCTGTTTGTAGCTAGAATCTTGAAAAATTCAAAACATGAAAGTTGTAGATCTCTGTCTTGGCTTTAAGAATCTTCTGGTTTCACCTTAATTGGAGTTCATGTGTGGCTGATAATTTCAGTCATAGTTCTCGATCTTTTTTGCATCTTTTCTATACTTGACCTGAATTGCGACGACCCGACTTGGCAACTTGGTAATCTGAGCTAGTAACTTGCTTGAACATGATAATATGATCCCGTCTTGATAATCTTGATAGTGGCCCGTCGAGGCGCACTTCTGACAAGTACTCCTGACAAGTGACAAGTACTCCTGACAAGTGACAAGTAAACCTGACATGACATGTGTAATCTTGATTGCTGTTACGACAGCCAATTCTGACTTGCTAAGTGTAACTCTTGTCTTGACTCCGTGGTCGATTTTCTCGATTGTGCCTGTACAAGCTACCTGTCTCGTCTTGCATCATGTCTAGGACATAGATTCTTGATTACCACGGTCAGGGATTCATAATGAATCTGACTAGGTAAACGACTAGATTGATTAAATAGTTCATATAGAGAGATTTTCCAGTTACAGACAATCCCGTTATCCCGGCCACAGTTGTGGACTTGTAGCCTGCCGTCGAGTAGGGCGCATTTCCAGCACACTGTCATATGTTGCACTCTAGGTCACTTAATAATTCTCTTAAATCTTGATAAACTCTTGTAACCCCACCCGGATAACCTGGATAGTCTGCAGGACTTGTGACTGCGGGAATATCTCAACTGCATCTTGTTAGTAACTAGGCCTGTGATAACCCTAGTTAGCTAATGATAGCAAGCCATAGGACTTGATTGGCCGTGCCTGAATGATTGTCTCATGATTAACATGGGAATTATATTCCACCTCTTATTTTTCTAATGCAAGCTAGTGTGTTCTTTTTAACTGTCTTTCATGTTATTTAGTTATGTTCTTTTATCAGTTCTTTTATTCATTTTATGCTGGTTTTAGTTCCTAAGTGGAGCCTCCCTTGTGGCACTTGCTCTTTCTGGGTTCTGACCCAGCTGGTTTTGTATGGCCAGATTTTGGAATAGCACCCGAGGATCTACCTGCCTTCCAGCCAGGATGAACACTAGAAGTAACTGTGGCAACGAGTAGATTTTCTTATTTTGCTCTCCCACTATATTGTAAATTATTCTTTTGAGGCGTTTAGCCGCCGAGCAAGTGTTAGCTCGTGTTGAAACTAAATTTCTGTCTACTAAGGTCTGTTACATGATTGGCAAATCCTAGGGTTGATCATGTATGACTTAACTCTTACTAGTCTTCGCACTTTGTATGACTAGCTTCATGATCATCTGAATATGTAAGTTTGGGATGTCTTACTTTGTATATCTGATGATCTAACATCTTGTAACATTTATTTGCTTGCTTGATTGAGATTGAGACACTAGGCTTGTTCTCGACAATAAGAGACCGTTGGCTTGTAGATAAACCCTCATCTAGACAGCCGTGACCGTATTGCGAGGTGGGTTGCACTTCAATGTACGTAGCTGGCTGTGTCTGTCCTCCGCTCTCTAGTATTCTGGTTCTGGGGCGTACACGTTCAAGTGAAGCTCCGTTGCGTGCAGATCATACCCTGAACCTGCGAGCAAACTAGTAGGGAATTACTACTTTCGTCCTCGCTGTATTGATCAAAGACCCACTTTATCTAAACCGACATTATGTAGATATATTAATTTATGCAGCATACAATTTAGTGATCTTTCTATGTTCTCCTTAGGATCAGTTTCATGGCATATTCGAAAGCAATAAAACATGTTATCATGGCAAGCATGTTTTTTATTCGCATAAGCAAGCAGGCAACCAATAGCTATCTCGTATTATTTCGTGACTTCTTACCAACATCGACGCACTCGCCCTTGCACCGACGTAAGGTGAATATGCCTCATTCCTTTCCTGTCATGTTATAAGTGCTCTATGCAGGATCTTTGTGTTCCTGCACTTTCGGCCTACCGTTCCTTAACTATATGAAGGTTATTGGCGTATCCGTGCCAGAATGGACTATAGTTGTTTTTTCTTTTCTTTTCTCAAATTGGGTAGCCCGGCTCCTCCCGTATTGAGTTGCTATCCCAATAATCGAAGATTTACCATTGTATACCAATTATTGCAGCTTTCACATCGATAACCGATCGCTAATCGTCTTAGAGATGTGTGCCCATCAAAGTTTAACATCCGCTCCTAGGCCGAACGGTCCCCGTGTCCCGGGCCAATAACTTGTTCGAGGGAACACCCGTGCACAGGAGATTATCTCCAGTCCATTTCTCAAGTCCATTCGACCATGCAATGCGCGTCTTATTCAAACAATCAAACATAGTCTTGAGTCCGAGACTCATACTTCACGTCATTTTGTAATTCTTTACTTTCAATGTTCTCTCTTTCTATGTTCTTACATTCTTTGTACGATTTTATTCTTCGTTTCAATGTTCAATGGCACCATGCCTCAACTCAATGTTCGTCAAATGAACGACCCGAAGGTCCTGAACTTTCTAAGACACCTTGCACATTCGACAGTTCTGTCACATTCATGCCAGAACTGTTCTCTTCGTAACGAAGCCATCTTTTATGATTCTCGTGCATGCACACAATTGTGATCTATTCTTCAAGTCGTGTATGTGATGTACGCCTCGATACCGTATTTTCATGTTCTATGCCTTAGTATTCAATTTCATGGCATCGTACACTAGGACACTTTTCTCAATTGTCTTTCAATGTGCTAGCTTCTAACTCGTACGCAGGGGCACGAAATAACTCGTGCTCTGAGGCACTCATCGATACAGTTATTCCATATTCTTATGGCTTACGCACCGAGATGCTCGCCTTTGCGATATTCAATGTTCAATAGCGACTCGCACATTTGATGTACATTTTATTTCAATTGTTCTATCTAGTGTTCGACACGCACTATGTTCATATCTCGATCGAGCCACGCCCGTGGTCTCGATAGGTTAACTTAGCATACAACAGTATATTTTACTTAGGCATGAAGGAGCAGCAAAGAATGGTCAAAGTCCTCCCACCTTAAGCTGATACGTCTTGTCGTTTCGTCGAGCCGATACGGTTCGATTTCATAACTTTGTTGCACGACCAACTCTTCTGACTTAGCCATTCAAGCACTTCGTGCTTCGTTGAATTATCCAAGCGATTTGGCCTACCATACCTATGCTTCAGTCCGTGGCAAGGCGACGATTTGGTTTTATGGACACCATTGCCAATAAAGCAAAATGTCGACCTCTTATATTTCAGCGTAAACGTATAGCCTGCATACGAAACCAACTAAAATCAATACTTGTCTGAATCGGACTAATGCCTTGCGTCGATTCAATTTATTGGTTCTTCGAACCGATTCAATGCTTTCTCTCGGGCCAACTTAACACTTGCATCGAACTTACTCGATGCATTCCTCGGGTCAACGTAACTCTTTGCATTGATACATATTTCGGGTCAATGCAACTCTTCGAGTCAACGAATCAGCATAATGTACCGTACGGAGCAGGGCATTACACGTATTCACCTTACAACGGTGCAAAGGGTGAGTCCGTCAATGTTGGTAAGAAGTCGCGCCACGAGACAAACACGAGATTGCTATATGTTGCCTGCCTGTTTGCTTACATGAATCAAACATAACATGCTTGCCATGATAACATGCTTTACTGCCTTCGAATATGCCATGAAACTGGCCCTAAGGCAAATATAGAAAGATCACAACTTAAGCTACATGATTTATATATCCACTTAACGTCAGTTTAGCAAAGTGGGTCAATATCAGTACGCGAGAGGATTAGTACTGATCCTCCACCAGATTGCTTGCAGGATGCAGGTAATGGATTGCAGAGCCGCTAGAACGCGCTGAGGCATGGAATGTCATAGCGTTTTGAGACGTGCTATCGCATTGACGCTCGGACTTGCAACGGGATGATACGACCGAGATATAGAAGACATGATGTATGGAACGATGAAATTCTTTGTGGACAAAAGAGAACTTGAGTGTTGTAAGCCAATCTGGCATGATTCATTTGGGCTGTTGAAAGCCTTTGTAATTCTGCTTATTGAATAAAGATAATTGTACACTCTGTTTCTTCAGCTGCTAAACGTTGAATCAAAGATAACAATTTTGAGAACCTGTCGTCTTGTCTTGTACGAATGCAACTCCAGACTCGTACGACATCACGATCTAGTGAGGACGATCGATTCGATGTAATCAAGCGAGGACGAACAATTTTTCGAGTCGGGACATGACAGCCCTCCCCCTCCTCCGTCGTGCCGCATAGTCGATGCTGCAGCCCTCCCCCTCCTCCGCCGTGCCCTCCCCCTCCTTCGTTGCCGCATGCTGCCGCGCCACCATCATAGCTGCCGGAGAGAGAAGGGAGAGAAGGGGGGGGGGGGGGGGGGGGGGGGGGGGGGGAGGGGACAGGAGTGGTTTTGGATTTTTTTTTTTCTTTTTTCTTTTTTCTTTTTTAGGGTATGAAGTTGAAAATATTTAATATTTGATGGTATCAAGTTGTTGAGTAAAAAAGCTTAGGATATCAAGTTGAAAAACATGAATACTAAAGGATATCAAGTTGCAAATAAGTCTATATATAATAACTCTACAAACCATGCCTAAAAAATTCCACTGGTTTCTCCCAACTTTGAAGCTGAACCAAGCACTGATTTGTTGAGACAGCTTTGAGTTCAGACTTGCCATTCTTATCCAACCGGATACTAAATGTGTCTTGGAAACCTTTGAGAACCTACTACTGTGTTCAACTAGAAATGGAAGATTGAAATGCAGGTTGATGTTGCAATATATAAAAAAAAAACAAATTTCGACAATTTTTTGATAGCAAACCATAGAATGTAAATTTACCAGTTGAAATCAAAGACTGCAATGGTGTGCCGAAACAACAAAAAGATTGAATTACTATTCTCAGTTCCTTCTTCGAGCATTTGATGGTTCATCCATAGTACCAAATAAACCAAAGATACATGAAAGGGTCTCATAAAACATCAAAGCTGTTCCGAAGTTGGATCATGTTTGGATGCAGAAAATGTCTTCGCCAATAAAAGAAAAATTGTTTTCTTTTTGCAGATGAAAACATCATTCATCAGCCTCTCAGAACAAAGGTCTTCTCTCCTAGTGGGCCTTTCCGCAGTAACTCTCAGTTGTTAGCTAAACCCAAGTCATTGGGACATTGCCCGAGGACTGCGGGGCCTCACCGGAGTCTTCGAAGGACTAACCCTGAACACATAAAACGCCAATGAGCAATGTCAAATTGCAAATATGAATGCTCAGTGAATGCATTATCAGAAACCATACCTAATTGGAAGAGCTCCCAGAACCATGCCGCTACAGTTTAGGGCTACAATGGCACTCTCAGCCTGCCATGGAGAGAAAACATCATGATAATCTTCAAGAATACTAAAGAAGATAAAGAAGGCGATGCAGACGGACCAATAGAGCAAACACAATGTACTCGGCTTAGACATCTCACACTTTTTTAGAAAGCTTTATTAAATAATAAATACTGTTTTTGTCATGTCACTACGAAATGACTTGGATTGAAAGACATTCTCAATAGTTCATAAATAAACTAAAGTTATTAATTGTATGGCCAAAGAACAACACAAATCCCTTGTCGAATTGAATAAAATCCTGAAACTCGTTGCATCTGTTGATACATGGAATACTATGTTCCAGAGACAATTAAAGACGACACAAAATGGACACAGTGACTGGGACACAACACCATTTCTGATGTCCGTATTTTTTAGTGTTTGTGTTGGGTCCAGTACGTAACTGACATGAACATTGCAACCATTTTGGAGCGTCCGTGCTACCTAGATACTGTGGACATACATTAAAGTGAATATGCTTTAGCAATTACCATGAATGAATATATTCTCTCTGAAACCTCTTGCACTCAACTCAACAGGAATCTATTATCTACTGCGTGATCAGTATGCAATAAGTGGACAATTAGGACAATTATGTCCACCTACAGAAATCGACAAGCTCATCAGTAGAATAGATGTAGGAACCAAGAACTACGAGTCGCTGATATGTCAAATATGAGGCTATACAGATATTTTTGCTAAGTAGTTCTTGTTCTCTTAACAATGAAAACATAAAAGGCAGAATCTTTGGAAGCCATTTTTGTGCAGGATGGTAACTAGATAGTCTAGTTATATTATCTAACTCAAAAAGTAACAGAGCCATACCACCTGACTGGTGCAAATGATAATGTAGTTATAAAGATAGTTTGTAGTTCCATAACTAGATGGGGAACTTTAATATGCAGAAAACGAATCTGGGGATCAACTTGAATTGATAAAACTTCATCCTATCTTCAAAAATATCAGTGAGGCCATTACTATTAATTTTCTAATTTCTATTCATTTTTATTACATATGAAATGTTTAATAATACTTAACAGAAAGTGGTTCCCATGAGGAGGTTATCTTTTCATATTATAGATTTGTCAACTCATAACCCTCTCTCTAATTTGAAATCTGTTAATACCACTGAGGAATGCTTATCAAGATGTATGTCCTCAGTGCCCTACATTGACCCCAGTCAGCTAGATTCGCTGTGAACAGCAAACTCAGTATGAGAGGTGTTTTACTTGCTTAGTCCCTCTGAACAAGGGATTCCCTTTGGAGGTGACATTTACTTATTTCTTCTACTGTTAATATCCATACTCCCGTGGTTTCAGTGAGGTCAAACTAAAGAGGACAAATCTACAAGGAATTCTGACAACTCATATTATAAAGAACTGTATAAGAGTGATCAACTCATTGGGAACAGACAGCCTAGAACATGTTTTCAACACAGTTTTAAACCCATATGTGAATAGAAACAACATTAAGTACCATGTTAGAGGTTTTCCACCACCCAGAAAAAGGAGGTACATGCTCTCTTTTTTAACTTAGAAGTGACTTTCATGCTATGCTGATTCAATTCCTAGATTAGATAATTCTGGGACTCCATTGCTACTTCAAATAGAATTCGTAAAAGCAATCCACGTCTTAAAGAGGAAGACATTCTATCAACTTTGTCAAAGAAGAATATGTCCAGCCTAAAAGATCATCATCCATGAGAAAAAAAAATTCAAATTCTTTTAATCAAGTTCCAAGTATCCAACTAAGGTGAGAAATACACTTTCAGGCTTCATTGGTAATTTTGGCTGTCTGGGCCTAGGAGATTACACAGCAACTTTACAATTTATTGGACAAATACAGTACTTCAGTAAATATTCTATCGTTGAAAAGGTCATTCCTTTCCTATTATTTATGGTTATGAAAAGAATTCTTGAAATGGTTAACCAGCATTAATAGATCTTAAGGTGGACTACAGAATAAAAACAACTCATTGGTTAAGACATCATGGCCTTCAGAAAAGAGGCTAGGAGAAACATAAAATTCACTAGAATTCAACGAAGCACAATAAAACTGAGACGCAAACAGAAAATAGTAATTGTAAAGAGAAATCATGTCATGAAATGAAAATCTTTCAAGAACAAGCATAAATAATGATAACAAAAATTACAATGAACAGCAATCCTTATCCAATCAGTTCATGAAACATAACTTACACTAAAATGCAGTCAAAACTGATCGTGCAAATCTAAAAGACCAAAGTCAGTTAGTTACCTGAGCAAATTCAACAAATGCTATACGGGTTGAGTGCACATTATCCCCAAGAAGCCTCAGGCGAGAAACCTGGTAAATAGTAAATTAACTTGACAAATTAATAATAAACTTCTAAATGTTTAACCTCCTACTTAAATGATAGTAGACTGACCTCGCCACAAATTTGTTCAAAGAAATTTTTTACATCAGACTGAGTAACCTGTACAATAAGAAAAATAAAGGGTCACAAAAAATAGCTAACTGAAAATAGGGAAGATTTAAGGACTGAAGAGGGAAGATTTAAGGACTGAAGAGGCAAAATAGGGAAGATTTAAGGACTTAATTGAAGAGGCCAAATAGAGAAGATTTAAGGTCTTAATTGAAGAGGCCAATCGATTTTTTTTTTTTTTTTTTTTTGCAGAAGGTAATTGTGGTTCGCACTGCAAGGTTTCCCAGTCAGTTTTATTCTTCAAGTGCTGATCACTTGCTAGTTCTTATATATATAACAAAACCCCTTTTTCCCATTCTTCCTCCTCCATCATACATCACTAGGTTTTCTAACTTTAGTTTTATAATCATGAAGGAGAATATATCCTCCATCCAATAGGCCATTGGGGAGAATGACCACGAGAGTAGGTTAAACCTGAAATGTGTGATTCTTGTAGTAAAGCTCGGGCTATGGCCAAAAAGCTCAAGGATCATGCTAAGCTGAAGAAGGTATACAACTGATTTCGAGGTACAATATGTCATCACTCAGATCATTTATTACCAAAATAACTCTTGATTTGTTCAAATGCAATTTATCCTAGGCATCACTTTGTTGGATAAATTAGCTCAACATAATTTGCTCCTATTTCATGGAACAGAAACTAACAAGTAGCAGAAAGAAAGAGTTCATTAGTGACCATCCCTGTCCTTGGCTACTAGCACCAATATCCCTTCCATTTAATCAAAAAATTGTCCGGTCTAAGATTCGAACCCACGCCACTCCTCCCCTCTTACCACTGGACCACCCCCTAGGTGGTAAAGAAAGAGTTGGATGCATATACAATTTCAGAACATAGGCATAATAAAACTCATTTGAAAGATGTAACTTACAAATCCTTTTACTAAAAGGTACTGGAAACTAGATAAAAAGGAGAGAGCATAAATAACAATTAGCAAACAATTCCAACAAGAATTATGATGGTACAATGTGGACTCCTAGAAGTTCTGAGAAAATTACCGCTATATTGGAACCTACGAAGCATGGGACCACCAAAATCAGTATCTTCTCCATGTTCAAGAATCCATATGGACACTATAATTTATAGGGGATTCTAGCATGCACAATTTGTAACAAAAATTCTAGATTATAGGGTTTCCATATTGAATCCTATTATATACCTAGACAAGATACCAGTTTTGGTGTGCCCGTGCTTCCTAGGTTCTAATTAACTGGTAACTATCTCAAACATTTTGGTAGTTCATATTAAAACAATTTATAATTCTTAATGCAATTATTTGCTAATTTTATTTCGTGTATCTATGCTAAGTATAAGAATTTATGGCTTACATATTCCGGATGAGGGTTTTGATTCTTCTCTAGTTTCTTCTAACCATATTACAAAAGAGATTATCTAAATATTTGCATATGTAATTTGTTTTTTGTTTTTCTGTTGTAAAGTTTGTCAATGAAATACATAACAAATGATGCTGTATTGATCTATCCACAGATTAATGCCTCAAACAAATTGTATTGTAACATAGATGAAGAGTTGCTAATTAAGTAACATATCATCTAAACAGCAATTGGCCGATTTGTGTAGATTATTTTTCTAGTAGATTTGTACAAATATCAAAAGTATCTGCACTATTAAAATTATAAATGACTACCTTCTTATCGATGTTCGTACAGTAGACTGTCCTCACAACCATTTCTCTTTCATCATTAGACTGCAATCAACCAACAATTTGAAACTTTTACTAGAAGAATAAGAGCTATAGTTTATAGGAAAAGCATAACGTGTAGTCATATAAACAATATCACTCCAAAAAATCTTTTAGAAACAAGTGAAGTGTCCAAACCCTTGGAAGGAATTTAGGATTCACAGGCAAGATAGCAGTCTTTGAGGGTAAAACTCTGAGAGGGTAGTAGCCCAGGATGGCACCGCCAAGACTTAGTGCTGCCCTGGCTCCCTCTGCATAGGGATGAAATAACATTGTGATTAAGAGAGTGCCACTAATCATGAGATACCTAAGTTAATGTTGTCTTTAGACACCTACCCTCATCAGCAAACTCTACGAATGCAAATCGAAGAACTGAGTGGGGGTCGCCGCAAATCCGGCAGTCAACTACCTATAGTGAGAATGTTTCAAAATAATCAGATACAGAAATGAATAACTAACTTCCAGATTGATTAGGCCTGAACCTCAATATAAACAAGTACAATGAAAACAACAAAAGATTCAGGATATTTAAACTGATAAGTACATGGTTAGAAAAGTAAACCCGGGTTAGAAAAGTAAACCCACATGAAGTATTTCCAAAGGGAACCTATCAGCACGAAGTTAAAGCATTTACTCCAACAGTAATGGTGGGTAGCAATATGCTTGATAAAGAAATTCAAGTTTAGACTTAAATAGTAGCAACACTGTGAAATTAGTTTTTCTGAAGAGGGAGGTACATGAGCTGAGGTTTGCGACAAGCTTGAGATTGAATCAAATTTCTTTAAACATCCCTATTTTGGGCCTATTAACTATAAATGAAACGTAACTCAACCTCTTTAAGCCTGTAATATGAACTGATGCTGACAATGTATTATCCAATTCATATTAGAGTAACTTATTTCATTACCAAAGGTTGAAATCAGGATGGTATTTATATTGGATTAGATTATGATGTTGGAATCTTGGAATCGCCTTAAATTGAGATTAACATGATCTTGCTAACTCAAGAACTATTTTTTCACTGTAGAGGTTAAGATTTGTTGGAGATCCTTCTCATCATGGTACCAAAAGTAAATGGGCAGCAACAAAATAATGGAGATAGTCATGATTTTATATGATTATATTTGACGACAATAAAGGATAAGACAGATACACAATAGTAAGCACCATAATTAGTCAGCTTTTGTTGCATCAATGTCAAGTATGAGCAAGACTCTTGCATTATTGTAGGTTGTCTTATGGTACTTCTCTTATGATGGACCACCTATCGGAGGAGGAACAAGCAGAGACGTTTTTATATGAAAATATCATACCGAATACAAGCTTGCAATACTCAAACTACAAATAAGACTAAAATGCAGTACATTTATGACACGATATTGATAACATATGCAACTAGTTTGATAAGGTTGCTTAGGTTGTCTCAAGTCTTCATTTAATACATTATGACAAACCATATTCATAATTTTGTTCACTAACGAGATTGCTAAGATGTAGTTTCTCAAGGCTATCCATTAGAAATCTAAGGAAGCTAATGAAGTCCTGATCTCTCTCTTATTAACTTTAGCAGGAGTCCGGAAATGCATCAGAATATAATTATCTAAAGCAAATATATAATGTTATAGATGAAACTTCAGTAAATATTATAAGACTAATTGTCCGACAACAATGTAAAGTAAATATCTAATTTTAAAGTGTTAAAGACGCTGTCACTGCAACCAAACTACAGAAGTATGTTTTATAATAAAATCTGCCTAAAATGCGTGCAGAGGGATTTGAACCTTGCTTGGTATGATACCATGTTAAAGATGCACAGAAACTCAAGGGCTTGGTGTGGATTGAGGGTTAAATATTTATATTACTCCCACTTCCACCTTGAATCATGATGACTGAGCAGGAGTTGTGGCATCAAAACTAACAACATGACTCCCATGGTTGCATTATCTTTTAATGTTCACCATTCCAAATGTAGTGTGATCCTGCTTCGTTCTATTATTTTTTAGGACTAAGATTTATACCCCTCACGCAAATGTTAAAAATCGCTATCCGTATCAATAAGAGTTGGTCTACCAGCGGTCTAGGATGACTTAACATTAAATGGTGCCCCCACAACTAATAACCAGAGAATCCATTTGGCAACATAACCCAGTTACTAAATTTGGTGAATTGGATAGCATTTGCTTTACGGCCAAGTGTCAAATTGCAAGTTCTGGTGAAAAAAGGTCAACCAAGGAAGAGAACATCAGTTGTGATCTACCAAGCACATTTTTGGAAAACCCAAATAAGTGAGTCTATGATCAATTGTGATCTACCAATGATGCATGAATCACTAAACATTACACCTTCAAATTTGTTGCAAGACAAAATTTATAACATGAACCTTATGGGTAATGCCTACAACCATTTAAAAAATACAAGTGAAAAAGAACCAGAAGTTAAAAACACTATACTCCACAAGAACTACTCATAATACTACTATTCGTTAATCTTGGAACAAAACTAATATGGTAGTGTCACTTATCAGGTGTATATCCACTGTTCAGGATATCTCACGGTATATCAGCTCGTATATAAAGGTTCGCAGGCAAACCGACATGGTTTGCCTAATCGGTTTGAAGAAACCGGTAATTGAACCATACCGGCAGGCTGATATATGGAGTATAGCGGGCATATTGAACAATGTTATATTAAGTTATATACATTATATACTTCATTGATGGATTGTCACATGTTAATAACTTGGATGGTTACACTTCATTATACACTTCGGTGATATTCATTATAAATCTACTAAACCCCCTATAAAGAAAACTAATTGCAGATAAGCTTCTCTCTCAAGAGAGAAAAATAAGTAGCACTTCCCTCTTTGCCAAGTCAACAACGATACTTTCTCTCTTTTCTTAAGACAATTGACGTTCGACTTATGACTTTTAAGTTGCTCAGTTTTTATAATTGTTTATATATACCTATAAGATATATATTAATGCTTTGATTCTTATTATACATGTTATATATAAAATGAATTATTATATTGTACCTCCGCAGGGTAATACCTCCCAATATGTGTGATATATCGTCTGATATCTGCTTTCTGGTATAGTATAGCCAAACCAGTGTGAGACCGGTATCCGATATCAGGAACACTACCTTGTCTATATCCCATCAATTTGGTAAAACTAGTTGACTGGCATTCCAGTGCATACCTTTCGGGCATTTGTAGTCACAAAGCTTAACATAGGTAGAGTTAACATAGTACATGTTATACAAAATCCAGTAATCAAAATTTCCACTGAAAGAAGAATCCAGTTACTTTAAGTAATTAATTCATTAAATCTAATTTAGCATTGAGAGAATCATTTTCCAATATTGACGTTTACTAATTGCTATATAGCACTTACTCAAGGTTTTCAATCTAATCAGAGAAAATAACTCATTAGTTTTAAAGTGAGTGAGAGTACCTATCTAGAGATATGGAGTTCCCAAAATTTGCGCTTGTTCAAATTAGACACGACGGACAAAATGTGCCAGCTTTCCTTAGCAAATTGTGCAAAGTTGGAAGCAAATGATTTCACCACAGCTATTAGGCCAAATATATAATGGAAATATAGAAGTGACAACTATATAATATTGGACAACTATGTTGCACAAATATGGTCACGGATACAGATAAAGACAATACATATACAAGATACAAACATTTTCAAATAGGTATTGTTAGATGAATACAGATAAGGAAACAGGTATGAAAACAAAATGGACACGATTTTCCGGTGTCCGTGTAAAATAGGCTGTCCATAACAAGTAGAAATAGCTAATAAAGAAAATATCATAAATCATAAAGGAAAGTAGAAGAGCTAGACAATACATATACAAGATACAAACATTTTCAAATAGGTATTGTTAGATGAATACAGATAAGGAAACAGGTATGAAAACAAAATGGACACGATTTTCCGGTGTCCGTGTAAAATAGGCTGTCCATAACAAGTAGAAATAGCTAATAAAGAAAATATCATAAATCATAAAGGAAAGTATAAGAGCTAGACAATCTTCTACAATCCCCCACAAACTAGAATATCATATTTAAGTATGTACATGTTGTCTATGTTGTTTTCAAAAAAGGATTCCATCAGATTGTTTTCAACTCTTTTATCAAGGCATTAAAGCATACAAAATTAACCGGTGTCCATTTTAGCAACTAGAAGAATAAATAGCTAAAAATGGTAACCAAACCGTGACAATATTTCAAACAAATAAAAAAATTAAGGATATCTTTATGTTATACAGTAATACATGAATGTGGAAAAAATAGGTCCATGTAGGAAAAAATCGGTGTCCATTTTCTAAGGGGAGTCCACGTGTCAAAATAAGATTATATTAGATACCGATGTTTGTGTACAACGCGCCAAATCCTAACTAAATAGATTGGAAGAATGACAGTTATGATTTGCTGGCTATCAAGATTTTGACATGAGGATCACACCTAAGAAAATTTTCTAAGGGACTACCTTCCCATTCATCATATAAATTCCTAAAGGGAGTCCACATGTCAAAATCTGATTAGATACAAATATCTATGTGCAATGCACCAAATCTTAACTAAATAGATTGGAAGAATGATACTTATGGAAACCGGTCAAAGATTCAATTCCCCTGGGTACGAATCACAATTACCTCTTTGCATATATATATATATATATATATATATATATATATATATATATATATATATAGGGTAAGGTGACGTATCTCGACCCTTCCTCCCTGCATAAGCGAGAGCCTCGTGGCACTAGAACAACCTTTAGTTGTTAATGAACCATACTAAAGAAAGTAGCACATATATAAGCTAATATACAATAGTACCTCCCTTCGGAATATATAGGGTAAGGTGATGTATCTCGACCCTTCCTCCCTGCATAAGCGAGAGCCTCGTGGCACTAGAACAACCTTTAGTTGTTAATGAACCATACTAAAGAAAGTAGCACATATATAAGCTAATATACAACAGTAGCTCCCTTCGGAATACTATATAAACCGCCTAATTCACTGTTGGACCAGCTATATGAGAATTTTGACAAATTAATTAGACTTTACTCACTAGCTTTACGTGTCAAGAATATCAAGCTGCCACCAATTGTTGAGTCATAAACATGATATTATACAAAAAGCTCGAGAATCTATGGACTATGAACTAAATAGATTGGAAAAATGCTAGTTCTGGAATGATATATTGGCTATCAGGATTTTGACACGTAGATTACACCTAGGAATTTTTCTAAGAGGAGTCCAAATGTTAAGATCTGATTAGATACAAATGTATGCATGCAAAGCACCAAATCCTAACTAAATAGATTGGAAGAATGATAGTTATGGAAGATATACTGGGTTATTAGTATTAAACGTGGATCTTGCTAAGGAACTTAATACTTTAATAGTTTCAAATGAACCATACTAAATAAAGTAGAACATATGTACGCTAATATAGAATATTAGCTCTCTTTGGATACTATATAAATCACCTAATTCATTGTTGGACCAGATATATCAGAACATAGACAAAAGTAATTACACGTTATGACTAGCTTTACGTGTCAATAATATCAAGCTGCCATCAATTGTTGTGAGTCATAAACAAGACACTATACCTAAAAAACTTGAGAAGCTATGGACTATGGCTCAACAACTAAGAGCTGAAGTTCTTAACCTTTACCCATAGTACTCATCATATCTTTTATTTCCAGATACTCATACCCATTCTTCCCCACTACCAGAAACTACATATTTTGACAAATATGCCTGCAAAACAAACAAGCTAATTGCAAGAAACTATAAATCACTAATCCAAAAAACATAAGCAGGATAATTTACTCAGATCGTACAAGTGCCTGTTTCGAGCAAGGCATGAACAGTCCAAAATGAACTAGGACATGCCAAAATCAGTGTCCTGTCCTTGTCTCATGTCCATCTCTTATTTGCATAGATGCCAACATATGTAACATATGGAAGCATCCTCATGGTAAAAATATCCCACACCTTCGACACAAGTTTTTGGTGAAATTTCGGTAACAGTAATTCAAATAATGACTTAGCAATAACAGAGATGCATACATTATCAATCTCAACATCATCAACAACATGTACCATAACAACTACTGTCACGAATACAAATCACATGCTGCAGTCCAAGAAAACTTACTTGCCCGCACGTAACAAACAACTTAGCAAGATCCTCTTCAGTGATCTAGCAATTCGTGATTCGCGAACCAACAAACAAATAAATTAGAAATCAACATCAAAAGGATCAAATGAAGAAGAAAAAGAAAATAACATAATCCTTCGGCGCACCTGTTGATCAATGTCAGAAACATAAACAGTTCGCCGAATGCTGTCCTCTCTCTCAGCTCTCCTCAATCTCTCATTCATCCTCCTCTTCCCATGATTGTTGTACCCATTCCTCCTCTGCCAAAAAAGGGGGGAAAAAGAACAATTCCAATCAAAATCATTCCTTTTCTATCTAAAATTGCAACTAAATCCTCCAAAAACCCTAAATTCCTTTTTTAAAAAAACAGAAAATTTTACTCTGGGATTGGGCTGATTATTAGACGATCCGTCACTGCTCGAGTCCTTACTGCTGCCACTATTGTAGAAGACGTTATTGTAAAAATCGGTCGACGCGACGAAGACCGGGGCGTTGGCAGAGAGCCTTCCTCCGCCGCCGCCGGACCTCTTCGGTTCCGCCGCAACCGCCGCCGCAGGGACGAATTCCTTCGCCGAGGGGTTGAGTTTCGACAGCAAGTCGACCAGCTTCCTCACGTCGCTCTGGTACTCCGTCTCCTCCACCGCCGCCGCCACCTCCTCCGCCGCCGCCGCTTCCGCCGCCATTGCAGCTTCTGCTTGTTCCTTCTCCTTTCGATCGGGATATAGGAAAATTTTCGATGGTAAATTGGCCAAAAATGGGAATTTTATTGTGAGTTTGTTTCAATAAATAGAAATAAAAGGAAGGGAAGAGCGAATATTAATTAGAAAGATTTCATCTTTATTGTGAGAAATGGAGAATGGAGCATAGGTTCAATGAAGAAGAATAAGAATGGAGAGAGAGAGAGAGAGAGAGAGAGAGAATAGGTAGGTATAAATGAGGAGGGAGAGGAGGGGATGACGTCAGCGAGGTTGTTAGTTTTACCACCCTGGTGTGTTGGACTCGCTTCCTAGGGATGGGTGGTTTGTTAGGATTTTATTAGGAATGCTTCTTTCCCTTTTTTATCTTTTCCCTAAAATTCTTTTACTAATAATATTATTGTTACTTTTAAATTGTAATAGTTAAGTTTGTCCATCTAGAGTCTAGACAATACATTCGTCCAATTCTCAAAATTGACTTGTATGCTACAAAGGATCAAAGAAGACAAAATGGACAACAGACTTCGTGAAGCGTGCCAAGAACGTGACGTACATAATCAAGAAGATTTTGTGTATGCAATGACTAGATACAAAATGTTATATGACCCGGACCTTGTATTATTTACAAGCGCCACTCCGGGGTTGAGTTCTCCTAGGCAAAACTAATTTTGATTCAAATAATAATAGAAAAATTTTGACTTACCCCCCACTTGCATTACCTATATTAAGGGTGCACCCCACAGTTTTACATTAATGAAGAAATACTCCTATTTTGGACGGAAACCGTCAAAAAATTAAATTTTGGACGAAAATGCCCTTGGGTTCTTCGTTCCTCTTTGTTTTTACTTCCCCCTCCCCCCCGGCCACCGCCCCCCCCCCCCCCTCCCCGCCACCGCTCTCCCCCCTCCCAGCCACCGCCACCGCCTTCGCTGCCCCCCCTCCCCACCTCCGGCGGACGGCGGCAACAGCAGCGACAGCGGCGGCGGCAACAGCGGCGGTGGCAGCAGTTGCAGCGGCGACGGCGGCAGGAGCGACGGCGGCGGCGGCGGAGGCAGGGAGGGGGAGGGGGAGGGGGAGGGGGAGGGGGAGGGGAGCGGAGGCGATGGCGGGGAGGGGGGGAGCGGTGGCCGCGGGGGGAGGGGGAGGGGGAGGGAAAAAAACGAAGAAGAAGGAAGAACCCAAGGGCATTTTCGTCCAAAATTTAATTTTTTTTACGGTTTCCGTCCAAAATGGGGGTATTTCTTCATTAATGCAAAACTGTGGGGTGCACCCTTAATATGGATATTGCAAGTGGGAGGTAAGTCAAAATTTTTCATAATAATAATAATAATAATAACAACAATAAAAAAATAAAGTAGTATTTTATTTTTTAAATTCAAATTCAATGTACAACCGACTCAATTATCATAGTGAAAAGCACTATTCACTTTTGACGGAAATCGTCTATGAGCGACGGTTAATTTTTTTTACCAATATTTTATGACAAAAATATTATTTTTCTTCTCCGCGTGCCCCCCCCCCCCTGCTGCCCTCCTCCTGCGTTCACGCACCCTTGTGCCCCTCCCCCGCCGCACGACGGTGAGCCGCTGCTGTCGCCGCTTACTGCCGTTGTTGTATCTGCTACCACTGATGTCGTCGCTACTGCTGTTGTCGTCACTGTTGTCACCGTTGCATCCTGCTACTATTGCTGCTGCCACTGCGACTGCTATGCTGCTGTTGTCATCACGCTGAGGGCGGAGCGGGAGGGCGTGCGTGCGTCAGAGGGGGCAAGCGCAGCGAGAGGGGCATGCGCGCGGCTGGGAGGGGGCAGCCTGCGGGGATGCGTGCGGCGGGAAGGGTGCCAGTGGTAGCGTGGGAGAAGAAGACAATGGAGGTGGATATTTTTGTCAAAAAGTTCAATCAAAGGAGTTGACCGTCAGTGGAAGATGGTTTTCGTCAATAGTGTGGTACCTTACATTGTGGTAGTTGGGTGGGTTACATCTTGAATTTGGATTTAAAAAAAAATTGAAATGCGACTCAAAATTTCTCTAACAATGATAAACACAATATAGATATTTTTTTGATAAAAATTAAGAAGAATATGAATGTAACTAATATGTTGCTTATCTCAGTTGTCCGATCCACCCACCACCGAGATTTTTTCCAAATAGATTGAGGAGTGTCCAAGCTCGAAAGTTTGTTAGACTTACCCCCCGGTCATGATTATTGTTGATGATGGACGAATGCAGAATTGAATGTTGATGACGGCCAAGAACATAACTACTGTTATAATTCATGGATAAATCCAAATGTGGATGTTCTTATTCTTGTTTACAACCATAGTGATCTTCTTTCATGTTTATATATAGGGCCGGCCCACGATAATGGGTTGCCCCAGCCGAAACAAACTTTGGTTGCCCCTTATTGCAAGGAGTGACACTACATAAAAAATGTAGTTATTATCTTATTAAGATGGTAGATAACCTAATTGTTAGACTCACTAGATCTTGAACTAAGACTGTTTAGCTCAGTAGTACCAAATAACATAAGAACATAAATATTCTCAAGGTTTTATATGTTGATTTGGCTGAGAAGGGATCGAGTATGTACTATATAGACCCACATAGAACTGAGACTTTTTACATCTCAACTTTCCATAATAACTTTCAAGTCTGTAAAGTATCAAGGATTGATTTAAACATTTAGTGGACAAACCATTGTTTCTAGGATGCTACATGCAGCAGCAACCTAACAATCTCATAAAATTGTCACGCCAATTCCTTTTAGGCTGAAAAGAAGGAATACACTAAAAAGACAAAGCTCACATTTATATGAAGCAAACCACATGTTTGCACAACAACTGAACTATACTTAAGCAGGAGGTATCTTAAAAATCTAATTAGACATATGATCAGATAGACCGATAGACCGGCACTGAAGCCACCATCCAAAGAAAAGTTAACCATGTTTCAAATAAAACAATACAACACTGCTACATCAAATATCATACTTTTCCACAAGTAAAGACCAACAATCTTGTATCCTCTCTCAAATAATTCGAAGATAAAGAGAATTATCCTTCAGAGCTCGAGCACCCTTCCTTTCCTTTTATTTTCTTTCCTTTCGAGCTACTTTTCTTTTTCTTTCCTTTCATTTTCAGCTCCTTTCCTTTCATTTCCTTTTGCTGGATGAATTTTTTTTTGTTTAATTTATGGACCGGTTGGTTGCCCTAGGGCCGGGGGATTGTCCAAGCCCACTGGCTTGTTGGACTTACCCTATGGCCGGCCTTGTTTATATATTCTTAATGAGAAAAGCTACAGAACATTCTATTCGGCTACCATATTTTTTTTTTCTTATTTTATAATATATTATCAGCACGAATACTCTTTAACAACGATAAAGGTTGGTGCTTTTACTTCGGCATTATGCCTGTTGTTTGCTCATTTTTGTTGAAATATTTGTTGGGTTTTTCTATAATTTTGCCTTTTCGCCTGGGTACACCTTTTCTGGTTAAGAATCTGTGTAGGTGCTCCATATCTTGTGATTATCGTGATCTTTAAAATTGTGATCTTAAAAATGATCCCTTGTAATAATGATTTGAATATATTGACATGGTATCCGTTATAACATATTCCTTAGGAATGCTGGTGTGGATTTTTAGAGAAATAGTTATAGGCTTTACGTTACTTTTAATTAGTGGATTAGCTACATTAAAATAATTTTTTTAGGTGTTCTTTTCTTCGACTTGACAAATGTCAAGAAAAAATTCGAACATGCACCTTCTGCACTAAGGACCATGTTGTTACCACTAGGCCACAATTCACGGACATTACATTAATATGATTCAGTATCATTGTTGACACCTTAATTTATTCTATTAAAATGGTCATATTTTCTTTAGTTGTATTCATTATGTCATCTTTGTTTTTTCTAATACTTGTTCTTGGTAACGAGAGGCTCATACTAATAAAGATTTTCTTTGTTATGATCTCCTTAGGTTGGCATGTAACCTTCTCTATTAGTCGTTGGTTTTTCCAAATAATTTGTGACCACTCATTTAGTATAACCTATAAATTCTTAGGCCATCTCCAATGGGGGTTTCTATCTTCCTTATTTCTATAGAAGAAATTCACTTTAGGAAAAAAAAAAAAACACCTTCCAACAGTAATTTTTGTGATAATTTCTATCATACGTGATGGTGATGTAGCATGAAGAGATCCTCGTAGAAACTCTCCGTCACTTATACGAATTAATGTTGGACCCCACATCATGAGATTGATCCTTTTATTTGTTGCCATACATGATAGAAATGGAGAACAATTGGAGGATGTTTATTTGTATGAGCAATTTCTATATAGAAACTCTACCAAATAGGATATGAATTTTCATAGAAACTAGTACAATGACACGTATGATAGAAACTCAATTTTAGAAATCCCCATTGGAGATGCCTTAGAAGATTATTCAATGTGGTTTGTAAGGAGATTTACATAAGATGAGGACGGAAATTGTTGGCTTAATCATCTATCAATGTTGCATTAAATTTGAAATATATTTAGTTTGATTTAGGGTATTGTATTAACACTCCTAAAATGTCACCATGTACTTCTTTTTAATTTTATATTATTCAAATTTTAAATATATTTTTGTATTAAATCTGACATTAATGTGTGCATGCATGGAGAGAGGATTGGAGGATGATATTTTAGGAGTGCCAATAATATTAATACAAGGGTAGATTTAAAATTTAAATGATAAAAAAAATTAAAAAGATATGCATGATGACATTTTAGGAGTGTCAATAACAGTATTTTTGATTCATACTTGTGTTATTTTATTGCTCCAAAGATTGTGTTAGTTTATGATGGATATGATCATTATGGATGAATCTCTCTTTCTCCGTTGTGCATCTTTAAATTTAATTTATTTGAACATTGCAATGTATATCATGTGTAGGTTAGAAAAAACAAATTCTGGAAGCAACATGTCTGAAACCTAAATGGAACATAAATATGAGGCTTTTGGTCTCTGCTAGTTCTAAAAGTACTTTAAGGGTAAGCTTGGTAACGGTATTTAATTTCACCGGTTTTGGAGTGTTTTTGAATCAACCATTTATGAAAATTCCTACTTGTTAATTATTTTGAGGCACTGATTTTGGTCGGCTCAAAACCTTTCCAAAATCGGTGTAATATATTTTTGGGTGACTTTATAAACATCCCAAATTGGTGGGTTTTGAGCGACTCTATTTTTATATTCCATTTATATCCTCACAAATATATATATATATATATATATATATATATATATATATATATATATATATATATATATATATATATATATATAACTACTGATACCCTTTCCTATTTAATTTATTCGTGTAAAAAACTTTCAGAACCGCTCATCAGTGAATTACCAAGCATGGATTAGAGTGGTTTAAAAGCCGCTACTTAAAATTATTCAAAATCGGACCCCTCATAACCGGTACTCTAAAAACACCTCGTACTGCTACCATACAATTGCCAAGCAGACCCTAAGGCTACGTTGGGTAGGAAGTATAGAAAAGTGAGATGAAGGAAAAAGAGTTGATATATATTTTTCATCCATATGGAAAGTGTCACGACCCGCACCCGCTTTTCGGATACGAAGCGTGTCCAAGTCCAGCCTACGCCGCAGTGTCGACAGTAGAATGCTGTCTATAACTCACAAGTCACTGAATCTAGAATCACGGAAAAATCTATATCTCATCCACGTAAATATCAAGACACAACCAAGATCAATGAATAACCATGAAACATAACAATAAAGAATATAAACTGAATGTTTCCAAGAAATCAAAGTCACGTTCGATGGACACAAATCCACTACCAATAGACGAAAATAGAGAAATACATGAAATAACTAACTGAGTACAAGCTGCAAATCAAGACAACCTCAACTGCAAAGCACTGTGGTCTGATGCTGGTTCACAACCGCTCGTCTGCTCCTGACTCAAACTTGGCTAAACCTGAAGAGATCATCAGGTCCTCAGAGGACATAACAAGATACATATAAACATGCCTATCTAACAATTTTTTTTATCATGCGTAAGAAAATAAACAAGAAAAACGGAACACGACAAGTGGCTATGAACACGGATACTAGAACAACTACGCGTAAATGAACTGCTGGATGAACAATGATCACGAGATCAATGGAAAACCAAACCCTCATTCCGAGTGTGGACTCACGGGTTTGAACCCTCGTCCCGAGTGTGGACTCTCTGAAGAACAGATGGCAACTCTAGAGGGGGGGTGAATTGAGTATATAGAGATAATATCCAATTAAAATTCAACTCTATCACAAATAAAACCAATCAGAGTAAGTGCGGAAAATAAAGAGAGAATCAAGAGAGCATACGCAGACACAGCCGATTTTAACCTGGTTTCCCTCGTGGAGGACTAGTCCAGGCCTGAGAACTCTAGCTCAGGATTAAATCCACTATTTGTGAAATAGTAGTTTACAACCCGTGCCTTTTCTTCAGAAGAGCACGTCAACTTCTTACAGAGGATCGCAGTGGCGATTTGCTTGGAATTGTCCAAGCGACTTCTTCAACTCTTGCACAAGAATCCTAACTAAGAGATGCTGAGCACTCGAGACTTAGGAGGCTTGTGGCTAGTAGATGGGAAGGGTATGGCTTTTCTGAGCTTTAAGAAAGAAGAGAAGAGAAGATTGGATGATTTGAAATGAGAGAATTCTAGGCCTATTTATAGGATTTTTGTAGGCAGAATTCGGCCAGAATTCGGATAGAAAATTTTAAATATTTGGCCGTTGGACAACTAGCAACCAGCTAACCCTAAAATTAAGGCTGCTGATTTTTAGGGAACAGAGTTCGGCCCGAACTCTGTGTGGAGGCAGAGTTCGGCCCGAACTCTGTGTGGAGGCAGAGTTCGGCCCGAACTCTGTCTCCAGAGCACAGAACTGGTTCTTGGGAGTTAAGGGTCATTTTCTGGATGGTGGAGTTTAGGATTTTGGGTAGGCTGTATGTCAAGTCTCAAGAGCTCAGCATGACACAGTTTACAAACAGTCTAGACTCAAAGAAAGTGTAAAATACAGACTCATATATAACTGAACTGTAAAGACTGAGCTGTCTTCTGACTTGAGCTTGATGTAGACGTCGTGTGTCGTATTGAATTATTACAAGTATTATTTAGTCAATGTTATCAATATTTGGTTGACTGTGACTTTGTGTCAACAATCTCTCCCATATTGATAATTGACAAAATAATAAATGTATATTCAATATTCATACCTGGACACAGAAATGACAAAAGCAAAGCTCCCCCATAATTGGTGCCGAGCTAAACAAGATAGCTCCCCCGTAAACAATGCGTTGAACCTGTTGGCCTGATAGAGAAATTCTCCCAAAAGTACCAAAAGCACAATACACAAAATATACATATCTCTCCCCCTTTTGGCATTTAGCAATATAATAAGAAGCAGATAATAATGGGCAAACACACCAAAAAGAGAAGAAATAGCATATGAACAAGCAAAAGCATATAAAAATAGAACTACCAGAATCATAAGAGTCACAACTCATAACTAGAGTCACCAAACCATAAAAAGTGTACCAAGTACATAAATCCAACTAAACAACTGAAAAGTACTAGAAAGCATAAAAATAAACTACGATCAGCAGCAGCATCATCAAGTAGAAGCCATCTCCATCATGGAGCACGAGAAGGCCCAGCAGAGTCGGAGCGCCTGGGGTCCATAAAAGCAGCACCTGGATCCAGGTAACGCATGACCAAAGGATCGTCAATGCGATATCCCTCACGACCAGGATCCCGCTCCATGGAAATGGGCATAGAGGGATGACGGGACATGGAATACCGAATATCATGCAGCGAGTTGCTGAGTGCACTCATCTGCAGGGTAGTACGGTAGTCCATCTGAGCCCAACGATCGTCCTCTAAGTCGAAACGATCTCGGAGCATGGTCTGGATGGAGTCAAGGGTAGCAGGAGGAGGTGGCACATCCTGTCCAAGTGGAGGGACGTCGGGCTCCTCATCATCAGACTGCTCAGAAGTGTCAGGAGAGGCGACGACTGCTTGAAGACGTCGTGCCTTGGAAAGGAATGCAGGAGCAGGCAAGAAAGGACAATCATGAAGAGGAACAATGAAAGCACGAAGGACCATAGGAAGATATGATAAATAAACCAAGGCTCGTGGTTTCTTTCTACTGTTAATCATCCAGTCCATCATGGTACGTGAAAGATTAAAAGGAATACGATAGTGAAGATGATACAATGCTGAGATCTCAAAATATGTGACTTCATCGGTTGAGCCGGCTTTTGGCAGAATAGTGTTGAAAATAATTCGATGAAGTTCATAGAAGTAAGGGTTGAGATGTTTGGCCATAAGCTTGCGAGGACAAATATTAGGGGCACATAATTCCTCCTTGAAGCTCTCAAGGAAAGTTTCACCAACAAATTGGAATTGGCGAGCTTCCACAAGCTTATCCCAAGTATCGAGATCTTGAAGTTCAAGATACTCGGCCAAATCAGAATCATCAAAAGCAATATCAATACCGGCAACCCGGGAATAGATGTGAGTCGCATCATGAGTCAAGTTGCAATAGAACATTTGTATGGCGGTACGATAAATAACAAAATTTGAAGCAACTAACTCAGCTAGGCAAAGATCACGAAATATGGATTCATATTGAGAAAAGATGGTAAAATTAATAGGATGTCCCCCGAATACCGGACGAGTCCGAAAGTCGCTAAACCACTCGTTGGATGCGTCTAGCGATACAAATAATCGGTCGTCATACGTATTAGGGTCATGGGGACGAGGTGGGTTGAACAACGGATGAGGGGGTTGTTGTTGTTCAACGGGTTGCTCAATGGGAGGAGGAGGATTCGAAGAGGAAGCACCCTCGGTTCGAGTCCTCTTCCCACGATTGGGCAAGCGAGAAGCCATTGCACAAAATAGAGAAATTGAAATAGAGAAGAAGAAGGAGTTATACCTCAAATCGACAATGAACAATGAAAGAGAATGAGAAAATAGCCCTTCTCCTTGATTTTGGTGAGCAATGGAGCACTATGGAGAGAAATCTAGGGTTAGGGTTTGAGAAAAATAGTGGAGGAGAAGAAGAAAAGGTAGTAAGAAAGAGAGAGAGGGAGGAAAACCCGAATATAAGGGGAGGGTTTTCTTTGGTCGGAGTGAATCTGGACCGTAGGATCTCATTTGATCAAACGGCTGAAACCTGTCCCGATTCTGGAATAGGGGGGACCGAATTCGGCCAGAACTCTGGTAATGGCAGAGTTCGGCCCGAATTCTGGGTCTTTGTCCCAGAACAAAAATCAGGCTGGAAGAAAAAAATTGGTTAAGTATGGGAAATCAGGATAAGTTATAAAGATAACGAATTCAATAAACCAGATAGTACAAGTAGGAGAAAAGCAGTATAAAATTGAAAAGTAGCATGTCAGCAGATTATAAATCAAAATGTACCGTATAATAAACAAGGAAATATATCTTGATTCAATAATTTGAATCTGCCATGGGTTAGCTGCAGGGGCCGGATCCCAGCTAGCGGTAGTCCTGAGGACTAGTGCACCGTGTCGCTTAGGCTTTTACGCCTTGGTGTCAGAAGGACCCTTTCGGCTTGTACCCATAGCAAGTTCATTTTAAGAGAATCTCAATATATTCGATATTTACGCAGGTGTATTTTAATTTATGACAGCTTCATCTAAAATTCCAAGTTTACGACAAAGGAAACTGAAGCGCTCTTCGGATAATGGCTTTGTAAAGAAGTCTGCTAACTGATGATCAGTGTCAACAAATTCTAAATTAATCGTGCCATTTTGCTGATGATCACGCAAAAAGTGGTGTCTAATCTCAATATGTTTTGTGCGTGAGTGACATATGGGATTCTTAATAAGATTTATTGCACTAGTGTTGTCACAAAAGATAGGAATATGCATGAAAGATAAATTACAGTCTTCAAGGGTTTGCTTCATCTACAGAATCTGTGCACAACAACGCCCAGCTGCTATGTATTCAGCTTCTGTTGTGGATAGTGCGACAGAATTCTGTTTCTTGCTAAACCAAGAGACTAAAGCCTTTCCTAATAAATGGCACGTACCGCTCGTACTTTTACGGTCGACCTTGCATCCAGCAAAATCAGCATCCGAGTAACCAATAAGGTCAAATGATGTTGACTTGGGATACCATAGGCCCACTGTAACCGTACCCTTAAGGTATCTAAAGATACGCTTAACTGCGGTCATGTGCGATTCCTTAGGATTTGCTTGATATCTAGCACACAGGCAAACGCTAAACATTATATCAGGGCGACTAACAGTAAGATAAAGTAGACTGCCTATCATACCTCGATACTTACGTTGATCTACGGGTTTATCGCTCTCATCTGGTTCCAGTTTGGTTGAAGTAGCCATAGGAGTGCTGATTGGTTTGACATTATCAAGTTCGAATTTCTTCAGCATGTCCTTTGTATACTTCGACTGACAGATGAAGGTTCCATTTATCATTTGTTTGACTTGCAGCCCAAGAAAGTAGTTGAGCTCCCCCATCATGCTCATCTCAAACTCGGTCTGCATACACTTGGCAAAATCTTGACAAAGGGTTTCATCAGTAGAACCAAAAATAATATCATCTACATATATCTGAACTAAGAGAATAGTGTCCTTCAAAGACTTTATGAAAAGTGTAGTGTCAATTTTCCCTTTTGAAAAACCTTTCTCAAGCAAGAAGTTGCTTAGCCGTTCATACCAAGCTCTAGGGGCTTGTTTGAGGCCGTACAGCGCTTTCTTTAGCTTGAACACGTGGTCGAAAAATTTGTGATTTTTAAAGCCAGGGGATTGTTTTACATAAACTTCCTCCTTAATAAAACCATTCAAGAAAGCACTTTTAACATCCATTTGAAATAATTTGAAATTTTGAAATTTTGCAAATACACAAAGCATCCGAATGGATTCTAGTCTAGCAACAGGAGCATACGTCTCATCGTAGTCGATACCTTCCTCTTGGTTGTATCCTTGAGCTACTAGACGAGCTTTGTTGCGTGTGACTAAACCATCTTCATTTACTTTGTTTCTAAAAACCCATTTAGTACCAATGATCGAGTGATCAGCCGGTCTAGGAACTAGTTCCCATACTTGGCTCCTCTCGAATTGGTTGAGTTCTTCTTGCATAGCAGAAATCCAAAATTCATCATTGAAAGCTTCAGAAATGTTTTTAGGCTCAATTTGTGAAATAAAGGCAGTGCTAGCAATAGGGTCTCTTAATGATGATCTAGTGGTTACTCCACGTGAAACCTCACCTATTACCAAATTTTCTGGATGTGAAGGCTTGAAAGAGAATTTCTTAGGCAAGCTTTCCAGAGAATTTGTTTCGGTTGTGGTGTTCATTGGAGTAGATGTTGATGGCTCAACATCATCATCAAGAGTAGCTGCTGCACTGTTATCTTCGTCAAAAGTCACATTTGTAGACTCTTCCACAATTAAAGAGCGTTTGTTAAAAACTCTATATCCCTTACTCTTGGTAGCATAGCCAAGGAAAATGCCATCGTCAGCTTTGGCATCAAATTTGCCTAAGTTGTCTTTGGTGTTAAGGATAAAGCATCTACATCCAAAAACTCTAAAATAAGAAACATTTGGGGTTCTCCCAAACCAAAGCTCATAGGGTGTTTTCTTCGTAATAGGACGAATAAGCACCCTATTTAAAATATGGCATGCTGTACTGACAGCTTCAGCCAAAAAATATTTCGGAAGTGAAAACTTGTTCAACATAACTCTGACCATATCGCCAAGAGTCCTATTCTTCCGCTCCACAACACCATTTTGTTGAGGAGTTCTTGGACAAGAAAACTCATGATCAAAATCATTAGAATCACAAAATCTTTCAAAATCAGAATTTTCGAATTCGCCTCCATGATCACTTCGGATTCGAGTAATCATGTAGCCTTTTTCGTTTTGAACTTTCTTAACAAAAATCTTGAAAACCGAAGTAGCATCACTTTTATTTGCAAGAAAGAAAACCTAAGTAAATTTTGAAAAATCATCAACAATAACAAAGGCATAGAGTTTTCCGCCAAGACTGGCTACTCTACTAGGCCCAAATAAATCCATATGGAGTAATTGCAAGGGTCTAGAAGTGCTTACAGAGTTTATGGAATGAAAAGATGACTTGGTTGCCTTGTTCAACTCACATTCGGCACATACGGTGTCCTTTTTGAATGTGATGTCGGGCAAGCCTCTAACTAGCTTCTTGGTTGATAGCCTGGATATATTATCCATATTGACATGACCAAGACGCTGGTGCCATAGTAGCCGTTCATCTTTATGAGCATATAAACATCCCTGCATTGTTAGTATTTCCAGACAAATAGAAAGTATAAATATTATCCTCTCTTACCCCTTCAAAAGCGATGTCTCCCGTTGACCTATCATAGATAAGGCATTTGTTTTGTCCAAAGTTAATGTCATATCCATGGTCAGCAAGATGACTAATGCTGAGCAGGTTATGCTTTAACTCGGTCACTAGGCAGACATCCTTTATTACGGGAGAGGGAGGATAACCAATATTACCATTACCTATAATATAACCTTTGAGGTTGTTGCCGAAGGATACATATCCTTCTCTCTTCATCGATAGTGATGCGAAAAGATTTACGTCTCCTGTCATATGCCGCGAGCATACACTATCGAGAATCCACTTACTTTTAGTTGAGGAGGGAAGGTCCACCTACATCAAGAGTAGATGTGACCTTTGGTACCCAATTTCTTGAGGGTCCTGAAAAGTTAGTTTTTGGAAACCATGCATATATTTTCTTATCAACTAATCTTCTAATTCTACATTGTGGTGATATGTGTCCATACAAACCATAATAAGTACATATAGTATTCCTATTTACATTAGGAGCATGCTGATGATGTCTATAAGCAGTATAATGAGCAGAAGTATGATGATTAGCATGGTGATGATGATTATGCATAGAGTGCTGTGGAGTGGCATGGTGATATTGTCTATATGGAGCATGGTGATGTTGTCTATATGAAGCATATTGATGTTGTCTGTATGGAGCATGGTGATGTTGTCTATATGGCATGACATTGTGATGTTGTCTATATGGCATGACATTGTGATGTTGATTGTGTCTTTGTGCAGCATGATGATTGTATCTATGATAATTATTTCTACGTGTATGTGGTTTGTGTCCTTTGTGAAATTGTGTGTATATGAAAGCATGATTATGTGTTGTAGATGGACGATATGAATGACTAGCATGAGAAGTAATATGCTTTGTGGGTGTCTCATGAGATTGGGTTTGAGGTTGAGCAACCTGTTTACCCAATTTAGTCTCTAATCTCTTGGAGACAGCCTGCAGATCAGTAACCTTAGCATTTAAACCATAAATCTTAGTCATAGAAATCTTGTGTCTACTCTTTTCTTCAGCAAGCAACGTGTTAAGCGTTGTGATTTCTTGTGTCTGTTGCTCAATACGTGTTTCAGCATCATGAAGGCTTAGTTTAAGCTTCGATACTTCATCAGTGACTTCCGTGGGTGAAGTGTCTCTAATGTTATCAAGCAATAGAGAAAGTCTTTGAATTTCGTCTTCATGACTTTTGATTTTGTCCTTGGCGTGTTTGTATTTACCAATGATCTTTTTGTGATCATCGAGTAAATCAGTGAAAGCATCGCCAAGTTCATCAAAAGAGAAGTCGTCAAGAGTTTCGTTTGATACCTTATCGGATGTTGCCATTAGGCACACATTAGCCGTATCTTGAGGAGAGTCCTTTTCTTCCTCGGAGTCACTAGCTTCGCTTTCATGCTAAATGCTTGTGTTGGCATATTTCTTTGATGAAGTCTTCTTGTATGGCTTTTCATAGCGGTTGCTCTTCTTCAAGAATGGACAGTCTTTTCGGACGTGTCCAGTCTTTTTGCAACCATAGCAAGTTGGCTCTTCTTCACCATCTTCTTGTGGTTCCTTCTTCCTTCGATTGAAGCGAAGGAATTTTTTGAAGTTGCGGACCATAAGGGCTTGATCATCTTCTGAGTCATCATCATCTGTCTCTTCGGGTTTAGCCCTTCGCCGGTGAGCTTTGAGTGCGATCTCCTTAGCCTTAGGAGCAGGCTCTTCGAAGTCCTTGAGGTCAAGCTCATGAGTCATTAGCTTTCCCATCAAGGTCTCCATGGACATGGTTGTGAGATCATTTCCTTCTATGATGGCCATCATCTTAGGGTTCCAAATCTTTGGTAGCCCCCTAAGTAGCTTGCGAATCTTCTCGTGATTTGAGTATTGCTTGCCGAGCGAAGACAGGGGGTTGATAATGTCGAGGAATCTTGTGAACATTTGCGTGATCGTCTCATTTGGTTTCATCTTGAAAGCCTCGTATTCTTGCGTGAGACGGCTTATCTTTGATTCCTTGACTTGGGTAGTTCCTTCATGCGTCACTTCTAGAAGTTTCCATACTTCATGAGATGTGGTGCATGTAGATACCCTGTTGAACTCATTCCTGTCTATAGCACAGAATAAACCATTAATAGCTCTCGCATCTAGACTTGCCTGTTTCTTCTCCTCGTCAGAATATTTGTCATATGATTTCTCAACAAGATCACCGTTGACAACTATCCTGGCGGGCTTTTTGTAACCGTCAGTGACGACAGTCCACAGGTCAAAGTCTAGAGACTTGAGATAAAAACTCATCCTTGTTTTCCAATATGTGTAGTTGGTTCCATCAAATAGGGGAGGCCTATGAGTGGACTGCCCTTCACCATGATTGGAAATCAAGGATTGTGTGGTTGCCATGGATCAGCTCTAGGATGTAAATCCTTGTAAAGAGAACAGAGCTCTGATACCAATTGAAGAACAGATGGCAACTCTAGAGGGGGGGTGAATAGAGTATATAGAGATAATATCCAATTAAAAATTCAACTCTATCACAAATAAAACCAATCAGAGTAAGTACGGAAAATAAAGAGAGAATCAAGAGAGCATACGCAGACACAGCTGATTTTAACCTGGTTTCCCTCGTGGAGGACTAGTCCAGGCCTGAGAACTCTAGCTCAGGATTAAATCCACTATTTGTGAAATAGTAGTTTACAACTCGTGCCTTTTCTTCAGAAGAGCACGTCAACTTCTTACAGAGGATCGCAGTGGCGATTTGCTTGGAATTGTCCAAACGACTTCTTCAACTCTTGTACAAGAATCCTAACTGAAAGATGCTAAGCACTCGAGACTTAGGAGGCTTGTGGCTAGTAGATGGGAAGGGTATGGCTTTTTTGAGCTTTAAGAAAGAAGAGAAGAGAAGATTGGATGATTTGAAATGAGAGAATTCTAGGCCTATTTATAGGATTTTTGTAGGCAGAATTCGGCCAGAATTCGGGTAGAAAATTTTAAATATTTGGCCGTTGGACAACTAGCAACCAGCTAACCCTAAAATTAAGGCTGCTGATTTTTAGGGAACAGAGTTCGGCCCGAACTCTGTGTGGAGGCAGAGTTCGGCCCGAACTCTGTCTCCAGAGCACAGAACTGGTTCTTGGGAGTTAAGGGTCATTTTCTGGATGGTGGAGTTTAGGATTTTGGGTAGGCTGTATGTCAAATCTCAAGAGCTCAGCATGACACAGTTTACAATCAGTCTAGACTCAAAGAAAGTGTAAAATACAGACTCATATATAACTGAACTGTAAAGACTGAGCTGTCTTCTGACTTGAGCTTGATGTAGACGTCGTGTGTCGTATTGAATTATTACAAGTATTATTTAGTCAATGTTATCAATATTTGGTTGACTGTGACTTTGTGTCAACACTCTCTAGTTAGCTTACGACAAAACACCCTCGTCCCGAGTGTGGACTCTCTGGTGCCAATGAACACGACAAACACCCTCGTCCCGAGTGTGGACTCTCTGGTGCACTGGTCAACCCTCGTCCCGAGTGTGGACTCTCTGGTTGTGCCAAAACGATAATCAAGAATTTAGCAATTCACTACACGCACTCGTTCTATGACACGACTCAAGCAAGGTACTGGTGAGAACAACTCCAACTGTGACTATAAGGCCAAACATGAACACGGCTATATATCAATGAAACGACTCAACAGTATATAATATGAAGAGCACATGTCTATAAACAAAAGAACTGGATAATGAAAGAAAATATATGTAACTAAAACTGTAGAGGAAGGCAAGGTATACTTGCCTGTGGTCCTGAGCTGCTGGCACGGGTCAAGAATCCGTATCAAGGTCCAAGTTGCCTGTTTTGTACATTTACAATGTCAATAAAGGGATTAAGATAAGGAATACTCTATTCACTAGGTTCTTAGCCTAAGATTTAGTCTAGTTTGGTTCCTTATGATTCTAACCTTGTTCTTATGCCCCCTTCTAGACTTGTCAAGTGAAATCCTATTTACATGTTTATCCATATAGAAGTCTTATTAGTGCACTATTGCATTGAGTGGCAACACTGTTATAGAGTAGTATACTATTAACCTTCTATTACTCCATACTATGTGTATACCCTTGCTAACAGCATATTGGTGCTGCTCAAGAGTTTAATTGACATCTAATGACATCTGTATACAGCCTCTTGTACTACCATTCCTAGTCACCTGGCTTATAAGTCACCTGCACCTATCCAAGGCATACTACCTGTTATAGTCTTTTATACCATTCCCTTGAATTACTTGTAGTTGCCATCAAAGCCTAGGCTAGAGGCTATTTCCCTTTACATATTCTGTTCCCAGGAAAACCCTACACATGACTCTTAGCATTCACTGAGATGTACACTATGTTTCAGCCCTGTTGGACCTACAGACTACCCACAATACAAAGTCTTAACTGATACTACAATCCAAACGTGTACTGGTAAAATAGGAATAGGAGTGGGACTGAAATGTTCTCTTGGGACTGAATCATAGGTTAACTATAATTTTGATATATAGTACTGCACATAAGAAATATGGACTATTTCAAATGAAAGCAGGGGACATCAACCAAGTTTTGGAATCTGCTCATTATAATACCTATTGGCTGAACATTAAACACCATATGGACAGAAAATGTCAAGTCATAATGCATCCTAATAACATATATCAAATTCGATACCAAGTGCAAATTTCCATGTATATTGGTATGGACACCTAGGTACCCTATACCTGTATCAATGACTCTGCAACTATCTACCTGGGTTACTCTGTGAAGATGAGGCAAAGTGTAAACCTGAGAGTGTGTACATTATCTACACCTGGGTTCTGTATCAACTTTCTATTTGATACTAGAGGGCAACTAACACGTTAGTCCCAACTGAAACATGGGAACTAATATATCAGTACTTATTCTATCCTTAATGCATTATCACTCTATACCTTACCACGAGAGCTGGAACCCATATGTAGTCCCTAGGGTAAGCCTAGGCTAATGACACACAACCATTACACATTTTTAGGTGTCCTAGTTCTCTACTTGTTGTTCACAGCAGGTAAGGCTGCTGTTTTGTCTTCCCTATCAACTAATACTAGCCCCGCAGTAATGGCTTCTTGAACCTGCACATGGACTGTGCCAATGACAGGAACCCACATCTCTTCTACTGATAAATTGACAACTAATACCCGTGTATAATCTTGGGACAATAATGCCAACTGTTTTAGGTGAAACTATATACATTATTTATATCTACACCTATAGGGTACCTCCTTGCAGTACACTTGCTTGTACATGAGCCGTGTCCTAAAATAACACCACATCCTACTCTGTTATCAGGACTGCAGCCCCTCTCTATTCCTTGGTACCTGGTGTACCTGTAGGCCATACCCACAGAACTCCATCAATTCCCCTAACTTACTAAAATGCATGATATCATGTTGACATGCTATGCTCAGTTTCTACTTGACTCCTAATAGGATGAGGTTCATGGTGCAACCAATGACCTCACAAGAAACTCAGAAGTAACTTGAGATGTCCTAGTTATTTACCTTAGGATTCAAGTGTATCTCAACTTGATTCAGTGCAGCTGCATTATTGAAAAGGCCACATGTGCTGGTGTGGATATTAGAGTACAGTTGATAACCTGGCTCAAACCTGTGCACTGAATTATCTATCACTGCCCCACATTTGGATACTCCCTCTAGTGTCTACACCTTGCTGAAAATACAGATACGGTGTGCCTGTGTCCTCTACAATGACTGAACCAACATACAAGTAAAGGCTGAACAGTTACCACTTGATCCCTTGACATCCTATTTCCTAGTATCCTCTTCACCCTTGTTCTAATTACTGTCTTAATCCTACTTGTCAATATAGCTAATGTTAATATTCTGCCCACATGACTCAACTAGATGCAGGTATCTCGATATTCAACTAGGTGAGGGTGGTTTACAGGCTAGAGACAATTTGATTGGTCTTGCCTGCAGTATTTTATATGGAAGAACTTATAAAGGATTGCCAAGAGGTAATGGTCAATTAACTGTTCATGTCCTATTGTATGCATCATAACTGGACACAAGGTGGTATCATAGATATTCCTCATTGATGTAGGCTAGAGAAACCAAGACATGGGTTTGATCAGTTATGCAGTTGCCTACATCCTCTGATACTCGATTTTCTGATGTCCTAATCTCCTGATTCGTATGCAGGTATGGTCCCCTAAGATCCACTCTGATTTGTTTATAAAATAAAGTCCATTACATGCACCAATACTTAGTGTTTGTGACACACAAAAATCACTTGTATAGTGGCATGATTCACAATATAGCTAACAGCATCTGGCCCAAGAGTATCATACAATGGCACAGACACATAAGAGTATGCTGAGCAGGCATGGTCCCTGTTGCACTCTGATGCTTGTTCACCCTTGACTGCTATGCTTACCCAAACCAGGTACCCCCCCTCTGCACTGGTCAGACAGTATTATATTATGTCGACAGGAAGGGCAGACATCTCGATTACACAAGGACTAGCCACACCATTTATATACCCACCTCTAAGTCATGATATACCACCATACTAGCATAACTCAATTCCTGTAGAAATAATCAATATGGACCCTCTACTATCTCCTAGACATAAACACGAATACCTATACTACAGTTGAAGACAATATCGACTAACACTCAAATTTAAAAAATACTAATCGGGACGAAGGGTGAAGGATTACCTGGTTGAAAACAAGACTTGACTGCTCCTCCTCCTTCTTCAGCTTCTTACGACAGGGGAATGAATTTGTTTCTAGGGTTTGCCGAGGGGTTGGCCACAATCCTTTCCTATATATACTAATGTACGATTATGAAGGAGGAGATAGGAAGATTGGTTTGCTCTTATCTAAAGTTTTGGGCGAAGGTTTATCTCGAATTCAATTTGAATTCGAGTACAGGGGTTATGGGTTCGGTTTTAAAAAGGAAGTTTGAATAATGACCTTTTTGCATCCAGGTCCTTGTCGAATTCTTTATTACCCATTGGTCCTCCATTGGTATTGTAACGTCCCAGTCCCAAAATACTTGGGACTAGATACGTATCATGCCAGCTGTATACATACAAGTAACTGAATGGTTCGTATGTATACATAAGCTGTAAAATGTAGTAAACCATGATCAAACTAAATCTTATCCACAATATGAAGTTTAATGATATAATCAACTAGTTATTTTGTACAAACGTTGGGCGGAGACATATCCACTACCAACAATTTAAAATAAGAAATATACAAGAAAGAATTTGTTAAGTGAAGCAAGCACAGTCCGAGAGCAATCATCACGAAGGAAGGAACGGCTTTAGCTAGAGCACCTGTAAGAAAACATGAAATACACATCTGGAGAAATCACCAGGTCCTCAGAGGGACGTAACAAGACACATAATATCATGCCAATAAACTGAATAATAAAGCTCAACAGAAAAGTATACATGAGTAAAGGTTCCTAACCATTCTATGTGGAATGCACTTTAGAGGACAACGTTCTACGCAGGGGCTGTAACAGATTCACGCAAGCAAGTAATAAAGAGTGGCCAACAAGTAGCGCTCATCCGAGACAATATCGGCCGGGTAACACATAGTGCTCATCCGAGACACTATCTCCCAAATGTGTGTAAAAATAAATGTAGCCCCTACGCTAGTAGCTTTCCCCTCCCCCCAATGATACTATACGTGTGTCGTAACCATGACACACAAACACGTGTCGTTTCTACCACACTGTTTAATCCTTAATAACTGTCAAGTCTTCTACACAAATCTATTAGCAGTTATATCCTAACGCACGGCCTGTACGTACTGATGTACGGTCGGTACGCAAGTCCGAAGCTATATGCAACTCACAACTCACACACAAGCCGTGGCACATCGTGACGGTTTATGAGATATTCTAAACATATGGTAGTCCCTTAACTCTAAGCCAATTGCATAAAATATAGTAATATGTATCTACATATAATTTAGAAAGAAACAACTTGAAAATAAACAAAATATGCATGATGTTGAGCATAAATTTAAACAGTAAAGGCAACGTGTCTTGCCTAGTGTGTCGTCTGGTGTGGTACGATGATCAAGATGTCATATTCTGTCCAATAGCCGAGGTCCATGCGAACATGGCCTAAATTTGCGAGAAAATAGAAACGTGTGAGTAGTCGTGGTCAATAACGATAATGAAAGGGAGTTTGGGAGTAAACGAATAATTACACTATTTTTAGAAAGTGATATTTGTAATACTTTAGAAACCATATTTGCTAGTAAAATAATTTTGGTAACTATTTGAAAGATAGAGAAAATTTTAGTTAGGCTAAAATTGCAAGTTTGTATAAATACCTTTAGGATAGAAAATACCTTTTATAAATAAAAATATAGATTGCTTAGGCCAACCTTGTCGAACATATATTTTGTTAAATACTTGAAAATCCAAAAATCTTCTTATGGTAAAACTCTAATTTTGTCAAAGTAATATTTTAAGTTTGAAACCTATATTTTATTAATCAAATACTCTTAGTTAATTCATACTCGAAAGTGCCAAAAAAATGTTTTAATTAGAAAAATAATACTTTAATATTTTAATCAAAAGTTTTACTTAAAATATGACACCAATAAATATATGTTAGGCTTTTGAAATTTAGTTTGAAATTATATATAGGGTCAAGTCCATTAATTTTTTTAGTAAAAAAATAGGCTTTTAGAAAAAAATTAATAAATTAAAATAATACTAATGGTGTACTAACATAATACTAAAAGAGTATAATAATCAACTCAAAAGAATAATAATAATAATAATAATAATAATAATAATAATAATAATAGTAATAATACTAATAATAATAATATTATTATTAGTCATAATAATAATGTATCATATATTAATAATAATAATAACAATAACATTAATAATAATAATAATAATACCTATAATAACAGTACTTATATCACTTCTCTCCCAAATGTGCACACACAGAGAGAGAGAGAGAGGAGAGAGGAGGAGAGAGAGAGTGGGAAAGAAGCCGAGGAGAAGAGAGTTTACCGATGAGGAGCGGAGGGGGTTTCGGAGAAGCTCGGCCGGACGTCGGCGGCTGAGAGGAGGAGGCGGTGGCCGGAGCTGACGGGGCGGCACGGGACGGAGGAATCGACGGCACCTACCAGCACGCGCGGAGGGAGCGCGAACGCGTGGGCGGTGCACACGACGACGAGGTCGGCGATAGACGCGGCGGACGCACGTGGAGGCTCGACTGACGGAGCTCCGGCGTGGGGCTCGGATCTAGCGAAGGGCACGCGAGAGAAGCCTGGCGGCCGGAGGCTAGACTTGGCTGGGCGCGGATCGGTGTTCGTCGATCACGAGGCTCATCGTGGATGAAGCTCGCCGGGGAAGGAGACCGAACGGGACGGCGTGCGATTTTGGGTGGCGTCGGGGTCACAACCGGAAGCAAGGTGAGCTGGGATTTCGTTTCCTTTCGCTTATGTTCTCTGGTGTTGGTGGTGATGTGGGTTTTGGGGCTTTTGGGTGGCCACTGTAGCTGCGGTCGGGGTTGGCCACGGGGTGTTGGTTTCCAGTGACTTGGTCGGCCGGAGGAGCCGTGGTGTGGGGCGGAGTTGGTGCTGTTGGGTGATGGTAGAGGGACTGGTAATGGCAGTTGAAGGCCAGGGAGAAGATGGTGGCGGTGGTGGTTGTGGACAGAACTATGGCGACGAGGGTGGTATTGTTTTTCGGAAGAGTGGCGGTGGATGTGTAGATGGTGGTGATGCTGGAGGTTGCTTCGGCACAGGAGGTGGCGGAGGACGGCTGCTGCGGTGGTGCCGGGAAGAATAGAGAGGCAGTCGGCCTTGGCCGGAAGGTGGACATGGGTTAGGGATTAGGGTTACGAGTTGTGTCGGGTGTGTTGGGCCGATAGGAAGGAGTTGTCAGGAAGAGCGGGGATTGATGTAATTATAAAAGTGGAATAAGAATTTGGATGGGCACCGACACGATGCACATCTGTTGTCACGCCCCAGAACCAGAATACTGGAGAGCGGGGGAATGACTCAGCCAGCTACGTATTACGGGTAGATGAATACCGTATAATACGATCAATGCTGTCTAACCAGATGAGGGGGTGCATACTACATAAAGGTCTTACTATGGTCATTTCACATCTACTGTCTCAATCATTCAATCAAGAAGCATAATAGAGAACATGTAAGATAAAGCAGTTAAGGCGTCCCAAATGCTCAGTCAAAATGTTCTTGAGATCTGGCTTTACAAAACATAGCCAGATGGTATAGCAAGTATACACAATTGTTATCAGCTGCAGTCTGACTTAATTACAATTATGTAAAAGTAAATACAAGACAATCCGACTAACATGTCGGTGCCAAACGGCTAAGTATAAAGGTAAATAACAAAACGAGCGGTGAAGTAAGGAACCCACTCGAGTCCTCCTGCAATCATTCTCCTAGTGTTGACCATCCTGGAGGTAGAAGTACGCTGAGTCCTCGGGAACTGGCTCTAAATCTGGCCATGCAAAACCAGAGAGGTTAGACCTCTAATAGCAAGTACCACAAGAAAGGACGATATGAAGGACTAAACCAGTAGTAAAAGAATATAATAATAGATCTCTGCTTGCTACTAGGATTCACATCACATCACGACACTTCGAACGAACCTCCCAACCAAACAAGGACAGAAGTTGACCCGTCATGTCCTGACATTCTGATCATCCCAGTTAGGTAACAGAGTAGTACAGTACACAAACAAATTATCTTGAACGGCCAATCAAATCCTACGGCTTGCTATTGTGAGTCCCAAGTTATCCTGGAATTATACAATTAGGGATTCCTCAGTTCTTACTATGTGCGAGCAAGGCTAGTCTATCCAGTTAACCATGTGCACCATGCATGAATTAGACGAGTCCTAGCAGGACGCCCGTCAATATACAATATACAATAATAATAAAAGCAGATACTGCTCCCTGCCCGTGTGGCAGGTTTACAGTATCTGTGGGAACCAGCCGGCCCATCGGGTACTAATCGTCCCAAGGGGGCTGCCATGTAAGAACTCGGGAATCCATTCTCTCCATGCCATCATTATTTTATTTAACTTAATAGTCCCTACGTTGAGTGAAATCCCATACCGTGGATCATGGTCATTCAAATGAGTACTTTCGTACGGGATACGATATGCACAACTCTACAACGATACCAGTACGGTTAGGTTGCAGGTCTTACATAGCATAATGCAACAATCAAATCTAACCACGGTAATCATGCCTTGACCATAAAGTACACATGCTTCTTTTGTAGAAAATAAATAAATAAATAAATAAATAAATAAATAAATAAATAAATAAATGAATAAATAGATTGAAGCCTGCATGTGCATGTATGTCAATATTTCGGGATCAGTCAGTCGATTGCAATAGTTCATAACATGGACGTGTCTCATTCATTTATTTCAATAAGACGACTAGCCAGTCTCTTAGTTCCAACTAGGAACGCATGATCAAATTAGTCAAGATAACCATCGTCATTAATGGTGACAAGGCATGAAAGTCATTAGCATTAAATAGGGTTGAGCCTATAACTCTCAAGGTCAAGTTCCAGTCTCACTAGATATCCATATACCAATCCAGACACTTGGCACTAATACACAACCATAGGTATTAAAATATTAACATGCTAAGATTTTCGGGTTCATGCAAAAAGGCGTAAGGATATAATAGGAAATTATCATGCCAACATTAAATGAATAAAATATAGAACAAATAAAACTCCCAAGTCAGGAAGTCATGCTAACAAGTCTAAGCTAAGTCCAAAAGTCACGCAAGAATCGTATGCGTGAAAAGTACGCCAAGTCTGGCATGAAGGAGCGAGCGTAAAAAGTAGTACACTCTGGTAAGCGTGAGCGTGAACAGTGAGGTGTGTGACAAGTGATGCGTGACAAGTGATACGTGCTGGCAACGTGAGCGTATGAGCGTGACAAATAATTCACGCACGCACGCGCAGCGGAGGGTGAAAAGTCACGCACGCCAAAAGTCACGCACAATGTGATCATGAAAAGTCACGCACGCAAGCTCGGGGACATGAGCGTGAAAAGTCTCGCACGCAGTACAAAGACAGGAGCGTGACTCAAATACACGCAGACAACGCGAGCGTGACTGAAAATACACGCACTCAAATGCGAGCGTGACTAAAAATACACGCACGCACAGAGTGAACGTAACTCAAAAGTCACGCAGACACGCACAGACATGAGCGTGACTAAAATACACGTACGCTCATGAGAACGTTAGCGTGACTTAAATACACGCAAACACGTATTGACGTGTGCGTGACTGGGTGATGTTTACGCGAGCACGTAAGAACGTATGCGTGAAACATCTCCCAAACTCCAAGTCCCATGGAGCCTTGTTTTCAGTGCCAGAAATACACGCTAAGTTGGTGGACCAAGAACCCATGAACAGCCGAAATACTATAACTTAGATCTAGAGAAAACCAGCAGTAGAATCAAAAATGCTAAGAACTAATCTCTCTTGGAATCATGAGAGGAAGAGAAATGAACCATAAAAATGGGTGATTGAGAAGCAAGTTTGCACTTGCCTTCTCCTGCTGCTGGTAGGTGGTGGGGAGTAATGAGAGGAAAAAGAAGAAGTAATGGTGAGAATGAAGTAATGAGGAGAGAGAAAGAGATGGAAGCTTTAAATAGAAAGGTTGGTGGTAGGTGGGGTGTTGGGCCGGGTTTAAGGGATCCAGCAAACCGAAACCCAATAACACTAAAGCAGCAAATAAATACAGGTAATAAATTACAGAAAATAATTGCAGAAATAAAATTGCAGAATAAAATTTGCAGGAAATTAATTAACATGAAAATTTAAAGAGCAGATAATTAATTAACATGAAACTAAAGGAATTTAAATACAGAATAATACATGATATATAACTAAATACACATGAGTTGTACATATAAAAATACGCATTCCGGGAACGGGGAGTGACATTTGTGAATGGTAGAATTATGGAGGAGTACCTCTCCTATATATAGGAGGTGGGAATTCCCAGTTGGATAGGGAGTTGGGGGATTTAAATCCGATGGATAATTCCATCTTTTAAATTTAAATTGCTAAAAATTAATTTGATAAATCTCTCGAATATAACATAGAAAAATCCTTATCTTTAATGTAAAGCTATTTGAAAAATTTTCCAATAAAATCAAATCGTGATTTAAATCACAATAAATATATTTTAAATATCTTTTTATAAGTTGGGAAATAATATGATAATTAATTTCGAAAACTAGAAATTAAAATCTATATTGATGAGATTTATGTATGCAAATATTTACAATATCCTCATTTTCCAAATTACTACTATATTTGTATTAAACATAAAGTAGCATTTTATAAGGCAATATATATGGAGTTTTGAAATTCTCTTGCTCACAACCTTAAACAAATTAAGTATTTATCACATATATATATATATATATATATATATATATATATGTTTGCAAAACTATACTCGCGTTAAAATAAAATCAAATATTTTCTAAAATATGTATCCTGCACATATTCGCACTCGTCGGGCTAATACGAACGCCACATCGCATGCGACATACAAAACAAATAACGCGAACAAACTATGCGACGTACAATACGAAGTACAATTTAAACACCGATTTATTTATATATATAAAAATTTGTAGTAGAAATTTTAGGAGATTTTATCCTACCCAACTTACAAGAATTTCTTCTCAAAATTTAGGAATAGATAGGGTACAAGAGTTTAACGAACAACAAGTATGAACAATTCATTGGGCGAGGCAAGGAAACGATGGCTATCACAAATGTGCATTTAGAAAGTCATGAATTTGATAATTATGAACTTAATTCACAGATATGGTAATGGATAAGGGTCGCTAACTAAGGCAACACAAATCGAGAAATAGTAAGGCATCGGGTAGATCAAAGGGACTAATTTGGAAGATATGGTTCATTGAGAAAATATGGTGTATAGGTTTGGATTGATTAAGGAATTGATTTGAATCGTTTCTTAAGTCTCAAGAGTGATTAAAAATCGTAATAATGAATCTAGGGTCGCAAAGGGGACGAGTACTCAAGATGGGGTTACAGACACATGGTAGGTCAGTGGCTAACTATCTCTGTGTAGATACAAACTTCATGGTCATAAGAAGAATAGTTTGGCATAACTATCAAGTACAAGCTTTGTTTAGAATAGGTAAAAGGCGAAAGCCAACAAGAGTTCAAGGAATATGTTTTGAATACCAATATGTGGTTCAACGATGAGGAGAAAAAAAACTTCAAGTAGGATTATCAAGGCAGTCGCGGATGAGACTCTAGGGGAAAGTTGACTAGTCTCCATACGCATAGAATAATATATGAAAAGGAACCGAAGTGCAATAGGTTGATCAGACCATCATGCACCGGTTCTGATTAGACATATGTTAGTGGAGCGACCCAATAAAACATGTCATAATCAAGTTAATAGAAATAAGCTTGCAAAATTTATGCTAAGTTAGCATTAAATAGTTAAAGTATAAGTAAGGGACCATGATAAAGGAAATTAAATAGGCCAAGGTCTTTTAAAATCTAAGTCTTGTCCAAAGTTTGGGCCTATACAGTTGGCTTGGTTGACTAAATAAGTTAGGGTCTACTGAATTCTATGGTCTAAGTGAACCTATCAATGTGGTCCAACTACTAGTGTGATGGGATAATGAGTTAAGCGATCAAGGTAAGACACAAAATTAAGCATTAAAGGAACAAGTAGAACATCATCACATATCGGGTTGAAAGAATTTAGTCGAGGTTGAGCTCATATCT